>CM056588.1:59720492-60287992 GCA_029721435.1 Gymnothorax reevesii
TGTCTGAAGGAAATGTTTTTCGTGCAGCTCTTGGACGCCTATCACACTTCAACCGTTTGGCGCAAGTTGTGTGTTTTTAAAAAAAGAAAAACTGACAACAACTTCCATAATGAGATTTTTTCACATTTCTTGCAAGCAATTTAAGTGTTAGCGATATATTTATCTTTGACTTCCAAGGGGTAGAGATATCAAGTTTTACTAATGCTGAACTGACAGTCCCAGGAAAAAAAAAAATTGCCTCTAAAGATTATTTGCATTTTTGTCGCAAATCTTGGCTGAGGGAGTCTTGCTTCACCCATCTCATGAGTTCTTTACTGATGGCCCATGCTACACGATGACAGGCTGTGGATACCTCTCGGATGATGTTTATAACTCACTAATGTAGCATCATCCAGGCCATAATATCAGAGGAAATTCATCGCCGAAAAACACAAAAAGACCGAAACTGTGGATCAATGGAAAAGGAATACCCTCCATTTATTTTTGTTTATTATTCAATTTATGACACTAATGCCTATTGGGCTGACTTTTTATGATTTATTGATGGATTTTTTTTAAACTGCTGTTTTATTAGAGTTAATTTTTTTGTATTTTAAGTGTGTGTGCATGTATATGAGTGAGTCTTATTCATTGCAACAGACACATTGTGTTACAGACCTGTGGAACTATGGTTTTATCAGACATGGATGCGTTTTCATTAGTGTGTTGGGTAGCTGAAGTGATGAGGGTCTCTCCGCATGTTTCTGTTTGTTGAGCTGTGTAGGAACGTCGTTTGAGACGGCGGAGCGGCGTGGTATTTTAGCCTGGTTGGATATTAAAGCAGTTTGCCCACCCACTGGGGGCTGGATCTGCCCTCGCTGGGAGAGAGAGCGGTCTGAGCTCCTGATTAAATGGAAAGGTTACAGGTCCCTGGCTGGGAGGCGCATTCTCCCCTCGCCGAGACGCAGCGGTGCTCTAATGAAGAGCTCTTCAGCTGCCAGTCAGCCAGCCTCTGACAGCCTTTCAACAGGGCGGGTCTACTGGCACCTTCAACCTCCTCACACACTCTGAGATACATGCATACACACACACACACACACACACACACACACACACACACATCCTTGTACTTATATCTTTGTGAGGGCATTACTTTGACTTCCATGCATTCTTCCTGCGTGTCTACAGCCTTTCCCTAATCTTAACGATAAGCAATGTATGCCTTACCCAAACCCTTACCCTAACCTTAACCCATCCCTTATTCTAACCTTACCCCTAACCTTAAGTAATAAGTCACAATTTGCCGTTGTAGTTGTGAGGACAGGCGAAAATGTCCTCACTTCTCAATAACGTCCCCCCCCTCTGTAGGAAACAAATATTTTCTGGTTCTCACTTTGTAGCATGTACAGGAACACTCATGCACACGCACTCACACACACATTGGCACACACAAATAGACACGCACTCACACACACACACTCAAACCCACATATTGAAACAGGCACAATCCCATTCTTGTATTCTGATCATATGCCTGGAAACCCACACTAAAATATCCACCCTTCAGATACACACTCTCTCACTCTCGCTCATGAGCGGACTGCTTTTACTCAAATATGTCTCGCACACATTTCCTCTCCCAGACTCTGCCGCACAAAAGATACCCATTTTCACATACGCACAATCACACACACTCGTTTTGCACCCGCATACGGTACACCCTTTTCACCCTCCTCCCCCCCTTCGGGTGCTGAGATGAAGCTGTCACATTGACAGGGTCACGCCCATCCGCAGCGCTTGGCCCCGCCCCCGTCCGCCTCCTAACAAGTGGGGTTTTGCAGGGCGCTTCTACTTGCCTCTCTTTGGGGTTTTTGTTCGCCGCAAATTTTTTTCTTTTCTCCCTCAGAGCTCTGGAGAAGAGCACTGTGTGTCGGTTAGAGGTCAAGGCACCGACCTGCTAATCTTGTCCTAGTGCGCACTGCAAAGGAGCCTTTCTTACTCTCAAACTGATGTCTTATGGCTCTAAGATGATGCGATGCAGATAGATATTTATATGTTATATGTAATAGTGTCAAAGCAGTTATATGCAATGACATGGTATGAACAGGAAATATGCTGATATACCTTTCCTTACCATCAAAATAATATCGTACATTAGAAACTATATTCAATACACAATATATCTATGTAATAATGTGAAATTACTTGTGTTTGCGCATGCATGGTAAGTGTGTGTACCCTTTTATGTGATTAAGTGCTTGAATATTTTAAGTACACACAGATAATTTAGGAATTACCATCTGAACATGTTGTGGCAATACTTTCTAATTTCCGCCTCACAGTTTGTTGTGGTTCGTGTATAGGTTCTCCCCACAGTTCTATAGCCAATTATGCTCTGACCAGAATTCTGCGTGCTGTTCATCTTCAACAGTGTGAAGCAATGAAAAACAATTAGCGCAAAAAACAAACATAAAAAAATGCTTTGAACATTCTGCTTTTCTCACTACATGCATTACTGTCTGCTACGTCCACTTCAGCAATTACAGCCCATAAGAGGCTCCGAAATAGTTGGCAAGTGCTTGTGTTTATGCTGTAAAAATTCAGACTTTGGATCAAAGTGAAAATATTGTGTCAATTTGTTACATCTAATTGTTTTTTTTTTTTTAAGTTTTCCCTGCAGATTTTTACTTTTGACTAATTAACTTTTTTAGAACACACTGAAACTTAATTTCAATAGGTTAGATTAAATATAATTCCCTCCTCACATAAATAGCAACCCATGCTCACTTTTTTCAGGGTATGTGAAATAAATAAGGCCGGTTAAAGTTTGGTGTCTTAAAGTTTTTGGAGTTGCCTGTGGGTATTTTCTCCAGGATTTCAACCGTTCTGAATGGGTGAAGAAGGCAGGACAGCAAGCGTCTGATAGACTAACCTGTTTCCCTCTCTGAAAATGAAAACTGCACCACTTTTAATTTGTTTATCGAAGCAGTGACCTCTCACCCCCACCTCGGCCCGTCCTGCGTTTCGCCGCGGGCGACTCATAAGACAGCCCTGGTGCGTGTGACCAGTGGACCTGCTGCTGGAAAATTAACATGGATATGTATCGGCGCGGGATGAGGAAGGCACGGCACAATTATGGCCGAATGTTACCTGCCGGGCCTCTTCCGCATGAGCCTGGGACACCCAGAAGCAGGAAGCAGCTGCGCGGGCTTCCGAAATATCCACGGCGGAGAAGAGGCCTGGGGAAGTTCTCAGAAGAGCGGGGTTGGGGGAGGGGAGCGTTAGTTGGTGAGAAGTGCAATTTTGTCTCTATTTTGACCTGAGAGATACCATAAAACTAGACAATAATTGCTTCTCGTGGAGTCTGACTATGTTTCATATTTTGTCATATTTGCCTTTTGTAGCATCAACTGCAATTTAAGTTGGCATAATAAGACACAAATTAAATCGCAAGATACTCCATCCTGCCTCAATTAGGGCTTTTTAAAGAATAGAGTGAGACTTAAGCAAAGAACAAAAAATGGTACAGTATATTGACAGATTCAATTATTTTAAGTAAAAAAAAAAAACTACTAAGTTCCAATTTAGAACAATGGTTTTCATTTTTTAATGCTCAGTATTTTTGGTTTAATACACAGTGTTTTGGTGGTTTTTAATATTTGGACGCATATTGATGCGCCAAATTTACAAAAAAAAAAAAATGTATGTCTCATCTAAAGATTCCGTGCTCAAGCTTTAGTTTTTATTTGCTGATATTTCTCACTTGTCTTTGTTCGTTTACATACACAGCATATCAGTTTCATTGTGAACCTGTGGACATATACTCATATATACTCATCCCGCAGACGCAAGCGGAGAGTAAGAATGTTTGTGAGAAAGAATAACTGGTACCTTAACCTCCGGACATTTCACCTCATAAAATGTGCATTGTGTTGTGTTTTTATTTAAGTACCATCATCTACTTCTGGTGTTTCCACTTTTGTGCAAAACAAAAAATGCAGTATGTTAGAAATTTGAAGGAAATATTGGATGTTGTCATAATTGAATATGATTAATCAATTTTTATCAACACAAATTCATTGATTAATTTAAGAAATCACTGGAACGCCAAACTGCATTTGGGGAGAAAAAATATGGGAAATTTTTATGAGATAAAATACGGACCATTTTAATTCAGTTAATTGTAATTATCAACAATCATTATCAGTCCAACAATTCAATCCTAAAATACAAATATACACTTTAATATGTGCATGCAGCTTCTTCAGGAGTTACTTTTGTTTATATGCGCTCAGGAATACAAAGGCTGGTACATTTTTTTATCGCTGAGTGAACATTCCAAACTTTCTGCAAAATAAATTAAATTATTATTTGTGCCAAACATTCGATATTTCCTTCCTTCAGGCTACTGTATTTTGGTTGCAAAAACCTTCACCTTTCAGAAACTTTTAAGAAATAGTTTAGCCAACCAAACAGAAAAAAAAGTTTGAAAGATAATGGGTTTAGGATGATCAAATAACTTTGCAGCGAACCCCTGTCAAAACATCCGAGTGCCAGGGGCTGACTGTCAGAAATGAAGGAGAATGACGTGGAAGCTTATTTTGCCAGTTTCACTACTTCTGCAATTTATTCATTTTTTTCTCTTTGTGTGCATGATGGAGGGTCTGGTCCGCTATTTAATCAACATTCAGGGGTGCAAACAGAAATTCATCGGCGTTAATTTCACTGTAAGGCAGGTTCTGTAGAGCAGGACTGAAAGGGCTTAGCATGAAGCCTAATCTGGGAGGGGAAATTAGCCAATTGTGATTTAACAGAAAACAATCCAGCTCGCCATGTCACTGTCATAATTTCACAAATTCTATAGTATTTCTTCCCCTCATTTTCTACCTGTCAAAAAAAAAAAAAAAACCGGGGGAAATACAAGAATGAGAATAAGCCAACAAGTGTTACTTTGATGTGCCTACAAATTGAACATGAGGATAATATCACATCTCTCCCTCTTTCAGAGCAGAATACCCTGGAGCGCATGTCTTCTAATAGGAGCCATCAGTATGGCGGACAGCTTGTCTCATTACTCGCGGGAGCCAAACCCAGCCTAAGGTGGTGCATTTCCCTAACATATGTATCCGCTGGGTGGGGGGAGGAGGGAGGTCAGGAACCCAAAAGCTGCAGAGTGGAAAAACAGCGACAGGCAGGATGTGACATTTCTGTGACTCGACTGGTCTTAAACGCACCTAGCGGTAGAAGCAGGTGACTGTCTATCGATGCTAGGTGCTCTGGACGGTTAGCATCCTCAATTCTTTTTTTCTTTTTATTCATTTCCTCACCACTGTATGCATATTAATGAAACGCCCCTTTAAGGAAAAAAAAAAAAAGGCGTGAGAAGGTGTTTTTGTCTCCGTAAGGCTGTCTGCCTTCTTTTAAGATTAGTTATTTAAAACTGAACGTAATGTCGGTTGTAGCTACACTGCTGCTATAGTTTTTGTATTTTATTTAAACTCTGACAGTGTGCCCAGTCAGTCAGGACCATTTTAAGAGCTGATTCAGCACTGCTAATTTCTTTGTGTCCTTCTACTGCCGCAAGCAATGCTGCAACTGCTACTCATGAGTACACTAATTAGCTGTAAAATTAATGTTTAGGATAGTAAATATACAACACAAATAATCATACAATGAAGGTGGTGACAGTGCGGGGGAATATTGCTGCTATTATTATTATTGCTATTATTGTTCTGCAGACATTCCATAGCTGTGTTATATATTCCTGTCTGCTCATCAATGTTGCTAGCCAGGGACTCCATGTTACCAGTCCATCACATTATTATGCCGAGTGAGTTACCCCCCTCTCCCCCCACTCAGGAAGCCCCCAAAATACACCTGACCTCCGGCGTTTTCCCTGCGCCCTGTGAATATTTTACGGCGGTAATGTATGCCAGCCATCGGAGCCTCAGCTCCAGATGCATTACGGACCCTCCATTTCCCACACAGGCAGAGGGCTCCGATTCTGTTCTGCTGTCATTATCAATGCAATTTCAGGTATGCAGGGACTTGGCCAGGCTTATAATGCAATTTGCAGTCCGTACGTCGCTTTAGCTGAACGACCCCCCCGTACCTGCCACCCGCTGCCCACCCAACCACCGTCGCTCTCCTCTCTGCTCTAACTTCCCTGACAGAGTCAATAGGGGGCATCCCTCTTCTGTCTAAAAGAAAAATAGCTGCATGCTAATTAGGCTAATGTTCGTCAAAGCGGCCTACCCCGGTGGGGGGATGCTCTCGGGCCTCTTTTGTCTTTGGAAATCGCGGCAGTCCTTTTGCTCCTCTTGATTTTCGTGAATTTCTCTTGATTTCCTCCTTCTAGACGTACACTGACCTGCCATTAGATTTTTTGTTTGCACTTTCCCTGTTTTTTTCTTTTGATTATTGTCCTCACTTTCTACAGGAAAATGTGATGTTGCCTGATTGAACTAATGACGAATAAGTTGATTTAGTATGACGCCGACCAGCGATATAGGTACAGTGACATAATGTCGGGTTTTTGGCTCCGGACTCTCGCACATTCAGCCTAAAATAAGGAGGATGAGGTTGGAGTCCAGGCTTACAGCTTTAATATTTAGGTATTTATATTGATATCATTCAAATCACAAAGGAATAAAGCATAGACCATCAGCTTCAATATGAAGGCATTTGTGTTGATATCATCTGAATCATGTAGGGATAACAGCCACACTTACACCGAATCTCTGTCCAAATATTAACAGACTGTCTGGTACGTGTTTGATTATACGCTACACGGGATTGGAAGGTGCTGTGCTGCGGACTTGTGACATATCGCTGCACAGACAGCTCTGTTTCCTTATTTTCCCCCAAAGCTTTTTTTGGAGGGGGGGGGGAATCAACGAGAGGGGGGAAATATCGGGCTTTCCTCCAGCGCAAAAAAGGGAGACAAACCCGAGATGGAGCCCCCACTGAGCGGGTAACTCAGTAGGACTGCAGTAGCATGTGCTGGGTAGATCCTGTACAATCTGTAGGCCAGATGGCTGCAGTTTTGGGCAGGTAGCGATGGGCCGCCCCACAAAGGAGCTGCACGGTCCCTCTGAGGTGGGGTACTGCCCTCCCACGAGGAGGTCCGGGACCTCACTCCCGTCGCCTCTCTAAAAGGACGAGGACCCCCCCCCTCCAGAATCTTTCCCACCCGCGTCTTAGGAGCTACTGCTTTCCCTCAAGTTCTGTTTTTATTCCGCCGCATAATGTCTGCATTTCACAGTTAAATTATATGTAGAAGCAATAAGGTGCGCGCATTTACATTTCTGTGACAATGTTCTCTCTGCTGCTGGGGAGATTATAAATTCAAATAACATCAAAGCAGTATCATTGTTCCGTGATAACATGATAAATGGTGAATACATGTAATATCATTGCAATATGAATGCATAAATAATGTAGCATTGTGAACTCACACCCACACACACACGCACACACACACACATTTTATACACCTACATACCGGAGATTCCTCGAAGATTTTTCTTCTTGACGGTCAATATGTCCACCAGGGGGTCATTTTGTCCAGCAAATCTAAAAAAAATCTGGTCTCAAGTTGCAAAGTGCTGGTATTATGTTGCAAAAAAATTGCTCTTCAAGTTGACTTGAATGATAATGTCTGTAAAATCAATTTCATTGTTTGTCGAATCTGTTTTCATGTATAGTTACGATGGGCTATTTCAAGTATAATCATGCAAAAATCGGTCATGACATCAGACCGGCAGACGCATGAAGGCTTGCAGTGTCCCCACCTTTTAACACTTCATTACTCTTGACTGGTTCCCATTTTCATTCACCTGATTATCAATCAAACAACTCATTTACTGGATAATCAAGACCAATGTGTAGCTTATGATGATCAAGAAATGATCACAAGAACATGATTGCTTTTGACTACATGTCTGCATTACACTGTAGATATAATACTGTGAGGATGGCAATAACCCGAATAAATGCAAAACAAAAAAAAAAAAAGTCTCGGAATTCAGTCTCCCATTCCAGAAATTTTAGCAATGTAATGCCATTTATGAAGGCATTTGATTTTTTTTTCCAAAATGTTTTAGTCATTAAAAGTAAAAGCATTTGAAAGGAAAGACATCTTGGACAAATAGAGCCATACCGACCATTGAGGTGAAAATCTTTGCTTACAATACGTCACAAATCATTGGAAACACTGACAAAAATACCAGCTTTTAGAAGCCCAAGATGTACTGCTTTTCTTCTGGATAAGATATAGACTGATTTAATACTACAGTGATTTTTAGAGGTGTAGTTCTGTGGTTATTAGCGACAGTCCTGCTAAGTGTCCATCTGTTCTTGTCGAAGAGGTTTGATTTGTGGGCACAGAGATTTTTTTCTGTCGCTGCTTTATGGAGTGTGGCATATATTATCATTTTTGAAACTGTCACCCTCGGCCCCCTGAAATAATTTTGCCGTTTCTGTGACTGAAACACCTCCGTTGGGCCCCAGTTATTTGGCCCCCTGAGAATGCTGTTTGCACCCTTACCGTGCTCTGGAGACATATTAAGACCTCGTCAATCTGAATATGATCGAGGGCTCATTATTGGGGCAGAGATGAAGCTTCATTCACAAAAACTGCTGAAGTTGCCAGAGTTTCAATTGGCACAAAAAATTAAGTGACTTGTTGATTCACCCTGATGAAAATATCCTATGGTTATTTCTCAGTAATACTACAGTATTTGTGGCATGACTGTAGTATTACTATAGTTTACGTAGTAGAACTAGAGTAGTACTGCAGCCATCACATTATAACTGTAGTATTACCATAGTCAACAGTACCTTGATATTACTACAGTCCACACAACTCATTTGCTGTAGTTTGAATGTCTATAGTATCACAATAGCAATACTATACTATGGTGGCGAAAATTTTACGATAGGATAACTATAGCTTTGAACTATAGTAATTTTTTCATAAGGGAAGACCTATAGCACAGACATTTCCCTGCAGTGCGCATTTAAGGACCGTACTCTGTACTTAAACGTAGATTAGTGCAATAAGAAGGTAACAGTAGAGGAACAACTCTTCTTCAGGTGACTTAGAGTACCGATGGTACGACATGATCCGACCTTGTCTGCCAGAACTGTCTGCAGGTAACAACGTAACAGGTTATATTGCAGTAGGGTTCCATTATATAGTATAAGTTCCCCTTTAAACAGACCAATACACATTGTAGAGTTTTTTGGTGCTAAAATCTCAAGTCCTGGACTTCAAAGGTGTAAAAAAGTGGAATGGTCAGGTGCGTCATCTGCCATTCTTTACAGGTGAGCAAAAGCATGTGCGGATTACACCAAGACATCGGTGCTGGCTTTAAACCCTCAGCGATGGGGTTTGGGGCTATCTCCCTGGCTTGGTTTGGTCCACTTTTTTTCCCATAGATGGAAGAATATGGGGCTATAGAATGATTTTATGAGTTTAGAAATGATGTGTGTCACACGCTATGACCTTTGCTGACAACAAATCTCAACTCAAGGGAAGAGTTACAGTAGTTAATTTATGAATATGTTTGACAGTGCTATCTGCTATCTGCACTGCTATCATCAAAACACCCACTGATATATCCTTATACCAGGATATATCCATATCCTTTGGAAAACGACACTCCATCCCACTGTAGAGTTCTGGTGACTTTCATTCCTAGAGGCTTGTGATGGCCCAGTGACTGACTAACATACTGTTTGTTGGTTTTTCCTTTAATTTTTCACCAGTGTGAATATAAACTAATGTCCTCCCAGTCCTGCTTGAATGAATCAGAGGCATGCAAACGGAATAACGGACACAATTGCCCGTACCGGCTACCAAACAGACGGGAAGGAACAACAGAAACAGCAGGTTCAGCTATCTTTCGCTACCTCAAAAAAACCGCTAACCCCACAGTGCTGGGAGTTGGATCACTCGTATGGCATTTGGGGGAGGTGGGCGTAGGGCGGACAAAAAACAGCCAATGTCCAGGCGAAGAAAACGTTTCACACGCTAGCTAAGCATCAACACATCCCTGCTTAACTGTGCGTTTTTCGCTGGGCTGGCTCGGCTTTCCTCCCGGCTTGCTTTCTGGGCCCGGTCACTGGGGCTTTAGTCTCAATGACTGGCAGGAGGACTCCGGCAGGACATGCCCAAAGAGGTGATCCTGTCGTCGCCTCTCCCCTCTCTCTCTCTCTCGCTCTCTCGCTCTCTCTCTCTCTCCCTCTCACCCTCCTGGTATTATATAAAGAGTGGCAGCAGGCAGAATGACAGACTGCCCCCTGAGATGACACCTGTCACGGAGGGGAGCTTTGCTAATCTACAAGCCTCATTTTGTTTGAACTCTCCGTCACCTCGCTGTCAAATCCCCGTCTTCTCACTCACTGCCAGCCTTCCTCCCCTCCCCTCTGTTTCTTCTTCTCTCTCTCCCTCCCTCTCCCTCCCTCCATCCCCCCCCACCCCCTCCGGCCCGCTCTTTTTTCCACCCAACAGTCCCACCATCGCCAGCCCGGCGCACACACATAAGCCCCCTCTTTAATCCGCGCACGGCCTCCTCGCACTCCGGTTTATAATGTTTGCCTCCTTCTTTCTCTTTTTTTCTGTGATTATTGCAGCATTTTATGCAAATTTCTGAGTGTTTGGCCCTGGGGTAAAGGAGTATGGGGTGGGTAAGGAGTAAAGGGTTATGGCCTAAGTTCAACGTTAACTGACCTCTAAATTAACCGCAGAGAATAATTATGAGCTCAGTTTAGAATGCGCAATACTTTCTGGGTGCAAGAAGTGAATTAAAATATCTTACGAAGCTTCACTCTTCTCCTTTTAACGCCATACACTCTCAGAAAAAGGTGTCGTGGAAAGAAGCCCCACCTTAGTGCACCTTTTTTGCGGTTTTGTACGGTTATTTTCCCAGAGTGTGTTCGCAGAATTATTTGCGGAGTGCACTAGATGATATCTGGGATATTGGTTACTGGAGCTCATTATTGGTTTACCTGTGCTGCTCCTCGGTGGCTGAGGGCTGGAGCCATTGAGCATTGCTGACTGGGAATATCTGCAGCGAGTGTTTGTGTTGATACTCGACATAAAGCGATCCCAGCGGAGCCCGCAGTCCGCACCCGTTTCCCTGGAGCACAGGGACGGCCCCCAGACGCCTACCCTGGTCACATGCCCCCCCCCCCCCCCCAGCCCCGCCCTCTTTTTTAATCTACCGCTCCCAAAGTTGTATTGTAATTATAATATAATTCATTATGTTGCCGCAGTGAATGTGCCCCCCTCCACCGCCTTCGCGGTCTTTCTTTGGCGTTCAGGCTGACCGGACACAACCTCGCCTCTCGGCCTTTCGGTCTCGTCTATTTTTTTCTATAGAGCGCAAACATACGCACGCTCTCATTGGGGTTTTTTTTCCCACAATTACTGATGAAGATATCATCGCCTGTCTTGACAGGCCGGGTCGGCATGTCTTTAAGGACGCGGCCCTCACTCCAGGCAGGGGAGACGGCCACGGCGCTTCATCAATGTTTTCGGAGTTATTTTTCTCCCCTTCGCAACATGATGTTTTCAAAGCGTGAGCAGCCTTAATTGAACGAGCAGAAAAAAAAGTTCTTAGCGTAAACGGTCCGCAAGAAAGGTCACGGAGTCGTATTTTCTCACTGCTGGTAACACAGTTACTCCAATTCAAGTTCAGCGAAAACTCCTGCACTTACAGAACGAACAAAGCTGTTTCAACATGTGCTCAACAAATGCAATACTAATTTGAACATTTATTTACGCCTCTATTTTTATTTCCAACGTCTCTAATTGAATGTGCTAATCACAGGCAATTTTACTCTTTTATCACATGTAAATTAGAAACACATATGCACGCATTGCATGTTCACTTGGTCCTTGAAATGCAGAATCTTTATGCATATCAAGCTTCATTACAATCCAAAGATTTACGCCCATGTAATGCAAACAATTTCCATAAATGCTCTTATTGATAGAAGGCCCTAAATCTCTGTGTTGAAGTTATTTATTCATTTTGCAGTATCTATAAAGTCAATTTCTAGCAGTGTACCCTACCTAAATGGGATATATTTCTCAGCCTGGAACAGGTTTCGACTAAGATATTTAAATGCTTCCATTAAGTAGAATTATCTTTTCTCAACACATTTCGAATGATTGTATCCTAAAATTACCATTGCTTTCGGAATACATTGGTTTTAATTAAATCCTTTTGGTAGAAGAGAAGGATGCTGCTCCTTTCACAAAGGAAAGCCTGCTCCCCATTGAGCGTAATGGAGGAGAGGTTAAATTGAAGGTTGCGTACATTCTAAAGGGAAGCGGGTTTCGTCATCCTCCTGTATCTGAGAATGGCCGCAGCGAGAGGATACCGGCATTGTGAATTATAATCTTTGCACAGCTAAAATAAACAGGAAAAGCCAGCAAGGAACACCATCCGAGTGGAACAAAGGCCAAAGAAAACAATTTACGGAACCACAATTTTCGCTTTCTTTGCCTTTCCGTGCAAAATTTCAACATGTCCCGGATTTCAACAACGCGTGCCACGCCGACTGTGGTCTATCTTCTAGGCTTTCCAAATCAACCCTCGCGACACATTCAGGGGCTGTTCGATTTTTTTTTTTTTTCCCCCTTGTCAAACATTTCCTTTTACACAATCGGAAGGTGTTGGGGACAAGACGAATGCGTCAGCGTGTCTAACCTGCAGGAAGTCTGTAACAGCATACTGGAAGCTCATGCCAGGAGACCATATGGCAGCGTGGATCAGAGAGGCTGGGAGACAATAGGCTAGGATGAC
The DNA here is from genome assembly GCA_029721435.1 of Gymnothorax reevesii. Taxonomy (NCBI): domain Eukaryota; kingdom Metazoa; phylum Chordata; class Actinopteri; order Anguilliformes; family Muraenidae; genus Gymnothorax; species Gymnothorax reevesii. The sequence goes on from CM056588.1 coordinate 59,733,290, forward strand.
TGTCAACCATGCAAGAGAATCAATCTCCGACAAAGCCTTTAGGGCTTACTCAGCTACCGCGTACGACACGATACCGAACAGATTCATGTAGCACCTTCAGAGTCCTTGTTGTACCTCCAGGCACTGTACATGGCAGCCCAAAAAAGGTCACTTCATAACCAGGATTTAGGAATGGTGTGGTTGAAAGAGAGCAAGAGAGAGGGAGAGAGAGAGAGAGAGGTTGTGTGAGACGGAGAGAGAGTGAGGGCTGAGTTTGTAGCGAAATTTTGTCTGTAGTTCTGATGTGCAAATTGCCAGACACCAGTGTGTTTAGAGTGGGGGGGGGAACTGGCAGATCATCTTATGCTTTTGGAGAGACCCCTCCCCCCCCACCCCTCCCCACCACGAGAACGCCAACAGCCAACAGATTGGCACACCTTCCCAATTAACACCCGTCCTGGCAATCTCTTGCAAGGTCATGCGCTGCCTATCGGGGCAAAGTCTACCTGTCTCTCCCCCCACCCCCCCCTCCCCGCAACACGTACCCCAACCCCGAATGCCAGATTTAAACATTTTTAAAAAGCATTTCTCGTGGTCACGTCTGAGCTTGTCAGATTAGTGAGGTGTGGGCGAGAGATATGAGAAGCATTTCTAATGAGGGTTTTTGGGGGTTAAGCTTTCGAATGCGGTGGGGATATTGTGTCTGCCACTCCTTTCTTATTAATTAAACTCAAAGATGACTAAGTTCCGCACAGGCCCCGTCTTAATTCCACTTAAGTGCCCACCTGATAAGGGAACCATTTTGATGGCCACCTGGGTGCTGGAACTTATCGCACCATTTAAGACCTTAATAAATGTAATAAGTTATTAGCCAGAGCTTAGTGATTCTTTTGTGCTGCGGTGAAAAGTGTTTTTGTCCTCCTTAATTTTGGCCAATGCATATTTTCATAAACATAATAATGCTTTGGGATTTTATTAAAGGAACGAAAAGAAAGGGTCACCCGCTTGCAGTGTGTAAAACTAAAGCCTACCATCTTTGTTGAAATTTAATTACTATTGATTTATTCTTTCTCTCATGCTAAAAGTGGAAGAGGGGTGTTGCTGTGAGTTTGTGAGAACAGGACTGCAAGCAGCCAGGAAGTACGGAGGCTAAGGCACTGCAAACTTAGGTAACACTATACTTGAAGGTATTGTCATAAGAGTGACATGACACAGTCATGAACTCGTCATAAACATTATGTCAATGTCATAAACGTTGTCATTAAGTGTCATTCGGTTTTTGAGATGACAAGTTGACATTGTTTGGGTTGTCTTGATTATGACAACTTCGTCATAAGAGTAACATGACACTGTCATAACTGCTACATGACACGTAACATTTCGGACAGTGTCATGTCACTCTTATGACGGTACCTTCAAGTAAAGTGTAACCCGGACTTATCTTAAAGACATTTCTCTGATTTGAGTCAATTCCAAGACATTAGTTAAACCAGACCAGCATGATAAGGGAAGAATATTTATATTTTTTTATCCAGTTAAAGAGGACATTGTCTCATTAATCAAATGTCTTCAGTTTGCATTATGACCAAAAAAAAAAGCTTCAGTGGCCCTTTGCCACTTTGCCAAAAAGCTTCAGCTTCAGTGCTGTGTTACTTGATTGTTCTGTTCGACCTGTTGGCCCAACTAACTGAACTCACCTAAGGTATCGATATTGCAATAGACTACATGCTTCTTCAAATTTGTCAAAAGAGCCAGTGCATAAGCAAACAAAACTAAACTTGAATGTTAATAATGTCACATCCCTGAAGTCCACAACTCCGTTGCAGCCTGGCTCTTCAACCCTAGAACCAGCACAGCCAGAAGAAGACACAAGGCCTCTCTGTGCCCGCTGAGACTGTCGAACCTGGGGGCACTGAAGTGATTTAGCTGTACTCATCAAAACCAGATAGAGAACAAAATAATAAAACCATGTGCCATGCTCGATAAGTAAATTATGCTTATTGTGCTTGTCTTTGTCGGTCCGACAAAGTTTCAGGAATGGTTAGTTTTGTAAAGCTAATAGCAGATGGGTCATTGTGTTTGTAAGGAAGTATATTTCATGCACGCTGGTCAGAGCAGCACTGCACCAAGTTACATTCAAGGGCCATCCACACCAAGAACTATAACTATAAATGATAATGATGAAAGAATTGCATGGTTCTGCCCAAGGGCTTCTTCAAGCAATTATGAGTGTATGAGGCTTCATGGTTGGAGTAACCATATTCCTCCTAGTCTGGCTGACTGGAGAGGAAAGTAAATGCTATCTTTTGTTGAGTAAAATACATTTTTGATTGGCTCATATGAATTGGTCACCAGTAATGCGTGGGTACATAAAACATCCCATAGATCACTGGTTCCGTAAATGATCAGCTAAGTGTTGGTATTTGATATACACCACTTTAAGCACACTTGACACCACTAAATATGGACTTCAATAGTCGTATCAGGGTGGGTTATGCTGTTGGTGAAGCACATAATGTTTAACCTTATTTCTTGGAAGGAGGAATATTCATTTTGAAACATTTTCAAGAATTAATTAATTATCACTTTAAGAGACGAACATTGAACATCTCGTGTACCACTTATTGTTACCTTGGATCTTATTCAGGTTTCGAAAATAAACGTGATAACTTGTTCCTCATAGTCAAAACTAGTTTGAAAAGGTGGATATCAGTTTTCATGTAAACATGTACATCTGAGTCAAGGTTCAGTGGTGTCAAAGCTGTCTATCAGCCACAACAGACAGCAGAGGTTAATGAAGACAGCACAGTACACCGCGAGTGTGTCATAACTTCATGGATAAGGTTACTCAGTTCAAGTGAAAATATATATTTTTTCTAATGACGGTGACGCGAGTTCCGTGCTCTCTTCACGGCTCAGGAGAAAACTATTCTGATACTCGCGCACTGCGCGCTATGAGGAGGTTTAATAATAACTTTTGCACCTCCAGCTGTCATTTAATAAAATGTTAATGACATGACGATCTTTCATGGATCTGACTGTATGCTGCATAAGAATGTGAAAATAAAGACGCGACAAGACTGTTCAATGTACAATGAATAGTCAGAATTTTACCTATTAACCAACGCTGACTTGCCACTGCTAGCACTAGCATGGTCAGAACTTGAAGTGGAGGGGGCGCATCACCACATGTCAATGCCAGAATTAGTTTCAGAAGTTCCTCCAAACAAAAACATCATAACTATCAGAAATATCCTGCAGTGCTCGCTTACAGCCTTAGTCAAAGCCACTGTGCTAGCCTCAGGTATACGCCTACTTCCTACTGAAATACAATTGAAACAAAGCCTCCCGGATTAATGCACCACCCTATTTTCATAAGGAGACCCCTGGAGGCAACGGAGAGCCACCAACATTATGGGACTTGTCAATTTTCTTTACTTCGGTGATGGGCTAATACAATGTGTTTGGCTGAGTTGCACGATTCCTTAGAATGATCTGGGTGGCTTTGATTGAATCTGGGGGATACCATGCGGTCACAGAACAATCTAGTTCTTGAGAAAAGACAGGGTGACTGATGGACCAACTTATCAGAGACGCGGGGCAATTCCTGCTGCCTCTCAGGGTGAATCCATCATGCGTCGAAGGGGCTGCCATTACGGCTGTCAGTTCTCTATCCTGTACCCACGCGAGGACAAGGAGCATCATTGCCTTTTATTACAATTTGCAAACTAATCTCTCAGATGGGCCACTCGCTGTTCACGCAAAATATCCTAACAAGCATCCAGTCAATTAAAATGGAATGAGCGGCCGTTTACATCAATTGTTCCAAACTCCTTTTTGATTTAATACTTGCTATTGTGTTTGAAAAAATAAATTTGGTTCAATCTGAGTTTATTTGTATTGATTTGTAATAGAGAGACGCGGGAAGATAATGCTGGGTGAAAATACAAAAGAAAATTAATATAATAATTAATATTTTAAACTACTCATGTTGACATAAAATGCTGCCGAACAATGGCATCTCGCATCGCCAAAAAACTCCTCTCTCCCACAGTTGTGATCATAGCAGTATAACTAAAGTGCTGCATGAGTGGCTCATAATTTTTTAATTTATTCAAGTATTAGAAGTTTCCAATACATGGAGATGAATTATTTTGACATTGTTTTTGACATTTGCCACAAAAAATAAACTGCAAAACGTAAAAATGGACAAGGTCTGCGTGACACAAAGACCGAGTGTAATAATAAAGATAGCACAAGTAACTCAGCCGTTCAGTGCAGCACTTGTGCCGCACATTGCCTTTCTGCCTCTCTGATTAATCATCTGTCAATGACCAACAGACATCTAAGAGGACTGTTTTATGCCCGTATTTTATGACACAATCCTTAAAAAATATGAACTTAGCATAATTGTGTTAACTAATCCAATGTTTGTACTTCAGTTGGAACACTTGAAAATAAATCCTGTATTTCGGTTTTAATAATAACAAACAAATAAATAAATAAATAAAGAGCCGTGTGGTTAAAGTTTTGCACCAGTGGAAGCATGTTTTCATGGTTAAGCAGCTAAATTTGTAATTAGGGGGTATCTGTTTTGCCAAGGTAGGGTGCTACTGTTGTAATGTTGCACACTTATCACAGAGCTCCGGTGAAGCATTTAACTTGAATTGCCTGGGAAATGGTTTTATGAGGGGAAGAGCTAATTAAGAAAACCTTAGATAAAGTGGTGTAAATAAATGATCGAAGTCAAAACAATAATGCAAAAAAAAAAAAAGAGACCTTTAAGTTTTTGTCAACATACTTGATGTGTCAACCTCTCCAACTACACCAGCACACTTCACCTCCTGAAACAACTTCTGAAAAATGGAGGGAAAAAAAAAAACAAACTTAAGAGCTTTCAAATTTACAGAGGAAACAACACAGTGCTGCGTTTTCAGCTGAGAAAAAAATTCAGCGGAAAAAAAAAAAGCTCTTTTACAGCCCAGCAAAACAAAGACAATGTGAGTGTGAGAGTGAAAGGAAGGGAGTAGTGGGGAGAGAGGACGAGGAGTCGAGAGAGGGAGAGCGAAAGACTGCGGGGTCAAAGGGCCAAACGAGTGTGTGAGGGTATAGAGAAGAGGGAGAGAGGGAGAATAGCTGTTAGGAACAGAATGAGCGGGGAGAGGGGTGAACAAGTGTGTGTGTGTGTGTGTGTGTGTGTGTGTGTGTGTGGTGCGTGCATCAGAGAGAACCGGGAGGGAAAGAGAAGTAGAGAGTGTGTATGTGTGGTGGGGGCTCTTTCTGAGGAGAGAAGCATTTTCTCATTGAGTCCAAGAGTGTTAGTAGACCTTTTCAAGTGCGACAGCGATCTCCAGAAGAAAGCTGCGACCATCAAAGGTTCGCAGGGCCCTGGAGGAGCTCTGATTCACAGGGAGAGCATTGAGACGTTTGGTTTGGCGCTTTTAAAGTTTGTTTTTTTTTCATGTATTTCTTTTATGTTTTTACACTGAGCCAACAGTGAGAATTATTGTACTTTTTCTCCCTCACACATTCCATTGTAGCTCTCTTGTTAGCCACCGAGGTCCCTGTGAACTGATCTACCGGCAGAAGGCTTCGGCTTCGACTCCAAGTGGCCAAGTGTTACCTTTTCCCTCCAATTTACACATTTTTCTGTGATTCTAGGGTCCATGACATAACTGCACCATTGAAAAGTACAATGCAGTCCCACGCTAGTTATTCAAAGTTATAAACGAAAGATGGCAGCCTGAGTACAAAAAAAAAAAAAAAACCATATAAGTTAATGTGTCTCAATCGTTTGGAATCTGCATCGCATTTATATAATTCAAATGTCAGCTAAATCTTTGCTTTGCAACAAAGAGGAATGTTGGCTCTTCCTTTCAGAACCGCGTATGGGCTGTCATGGCAGTAAATTACAATGTGCACACATAGCTAAAAACTGTATTCATCCTAAATGGACAATTTGCTGTCAACGGTAATCTTCTGCATGGAAAAGCTTTGATTATATTTTGATGAGACTGTCAATATGATTGTGTACAGCACGCACAAAAGAAAAACAATCTTCAGCAAGCACATGAAAATATGGGCACAAATAACTAGAATGAATGAACTTTTATAGTGTAGCTGTGCCAGCAACTGTTCTTTGAGAAACATGCGGGTTACCACCATGGACTGCTGAAAAAAATATGGACCAAAACACTGCAATATCACCGACTGATTTTCCTCAACCTTGGATGTTAAACATTTCATAACAGGGAACTGTCGTTCTGTGGACTTGGAACTTGAGTCTTAGGAACAGAGCTCCTGAGTCCGGGTCGTCTACATTAATGTGACCTGCCCTTGATTAGTTCATAAAATATTCATTTTTTGTCCAAATAGCTAAGGGAATTAGCGGCAGGAGTGCATTAGCCTGAGCAACAAAACATATTGATATTACATTTTCTGTGGGAAAAATATTGGCTGCATGTTGTATCAAAGTTAAAGTTATCATTGATTTGAATGGGGAAACTGGGAAATTAACCGCAGTCATACTCGCGAACAACGTCTCTCAAAAAGACATGCAATAAGCTTTGAAAATGGAGCATTATTCAACCTGCCTGTTTCCCACATGCAGTGCGCCTCCAATCTTATTAGTGTACGAGCCTGTGGCTGGGAGGTAGCTTTTAGCATCCACTCTGCTGAACCTCATCAGGCCATCTGCGTTGCTGTGATGATGTCATAATGCCAAGAACTCCAATTGGCTACTGCTCCCCTGCAGACTCCATGGTTGCTGTCCTCTGGATTTGTTTTAATCCTAGAAGCTGCATCATGGATCAAAAATGACCTGGCTGTACTATTTTTATCACCTGCCATGAGAGTAGAGCAAGGGGAGCCCCTCCATTTGGATAAGTGGGGACAAGTTTTCTCATAAACTACCAAGATGAATGAAATTGAGTGTACATGCTACTAGTCATAACCTTGGGTTCAAAAATGGGGTTCCATGGTGGCAGGGGATATTGATGGCAATACCATCTTGTTTCCTATATCTGTCCTTTAAATAATTTCTGTCATTCGGGTTGCCAAGTATTTTTTATTATGTTCCCGAAACGAAGTGTCCGGTGATATAACGATTTCACCTTGGCCACCATTGCAGCCGCTACAGATCCTTTGGATTAATGCAATAAATTAAACAGTTTTTTATGAGAAATGCATTAAACTTATTCCGTTCATCCCTGGTGCACAGAGGAGGTGCACTATTTCTGTGTAACCCTAAGACCTTTCTGATACTGCTATCAGTAGGCCGAGCTTTATATGTAGAATGTAATGACTACCCCAGTTCATCTTACTTAGAATCTGATATGTGGTTGAGCGTTTTTTTTTAGTTCAAATGAATAAAAATGTAAAGGAACACTGCAGTCCCGTATGATTTTTGAAAGTGAATCTGATTTGCTCTATTGCCACAAATTTCACCGCATGGGTCATAAGCGACCCACGCCAACTTTTATCGTAATTGAGTTAACATAATGTCCAGTGTCCAAAATAAAATCCTCTAAATTGTGATGAAGTACCATATTTTATTTTGATAATTATAAATAAATAGTGACTGAATAAACTCACGCACTCTGTGCATGACTTCAGTGTGAAAGAAGATCTCCCTTATGGCAGCAACGCACTAATAATGAATGTGAATGCTGAATGAAGACATTGTTGATGAATTCTGAGCTAACATTCAATGCTTGAATTGACCACACCAACATATTCTCATCCTGACTTGTCATATAGTGACGCTACCTGACTTAGCATCGATATTCAACGCAAAAGGAGCCTTTGGGCTTCCTTATTTGACATTTATGGTTAGGGTTCAGGTTAAGAGATTGGGAGTAGGATTTGTTCTAAACTGACATCAAATAAGGATTCCAAATGTAACGTTTTTTTCTTCATGACATCGGTTAGAAGTTGTTTCTTCAACAGCTGATTGTCGGGCTTCCAGGAGATGCTTCTAAACAGTACTGTCCGAAATGGCAACTCCGGCGTCATTCATTCTGACCATTAGGGCACGGCTCGTCAATCTTGGGTACTTTTTCTTTTCCCTGAGGAATGCTCTTTCATCTTGTGGTCTGGCTCCTGCTGGATCATGCCTGTTTTGTCCACTTAGTCATCCAAAGGATCGCCAGAATACACAGTCTGTTCTGGAATAGCTGGATCCAGGAGATCGCAAAACGCTGCAAAGGTTTATTGGGTTTGCAAATTATACTGGCAGTTTATTTGAGGGTACTCCACTGTTGCTGCTCCCCTAACCAAGCTGACACCCACTTAGGTTCCTTTGACCTGGACCCCTCAGGCAGTCTTCTTCTTTAACCACCTAGAGAGTTTGTTTACCACGGCTCCCATTCTTAAGCTTCCAGATCCCTAGCGCCAGTTTGTTGTGAAAGTCACTGCCTCTGATGAAGGCGCTGGCGTTATCATCTCACAGCAAGCTGAGAACGGTAAATTACATCATTGTACCTTATTTTTCTCATCGCTGGTCCCCTGCAGAGATTAACTATGCCATCGGTGACTGGGAGCTGTTGGTAGTGAAGCTTGCCTTTGAGGAGTGGAGGCACTGGCCAAAGTGGTCCTGGCTTCCTTTCCTTGTCCTGACGGACCATTGCAACTTGGAGTACCTGACCCCAGATAAGAGGCTGCATCCCAGGCAACCACATTAGTCTCTCTTCTTTGCATGATTCACTTTCATCTTCACATACTAGCCCAGAACAAAAAACATTTCTGACTCCTTGTCATGACTACATCCTTCCATGCACAATGACCCTCCTGAAACTATTCTCTCAGGTAACTGTCCCCTGGCGGTCCCTAAGCTGCAGGTCAAGAATAAGCTCAAAGAGGCATTGCAGTCCTGTCCCTCCCCACCGAACACTCCACCAACTAACTCTTCATCCCCAAGGAAGTGAGAGACAAGGTCCAAGCCTGGGGCCACGCCTCTCAGCAGGCATGTCATCCTGGACTCTCTCGCACCCTCACCCTTGTGTGTCAGCACTTATGGTGGCCCATCATTAACTAGGATACCCTGTTCTTCATTGCATCCTGTTGCATATTCTTTGTAGCATCCTGCCCATTCCAAAACAAATAAATAACGACCTTGCGGTTTGCTAGAGCCCTTAGAAGTTCTCAATCACCCATGGGCATGTATCGCTATGGATTTCATCAGGAAGCTACCTCCATCCAGCGGTAATATGGTCATTCTTACCATCGTTGACCGTTTCTCAAAATTATCCCACTAGATGCATTGGCTAAGCTGTCCACTGCCAAGGAGACTGCAGATCTACTCCTTCAACACGCTGTCCACCTTCCCGGTGTGCCTCAGGAGGTTGTCTTAGACAGCAGCCCCCAGTTCTACAGCCAGTTCTGGAAGGCTTTTTGTACCCTGGTGAACGCTACCCCTCGCCTCCCCTCAGGGTTCCACGCAGAAACCAATGGCCAGGTGGAGAGGCTGAACCAGAAACTGGGCAAAGCTCTTTGCAGCCCACTATGGGGTCTCATCTAGAAGCTGGGGGACCATCCTTGCTAGCCAACGCCTGTCTAATGTGTTGGGCAGAGGGAGAATATTCACAAAGGATATCCTGTCTTTGGGAGACATCAAAGAAGCTCACCCCTAGTTCATTAGCCCATTCATCATTTCAAGAATCCTGTCTCCATCCGCCGTCAGGCTACGCCTCCTTCGTTCCCACTGTAACATTCACGCTGTGTTTCATGTCTAGAAAATTAAACATGTGTTTTTGCCTCCCAACAGTCCTATTTATGAGTGGAATGTGAGGTATGCTTTGGGTTATTGTCTTGCTGGAAAGTGCACCTTTGCCCAAGTCCTAGCCTTCTGAATACAGCAACCAGATTGTCTGCCAAAATCGCCTAATACTTAATAGAATGCATTAAGCTACTGATCTTCACCAGTGACCCTGGAACTCGGGAGATAAAAAAGCCCCAAAATGTAACTGATCCATCACCATATTTTACTGTAGGTCAAAAATGCCATTGCGATATACAGGATGAGGAAAGGATTTAGTACTTGCATCACCTGATTTTCATACCCTAGTGAAATGGGAGGTGATGTAATGACACAATATAGCTCCTTAAAACTTAAATGAACTTCAGTTAGTTGAATTTCATTTTTTAGGTCATTTTGGTAGTGATTGTCTGCTGCCTCATTTCTAATAAAATATTAAAATTGACAATGCTACTAAATCAGAAAACAGTATAAATCACAGTTGAATGGATTTTCTTGCTCATCATCGAAATGGAGCCACATGCAAGGACAGGCAACTCATACCCAACGGCAAAATATGGTGGCATATCAGTGATGTTTTGGAACTGTTTCTAGAGGCTCAGAGACACTAGTCAAGTGACTTAATGTATTCCACCGAGTACACAGGTCCGCCTAAGGTGTAACCGTGCGCAAACTACTTTTTGGCCATATACTGTATACACATTCAAAATAGTTTCTAGGTTGCCATGTTTAATTAATTTGTAAGGCCTTTTCCGGTTAAAGAGCTGTGTGGATCTTTGTAAACTTTGGTATGCGGGTTCCATCAAGGACTTAGTTGTCTTTCTACTTTCTTTTTTGCTTCATTTACATGTTCAAAGATTCCACCGTGTTTCTTCTTGAATTTTGACTGTTTAGTTTTTAGTTCTATTCCCATGAACATTGCATAAGGAATCTTTCACCAATATTGTATACCAAAGTTCCTTCAAGAGTGCAGTTTTCCACTGAGTGATTTTTGACCTAATTTCTATTATAACCATGGCTGCCAGGCTGATCAGGATTCTTGCTGAACTCAGAACGTACGCTTTATCTGCATCATTTGCTAAAGTCTATGGAAAATTATGAAGAACTAAATAAGAGATTCAAGGCTACTAAGAATCAAAAAGGAAAGTTGACATAGTGAAGCGAGCAGAAGTATTACTTATTGTTGCATTTAGCCACTGCTCTATGTAAAACTTATTGTATTAAAACTTGAAAAAAATGTATGAGAAATATTTTCTGTAAGGAGTCAAATATTTATTTATCTAATTAATCTGATGCTGTTGCTACTTTGCACTGTTTGGAAAAGTTGTCAATGTTCAATAATGTGTGCAAAGACCTGTTCACAGATCTCTTGTTTAATTAAATAAATAAATTATTTTGGTTGGTTCAATTGAAACATTAGTGAAATACAGTGTTTCTCGCATACTGGCATCTTGATTTTAGTTTTTTTTTTTGTTTTTTTTTTTTGTGTAATTAAAATTAGAAATTTGGTCCTACATGTTTTCTTTTTTTTTCCAGGAGAGTTGCTGAAGCTCATTTGAAATGCCAGATGTTAAACTGAAAAATGATGATACAAATAAATGTATTTTGTAAGGACAATTAATACAGATTATTTGGCCTTCACTGGGCCCTGATATCAACATCATGAAGGTTGTCTGGGAATGGATTACCTGGAGAGACAGATGTAAGACGGTTAGCCTGGAGAGGAACTGTGGCACAGCTCTTCAACTTGTTCAGAACAAGCAAAAGCCAATAATCCTATTAATCTATAGAATTACAGGACAGTATACCTAATTTTTAGGCAAAAGGTTGTTGGACCCTATTAATTTGATTTATTTGTTAATTTTTAACAGTTCATGTGTCTATATTTTCCAGTATCAAGAATCCTTTCATTTCATGATTTATGGTAACATCTTTCCTTCATGAATACTTTTAAGTTTACCGCAAACTTTTGCATAATACTGTACATGTTTTAATCAACTGAAGAATTAAGAAACCCTTAGCGGCGCTGAGTGTAAATGATTGTATAACATACATAAATGGAATACCCAGTGAATCATATTTTTGGTTCAAACCAGTGTCCATTACAAAGCAAAAAATGGAGGGAGGTATAACAAAAGTCCCTTTTAACTGGAGATATGACCTGTTTTCAACTATTTTCCTTCATTAGCAATACGATACCTCTGAAACACTCAACACTATCAGGACACTCAGCATTTCAGGATGTGCCGTAAGCTCTTGAGGAAGTTTATTGAGTAGTTTATCTCTTCTCGTTGAGCAAATGAGCATTTTTTAATCACATTTTTTGATTGCCCTGAAATTGCATGAAGAAAGAGGCTGTGCATTTATGTGTGAATGCATAACACTGGGATACTTCTTTATAATGGAAAATGATTGATAACAGATAAAAAATAATTTTCAGTTTACTGTATGTTTTGTTCCTGTCTGTATGTTAATCTCAGCAGCTGCCACTGGCTCAAACTTACGGGGATGCCATGCACTTTTAATTTGTAAAACAATGAAAAAAAAAAAAAACACGAATCAAAGTTGTATTGAGCAGTACATTTAATGTCTAAAACCTGAAGAAAACTATCAACACTCATTTGATTAACATCTGCGGAACCGTTCTGCCAGAGGATACCCGCACTTAACTGTAATGTCGTATATGGCTGGAGGGCACTTTTGGGGGCATTGTCCACCAACTTTTTATGTAAAGCATTTGACGATTCTTGAGATTCGCGCCTCTGGTTTGTCCATTTCAATTCCATGCAAAACTTTTCAGAAGTATGGAGACAGAGCTGGTAATTACAAAATGCTGATTTTGTGTTCTGGAAACGATTTATTTGTCTGGGGTAATTGTCTTGCTGAATGGTCATTCTCTAGCTATGTCGCAACCTCCTTGCAGAAGCAACCAGGTGGTTGGCTAAATCTGCTACTGTGAAAATAATAATGCCATCAATCTTATAAGGATCCCTTTGACTACCAACAGCAACAAACAGCCCTATATCTAATAGGGCCGCCACCATATTTTACTGTGGGTACCAGGTGCTTATCACTGTATGTGCCGGGGCATGAGAGCAGTGCAGATCGGGACATTTTGGGAGAATTAATTTCAGGTCACATCCCGCAACAATGTAGACTGTATGAGTACAAGCATGCAGTAAGTTTGTTTTACTGTGCAAATACAACTATACATTTTTTTTTCAGTTTGTTAAAGAAGAAAGATGACCTCAGCTGCAGAGACTATTCCATGTTTTCTGCAGCCAACTTATATACGGACTGTGAAGGGGGCTTATTTGCAAAATCACAGTAAAGCAAGCAAACTTGATTTCTTTTTGCAAAATGGTGATTATTACGTTGTCATTTGTTTATACTGCGCCATATTTATTACATGTGGACAAAAATAAGCGCTGAAAATAAGTTTTCTGAAAAATTGCCAAAATGTGTTTGAATTCCTTTATAGAAGGCTTAAGTATGTGAGTGCATGTATGTGTATGTGCACATGTGCATGAGCTTGAACCTGTTGGGTTAGTAGAAACAGTAATGTCACATTTCATATTTCATGCGTAGTACTACCTGCCTGTCAGCAAACTCGTCATAACTAAGACACACTTATCTGCTGCGTCTTCAGAGCGCCCATTCTGAACCCTGCACACCATCAGTGGAAGAAGGTCACTCAGTCATATGACTCCTTTTTTCTTTTACATCACATACATCTGTCAAGTAGATATATGCCATTTACCTGGTAATCGATGGTGCCGGGATGCATTGCGGTAAGACGAACAGCTGGTGGAGGGACTGTGATGCTCTCGAATATTTTCTGCTTGGATAACTTGGATTTGAGGATTCATGTGGGCAATGATTTGACACGTTCCGCCTGCCTAAATATTGCTGTGGACCAGCTATCCCCCCTTCATAGCATTCATGTGGGTGTCAACTTGACTGAGCTGTTTAGGCGGCATGTAAAAGACCAACAGCATATTAGGCCTGTGGTAACCATGCTTTAGCTCATCTGACTATGTTACTGCATCTTTTCAAATGCGCCGCTGGCAACCATCTAGCAACCTTCAAAACGGGCATCCATCAAACGACTGTCCAGGAGATGGCAGGCATTTCCACTTGGGCTCCCACAAACGTGACTGTGAGTGCAATGCCACCTGTTGAAGAGACAGAATGGGCGCAGCAGTACACACACCTACACAAATGCACAATACAAAAGCATTGGGACACAGCAGGCACCTCAAGCACATCTTGCCAAGCTGTGCATGGCCAAAAAAAACGATTTTGGTCTCCGCTGAGCACAACACACAACCCTTGTAAGCAGTTTATTCACAAAGAAATTGCAGCTACTAGCTGACTGAGGAACTTGAAGACCCCAATGGTGTGCGGAACTGCACAGCTACAGTATGTAAATGTGATCCTTGGGTTTTTTTTATTGCCACCCTGGCCATCCTCCTCACTGCGCACTGGAATTGAATGCATATGCAGACTCCTGGTAAATTTGCAGCTGTTCCAAACTGTACAGCTGTTTGCATTTTCCCACGGTAATGCATTATTTCACATGCATTCAACTCCATCTATATACTCTGTTTAAATAGGAGGTGGTGAACCGTTGTGATACAGATTCTGGTGATGAAGACCGATATAAACATTCATTAAAGAATCTGACTTCATGTCGGGGACCTCTCTGCTCGGTTTAATTTGTATTAATCTTTTTGGCTTCCAATACATTTGACCCCAATGTTTTTTGAGAGAGAAATCAAGTGAATTCTTTATAAGTTTACATGAACAAATGGAAACTGAAAGTTTAAGATAAAAATGGATTTTTAAAAATGATTTACATCATGAATTTTTGCACATTTCATTTTCATGAGGGGTACCAACAGTTTTTGAATTCTTTTTATATACTTATAAGTGAGTTTAACATTTTGTATGATGAATTTTTAATTACTTCATTTTGCTTTTTGCCCAAAAAATGATAAGTTATCTAACAATTGATAAGTAATTAAGACAGATTCTCCGCTTTAATATGAGTATGTTGTATGCGTTTAATAAAATCTAGTATTTAGTTGTCCTCATTATTTTGTAGCCCACTGCATATGCGCACGGTTGCAATTTTATTTTGAATGAGGCAAGAGTTGGGTTTGCATGTATCACACCTGTAAAAATATTATGCAAAATGCTTTTTCAAATGAAAAGCCAACTGAACACCCAGTCATGGAAACCATCATGGATCTTTAAAAGAAAACTCAGGTTAAGAGGAGAGTTAGGTTTCCTTTTTTTCTGTTCTTTTTTAAAAAGTCTACAATGATAGCTTTTTTTCCCCTCTTTCTTCTTCTCTTGCCGAAAAGGTGGCGGAGGCCTACTGGGACCACTTAAAAGTTTCTTCCAAGCACTGGTCGAGCGACACAAAAGCCGTGAAGTACACACACACACTGAGCCCTTTCTCAGAGCCTCTCAGCTCTGGTCAGAGGGAGTGTTGTTGGTTTATGTGAGAGAAAATAGCCGGAGCTTTCTGGAAAAGTGAAATGGGATTAGGCTCTTTGTGCTCCCTACAATGGTGAGGGGAATTAGCAATAGTTGTAGGCACTTAGAGGAGCTCTCAGTCTGCAGCTTATCCCAGATTTTACACAATAATCATTTGAATATCAACAGTGTTTTGCAACTACGGCGCTAATGTATAAACTTCTCTCTTTTAAAGACCCCCAAATCCACCCACTACCCCCGCCACCACCGATGGCAATAACGGTCTCTGTGCAAACATTCAGACCTGCTTAATTTATGCTGTAAAAATACTTTTTAAGATAGCCAGTCCCAAAGATCAGAATGTGTGTGTTATACACAAATATCAGAGGTGGTTTGGGTTTAGCAAAACTGGATCCATGCTTCTGGAAAAGGGGTGATCTGGATACAGTATATGAAGTTCAGATCCATATTGGGATTGAAAGGACAGCTTTGTGAGATATGTTACTTGACTACTTAAATGACAAGTGATTGCTAACTTTTGAATGGTAATGTATTGTGTAATTACAAACCCTGCAAACTGCAATGCTAAGGTATTTTGAGCACTTTTACCCTGAGTCATCAAGCTCAGCTGAAACTAATGACTTAAATGCACTCCTCCCGAGCAACCATTTTATAGATTAATTTAGCACCATATTTTCACAGATTGTCATGGAAGAGGGGCATTTTCAGAGCCTTATGTTGCAAAATCAGCGGTTCGCAATTACAGGGCAATGGTTCGAAGTTTTACCACCGAGAGCAAAGTGGGAGGTGAGTCTAGATTGCTGGACTGGTCACATTCGTTGTTTTCTGTCGTTCTTGGATTCCGAAGCCCGTGGAGAGAGGAGCTATCCCTCCCCGAGAGGCCCCGAAAAAATGTGATGGCCTCAGCTTTTTTCTTTCTCTCTCTTTTTTCAGTTACACAAAAAGTATTGTCCAATATCACAACACATTGAGCGAGACCAGCAATCTTGTCAAAAGGCTCTGTCTTGAATATGAATAATGGGAGAAGAACAGGGTGGTCTCCGGAGTGAGATGGGCTAAGCCGAGCTATATGCCCCCCCACCCCAACCCCCTGGCTGCTCCACTGGAGACCAACACCCCCACTGGCAAATCAAAAGGACAGATATGGCACTCCCCCAAATCGGAAAGCAAGCCCAGCCTATATGAGCCGCCGAGGACAGAACACTGAACTACAGGGAGCAGAGGCTATGATAAGTGTTGAGAAAAATCACTGCAATTATTATTATTATTGTTGTTGTTGTTGTCTTTAATGACTGAGGACAGTGCAGCCATAAATCTTTCAGACTAGCTGACACATCAGGAATCATCATTCAGCTTTGAGGTGCACAAGTTCTGTTGAGGGCGAAAGGGTTTTTTCTTTCAAGCAGGGGTATATGACTCTAGTGAGAAATCCCTATATGTGATGAGAACATTCTGGATGCCCCCCCCCCCCCCCAACAGCAGCTCCGAGCTCCCATCCAAATGAAGACATTAAGACATAACTCGCCTTGCTGAATTCACTTAGAGTGACTAAACAAGCTCATCCCCCCCCCCCCCCCCCCCCTCACCCCACACCCCCTCCCATAGCCATTCAACTGGATACAATGATGCCCCAGATGAATAAAGTTATCTTTCTCGGCGTGAATGGGATGGTGCTGGTGGGAGGAGGGGTGGGGTCTCTCAGCCCGAGGAGCTGAAAAGAGGTCCACTTTGAGGGCGAGATCGGTCGGGTCATGGCCCAGCTGCCTTTCGGGGTGAAAGGGACACCAGCTCGAACTGGACAGGCCCAGAAAGTAACAAAACCTCCCCGGCAAAATAAAGACATCCCGCCTGACATTTCAACGAGCTCGGCTCTCCGCAAGTTGCTGAACTCACTTTTTTTTTTTTTTTTTTTGAACCACCCCCCACCCCAAACACACACGCATTGAAAGTTTGTCCTTTGGCGGAAAGTCGCCGAACGCCAGGCCGGTTTGACTTTGCAGACCAATGAGTTGGCTTTTCTTTCTCTTTTCAGCGCCGGTCACTTCACCCAAACTCTCTAAAAAAGCCGGCCGGGCGGTGAAAGCAGTGGGGCCACGAAGGTAGGAACCGGCTCCTGATGTTATCTCGCTCGTTTCTCCATGTTTTTGCCTCATTGTTTTTAAAAATCATTAGATCGCTCCCCATAGAGGGAACAAAAATTACTCAACTCATGGCAGGCAGCCACTGATTTGATTTCAGTGACGAAGGTTCCAAAGTTCCGCGGATTAATTGCTCAGAAGCTAAAGGTAAGCGACCTTAAATTCAATGGGCGATATGCACAACGATCTAATTATCTGGCTTCTTTTTTTATGCCATTAATTTATTTCTGACACCGTTTGTCAACCAGATGAACGCTCGCCGTGTCATAGACGGATCGCAATCTGACTCGATTGATGATTCCACGAGAAACCAATTACTTGTTTGGTTCAAATGTTTATCAGATGCGCGGCTTGTTCTTTGTTTAATAATTAGGTGGCTAATGCACTAAACGTGTCCTTCAGGTTGATTAACAGTGAATGTGAGCTGGAATTGATAATGACAAGCGGAACGCAGGTAGGCGCACTTGGCAAAGCACCACTGTTTATTCGTCGCTCTCTTCAGTTAATTCAACGTTTTTTTGTTTTTTTTTTTTTCTCAAAGAAAGGAAACTGCGTAGCTCAATATCTCAGTATGGTGAAAATAAGTCAAAGGTTTTGTTTTCTCAAGTTGGAAAGAATTGGCTCTCTGGGTGGGTGGATCTTCGACGGGTTTACGGGATATGTGAGACGGTACTGAAATACCGTGTTGAGGGGAAGGGGGGGGGGGGGGGGTGTCTTGGATTTGATGGAGGCTAAGCGGACAGAAAATCAGGCCACATTAGAGGGAATTGCTGGTTCATTTTCCCCGCCGGCGGTGAAGGCACCTTGCCGAAAGATGAGGCGACCCGCGCAGATGGGTTCAAAGCCAATTTCCATGTTAAAAACGTCTCTCTGGCGTAAGTAAGGCTGGGCATTCTGGGCAGGCGCGCAGGCGGTTCGCGCGTGCGTGTGCGCGAGTACGCGTACGCCGAAACGGGCTCTCTTATCAGGGCTCCAGGACTTAATCAAGGAACTCGAAAAAGGGGTTTTCGTGACGGGGAAACAGTGTGGTAGTCTGTGGCTGCCAGTTTAACTCCTTGACCAGTCGGGTCAGTGTAACTCCTTTGCTGTTCATTACCAGTAGCGATTGTGACATTCGCGTTTGTGCAGTTCGGAACAGTTCGTTCACACATCTGACCACATAAATGACTGAAATTTGATGGTTTATTGTGGACGATCCCCTTAACCAACAGCTGCCGCTCGCTGCCTGTGAGCTGTAATCGCTCCAAAGGAGGCCTACGCTTCCAATCTTGGGGAATGTCATTACTTTTTCCAGAAAATATACCTGAATGTGAGTCTTTTTTAGGTTATTTTCAGTTTCTTGTATGTATTTTTTAAGCTTGAATTTCCACTTCACATGCACGACACATTGTACTCCCTGAAGGCAGTAGTGGTGACGGCACCACTCATTAGTAAAGCATCTCCTGCCTCTTTCGGACTTTGGAAGACTTTCTCCGTAAGGTTTGAGGCGGTTGTTTTTCGGCGGCAGTTGTAATGCAAAGCACCGGCACCACATTGAACTTTGAGGGATTCGAGTTTAATGTCTTTTTTTTTTTTCGGCAGTGCTTAACAGTGTGAGGACTTTTGAAATGTGAGCTGCCTTCCAGTGGAGGATCCACATGAAATGATGAAAGCGTCGCTGTGAGCCGCTACTGTCAATGATCTCGAGGTTTTTTTTTTGTTCTCTCATACTGCCTGTGAGATCAGTTGTATATGTTAAAAAAAACTGCCCGATTAGTCTTATTTTCAGCCTGTGCTCTTATCTTAATTAGCTCAATTGTAATCGTAAATTTAAATTATACAAAGTATGGAGTGGTAAACTTTCTTTTCTTGAATCTTTATGGCATGTATGAAGATGATTAATGTCACGCTTATCTCTGCAAACGTACTTTAGGGAGTGCTTGCAGGCAATTTTGTGAGGGTAATGGCCTTATGTTAGTGATGAAATGAATATATTTGTGTTTTAGAATTAACTGTTAGTCCAACAATTCTGGAAAACAGTGGTCCTGCTGTATTTTGATGGAGGACAGGAGTGGCGAGTGCAGTCACTTCAGGCGACAATAAATCATGGCCTCAAAAACGGCCCGTCCACACTGTGCCAGAACATCCACCCCCCACCCCCCACGCTTACACTCACCCTCGAACGGCCAGGGGCCGCACCCTCCCTCATGCCCTGTAGTTTTAGCATCGCTAGCTTTCATCAGGTGATTCATCCAGACGTATAAAGGCGATTCTTATCAGCCTTTTATAAATTCACAAAAGGGCCCTCGGAGCGACCCCCACGGAAGACATCGGCGTCAGCCGTCGCCCATCCCGCACCCCCTCGCCGTTTCCCGATTCCCCGCCATTGATAACGGCGCGTCTCTCCTCTCCTTACTCCCGATACGACAGGCGTCAGACGCCGCTGCCACACATGCATGGCGCTTTTAATATAGATACCTATTTTTCTCGTGTCACCGCCTGTTTACACTGGTGCGAATCGGATGAAAGAGCCTATCAGCGATAATCTCTGCCTAGCATGCGGGTTATATTAGAACTGAGACCGACGGCCCTGTCTGTCTGTGATGTCAGCATCACGCTATCCGTACAAGTAGATCAGGTCTTTGTTTGTTGTTGTTGTGGTTGTTATAATTGCAGGAAAAAAATGGGATTTCTATCCACTCCTGAAAAAGACTGTTTTGTTATTTACTAAAATCAGAAGATGCTGTCCTTCTGGTATCAGAATTAATAATTTTCTTACCCGTCTATGATACAATTACAAAACTTGCCGCAGATTTACACTGTAAAACATCTCCAGCATCAAAATTTTGGCTTTTTCTGAAACAAAAACAATTGCCCAAATTTGATCAATCAAAATTTTAAAAATTGATTTCTCTGTCATTATTTCCAAGTAATTGTTGATAAATAGGAAATGCTGTGGTAAATAAACAGCTGCAGCCATATTTGAATAAATTACTATTTTTTGAAATGTTCTTAATTTCAGAATTTCTTCAGCAGTTTTTTATGTTGACACTCATTAAATTCTGTATTTGTTCCACAGTAAACAATTAATATCCTAAAAATCAAAGCTTATTAGCATTGTACAACATTGTAAATGTTTTCCCAATTAAAACAGGAGTTTTCTAAATTAATGCATAAAGAGAGTGTGGGAATAGAATAAATAATATAATACTAAGTAATAAAATAATACTTCTATTATATAGCAAAAATCTCAGGAAATATTAAAGATGTTTATTTATATAAACATTTTTAATTAATAGATAACTTTGTAAAATGGGCAAAAATTGTCTTTAGAACAAAAAAAAGTGGTACATGAATCTTTTAATATGCCTCAGTCTAACATATTGAATTCAGTCTGCTGCAGAACATTTGGAGGTTTGCATCCAAAATAGGAAAAAAAAAGTCTGTATTTATGTTCAAAATAACCATCCAGAGAAACATCAAACACTGAAGAAAATAACTGAGGCAAGAAATGCAAGCATAATATAAGTCATGATGTAAAAACAATGTATGAAAAAACAGGTAATGGAAAATTAACTGCCAGAACTGCCAGAACTCATTGCTAAATTGAAACCACTTAAAATCCGCTTTAACAATTTATTGTAGCTACTTAGTTTTTCATTTTGACAGGGTTGAATTTGACTATTATTCTTCTTATTTTGACGGCATATTATCTTAAGTTGCATATTATATCCTTCTCTATGTTTCAATAGGAATTCATGTGTGTATTAATCTTGTTTCATTACATCACATGTACACATTCACTGCATTAAATCTGTATGTATGTGTTGTCCTTTATCTTTCGTTTCATGCCTTCCCTCACATCCGAGTTTAAAAGCTGTGGGTATAATTAGACTTGTACCAAATAACAGTGAAGTGAATGAATGTGTCCTCTCACAGCTTAATAAGAGCGCAAACGTCCTGCACTCGGCTCCTGTCAGTTTCTCCCTCCAATTCATGTTAATAATGCTCAACTGTCTACCTGCAAAAAAAATAAAAATAGCACTAACCCACTCTTGTTTTTATTTATTTATTTATTTATTTATTTATTTATTTATTTAATCACTTCATTTTACGCGAGGAGGGTCCAAATCTAAACGCAAATAACAATGCATATAATCACTTCGTGTTTGTTTGATCTTCGATGATAAAAATGCTCATTTTTGTGGAGTGGAAATAAATTGCAGATATCCGAATGAGATGCCGCCGTTTCTAGGGAAAATAGTGGAAATTAATGGCAGAAAATTGCCTTCAAGCAACTAAATGAAAGTAAATCAGATGTCAATTTCAGCAAAAAAAAAAAATTCTGAAGCCACCAAAGCAGTACCTGTCCGCCTGTATAGGCTGCATTAAATAAATGTATAAGTGAGTATACGTCTCCAGCAAAGTTCATGCATGTCTCAGGCATTCCTCAGTCACTGCAAGGGTATTACTTTTAATAGCTTCATCCTGCTCGCATTGCTGTGAGAAATTGCATATTTGGGAAGTATTTACAATATGAAATTATGGAAAATGTGAGACGTTAGTTATGAAATTCTGAGAAAGACTTGTCTGCTGCTTCCATTCATGGCTCTTCTTTCATCTTATTATTATAATTATTGTTTCTGTTGTTTCATTATCACTACAGCGTGGGCTCCTAGCTGAAAAGCACCCACCTCGATATCCACCGTATAGAATATCCACCTCAAAGTTTATTTCAGTAGCCTTTTGGAAAGCAACAAATAATGAAAGGGAGTGGAGTAGAATGGGGCTGAGCGGAGCTCGGTGACCCCGGGCCGCGTGTGAGAGGCGAGGCAGAACAAACGACGCAGTACCCTGGAGCTCAGTGACCCGCAGTGTCCGGCCTCTCCTCCAGGCGAGGCAGGGACGCCAGCCCCCTTTCAAGCTCAGGAGCCGCGGGTCCGTGGGGCCCGGCTCTGATCAAAGTTACAAGCAGGGGCCAGCACTCCTCAGCGTTCATTAGCATGGCTTTATTAAATACTCTCACATGTTTTTCCCCCTCTCTTCTGTCCTATCATTGTCCAGAACCTTCTCAACAACTGCTCCTGTTTTGCACTGTTAGCATATTCCTCCTATGGGCACACTACTTTCAATACCTATAATAATAATAATAATAATAATAATAATAACACAAACAACAATGAATAATAATAATAATAATAATAATAATAATAATAATGATAAAAATAATAATAATAGTTCTCATTGTCATTGCAGCGTCCTTGGTTGGTTGTGCTGGCTCCAAATAGCTAATTTAAGCGCAAATCGGTTTAATCTATTTTGGGCCCCATTCATTATTCATCCCTATCATATATCTAAATACAAATCTTCACTTTATAACTGACAGCTTATTATTTCTGAAAACACACTGATAAATTTAATTCCAATGAGTTAGCTTCAATTTTCCCATCCCATTATCAGGTAATATTGTGCCTTGTGGGAGAGTCGGGGAGCAGTGGGGGAGAATCCGTAGAATTTCTAAATGAAAATAAAATTATGTTGTAATGGTGCCTGTAAAAGAAAGACATACATGTATCCGTATTATATAGGAATAATAATAATAATAATAATAATAATAACCATCACCATCATCATCATCTTCATCATCATTAGCAGTTCGGCAGCTGTGGGACTTGCATGGTAATTTCTCTGGTAGAGCGGGGGGCAGAGCTCCATTAACCTATGCTTAAATAGAAAAATGTCTCTGAACACTGTGCCTAATGTGAAAGGTGTTTCTACTGCTTTCACACATAACAAAGTAATATTCTTTAGTTTTTCCTCAGCATTTCATCACAGCTCTTGTCGCTGATTTATGCTTCTGTGTCTGATCGGATTATAGTTAGATATTCTAGATTTAAAGTGATGTATGGCATGGTAAAATAATCAGTGTATATGTCTGTATTTTAGGGGAGGGGGAGTTTTGGGGGGTTATTATATTTATGATTATAATTCCGTACAGATGCAGTACTTATCCTATAAAATCGAATATTTGTGCTTAAACTCTATAAAAATCCCTCTCTTGAGTAAACAGGCTTATAGTAGCAGGTACTTACTCAATCAGAAGATGGGGGTTAAATAGTGCCACTGCATTGTGTTGGTTTAAACTGTCCTTTGTGAAACATCTTTCTAATCAACCTCCTGTGGGGATGAAATGTGTACAGTAATGCTCTTCGCTAACATGAGCTGTGATACCTGCTCAGAAATACTGAGTGCAGTTTTGCGCATGTACACATTGCCACTCTTCAAACACAGAGGTTTCTTGCATATATGCAGTGCAGTACTTGCATGTGTATTTTTTTGGCTCTGGTGCTACTGTATGATGGGTTCAAAAATGATGAATTTAACTTTGAAGTGGAGACTGACCGCTTTAATTCGATAGCTTTTGCATTCCATGCAGTGTGAACTATAAGAATGACTTTTCACAGAGTCTGACTGTCCAAATATTTATGGAATGCTTTATACATGAGCAATTATTCAGCAAAATAAAGAAGAAAATTAAAGTGGGATGATCCTAAGCCATTGGGTCTGTCAGCTGCAATAGATAGATAAATAAATAAATATATATATATATATATATATATATATATATATATAAATAAATAAAGGTCCTGGACAATCTTTGTGCTTTGATGTTGCCTCCGAATTGCATTCAATTAACAATGTGTCTAATGAGGTCACTGTAAGAGACTCCTTTACAGGTATGAGTGAGGTCTGGCTTTCTGTGCTACAGTCCCTGTGTGTCTAGTCATCACCGGTGGCGAAACTCTGTGCTTACATCACAAAGGGAAGGCTTTTCAGGAAAAAAAAAAAACTTTGCACGCCATTTAAACTCTGCTGACTGAAGGCAATTTAGGAGAACAAATGGAAACAGCCATATGAAATCACAGAAATTTTTTATCGCGCTGGCGTGGCGATCTTAGTCAATAAATGTAATGGACCACCTAGGGGACCAAAGGTGATAAAGTTTTTTGGGGTGTGCGGCTTTATAAATTCTTGCAGTTGATCATCCAGCCTCCATTTTAGTTGCTTATTCTCCGGTCGTAGTTTCCCAAACCCTCGTCTTCCCCTGTTGAACAGCTTTGGAATGAACTGCCTTTCCACATTATCACTGAAGAGCTCCACATTATCTCTAATAAACTGGCAAATCATACCTCTTTAGACCATCCCTCGCCATTTTCCTTGCACTGCGATCCTCTGCATGCATTTCATTTAGACCAGTAATAAAAAAAAATGTCATTTATCCTTCCCATATATCTTTATATGATGATCATTCTCTTTTTTGTCCAATAACCCGTGATTTTTTTCCCATCAGACTTTGCTCTTCTGCTTTATATCATATTTAAAATCCTAAAAAATCCTTCTTCATATATTACTTTTATTTCCATTTTAATGTGTTAAATATAGATTGCTGATAAAGTTCAAATGAATCTCCAGATTCTCTGCAGATACAGTATGTAATCATGATCTAAAGCATTGCAGTATTATCCTGCAATGAGAATAAGCTGAAAAGTGAATGAACTGAGTATATGCATTATTCCTATAACCTATCAAATAATAATAATAATCATCATCATTTTGGTGTGTTATACCTATTATATAACATTATTAATAATATTTTTTTAATAAGAGATGACCAACTCAAAAGTATTTTTCCTGGTTTGAGGTTGGAGAAACATTAAATGAGTACATTTAAAAAAATGAAATTGTTAAATTTTTCCAATTAGAGGTATTATCATACAGCCAATCATACAATAATGATTCATTATGTCAGTCTCTCATCGAAACGCTTGAATTCCATTGCAAAGTGCATGAGTATGGCCCGGTTTTTTCAGAAATATGAATGCATTGTTTCAGAGAGGATTTGGAATTCTCAAACATATTACAGTCCATCAGCCTTCAAAATTAAATTCAAATTATAATTAATTTCCACCACTTTTAAAATTAGTGCACTAGCCTACTTGTATTAAAGCTAGATTAAGCAAATATGTGAACAATGCTTTTGGCTCCGGTTACTGGGTACAAGTTCATTTTTAGGCTAATTATTTAGATTGTACATAGCGAACATTGATTTTGAATGATTATGAATATTTATGAATGCACATTTAAGAGCGAGCAGGAAATGCAAGTGAGCCTAATATTATGAGCCTAGTAATATCGTTTTTAAAACTTAACACACTGTACACGCTTCATAGCTACAGGGACTTTTTTGTTCTATGAACTTAATCAACTCCATAATAATCGGTTATCTATCTATCTATCTATCTATCTATATTTCTATCTATCTATCTATCTATCCTATTTTCACTGAGTCAAATCGTGACTTCTTCTAACAGATCAGCAAGCCTTTTGAAGTGTGATTAATAGAAAGCGGATATTGGTAAACGCGGAAACGATGTATTCAAGTCCCAACATCAGAAGCTGTTGAAATTCATGTGCTGACACTGCGCTTGCGGCCAGTAAGATGATCGAGTATCTTTATTGGAGTCAACAGTTCCTATCCACCGATTTGACTGACCTACCTGCGCTTTTTGTTCTTTATTATTTATTTACTTATTTTTTTTAATGGAGCATATGATAATATGGGCAAGGGCCCATTTCCCGATTAATCCAGAATCACATGATACAAATACATTTAGAGCAAACCAGTTAGGCCTCCGTTTAGCAATACTGCTGAAGACGGAACCTGTTTTTAATAGCTCGCTGAATCGAAAATATTGCCCACCCGTTTATTGCACAGCAGTGCGCTGCAGTTTGGAGAACGCGCGTGAGAAAAAAATCAAAACGCCCCACAGTCAGCCGTACCGTCACCTTTACAGACACACAAAACTGTTGGGAGAATTTTTCAGCCAGGAGAAAATTAATATTAGCTGGGTAAATTGGTTAGTTCAATTCATAAGCAGGTGGAATAAAAGTTGACACCTTTGTATTATTATTATTTTTTTTTTTATTTTCATTCGTGAAAAGAACGGTGTTAATAAACTTTGAACAGACTAACATTACGTATCGAACAATGTACTACTACTATTACTACTACTAGGCTACTAATTATTATTATTATTATTATTATTGTTATTATTATTAGTAGTAGAAGTAGTAGCAGCTGCAGCAGTAGTGGTAGTGGTAGATGGAGTGGTAGTGGTAGAAGTAGTAATAATAATAATTATAATAATTATAATAATGGTTCCTTTTATTTTATTCTTATGAAAATAATTCGGGACAGTCTAAAATTAATTACTTAATCTGCAAGCTTTGAAGCCCAGATCTGTTTGATTGTTAAGTTCTTTAAAGCTTTTAAAGGTGCATGAAAAATTTTAAAGATGTTTTTTTTTAGTATTAAGCAGATTGGATTTCATTGATGGACATTTTCCTGCAAGTGAAGTTTCTGAGGCTATTCCTGAGCTGTTGTCAAATTGCGTGCAAATTTTAATGTATTTGAATTAGTTGATTTGTGATTTTTTTATTGTAATAAAAACTTTTATAATAATGAAGACACATACCCACTGGGCAATAGTGTACTCTATTTATTTATTTATTTATTTCATTGATTTCTTTTTTCATCTGCACTTGCTTTGATGTCTCCGGTTTCTGTTTTCAGCTGTGAGCGATGCAGAGTTCAAGCATCATTATGCAGTTTCTCAAAGATCACAAGGTTGATTTTGAAGCAGAGCACTGTCTCATGGACCCAATGCCTCAGAAAAAAGAGGCTCTACTTTTTATAAATTCAGTGTGAGGGAATCACATTTCTATTAGCACTTACAATGGACAAGAACGCATGCACACATGTCTGATGTTCAGTTTTGGTCAAACTGACGATCAAAAAAGTTCGGAACAGACCATTGCTGAACTTTCCTATAGCAAAAACTAATGTTTGAAAAGTCAACAACATGAACTAAGTTCTTCTCTCAATATCAATGGACTGTAAATATCAACAACCTGTTTTGTTTGAAATTGCTTAATTCATGTCTTCATTAAAGATCATAACTGGAGATGACTGAAAATGGTATATAGTTATGCTGGCAGAGAAAAAAAACATCTGAATTACAGAATGTGGTTTGTGTGATTTTTGCTGGTCATGAGGCTATTTGTTTCTGCAAAATGGTTCCCTCTCCGTGTTTTCAGTAAATGAAAGGTTTGTTGGAAGATGTTTGATGACAGAATATGAAGTATAATTTATTCTTTGTAAAAGTAATAAATTAAAAACTGTGTAATCTTGAAAACATTGTTTTCTTTATCAAATGGAATAACATTGCGGTAAGTTTACATCCTCTTTGGCCTTACATGTCTATTGTCTTAATACAGGTACTGTGACACATAAATAGCTCCAGCAGGATCTCTGGGAAGTGTAGTTTTTCATTCTTGCTTTTACAATGAAAGGATTAAGGAATTGATTTCTCTTTAACTTGAGGAGTTTCATAATGGCTAGTCATGTTAGATGAGTTGCGTGAACTCAGCTGAGCTCTGTAAAGAAATCCTGGAAATATTTGGACAACAGTTGACAGCTTTAAGATAACACTTTCACTCCGATGGCCTCTCAAGTCCCAGCCAAGTCAGCTGGTGTTTTACTTCAAATTAGTATGTCTGCATAACAATCATCACAATGGAATATGACTTCATTAAATATTATGACCAGTGCTGCAGCAAGATTCTGCAGTCCCAACCACACTGCTGATGGGCCAAATTCATTTCAAACAAAAGCCATATCACTAACGTACATTTTTATTCAGTGTGAGCCTTACAGTGACATAGCATTCATATTGAGAAATGGAGGAATGCGAATTTAATGCCTCTAAGCTCGCTGGAGGCATTGAATGAGTTTTGGATGAGACTGATAGTGAAACATACATGTTTCTTTTCTAGACAAGTCCATCCACTTTACAAAATGGTATCAAGGCAAAGAATTAAAGTATTCACATTCCTGCAAAAAACGGTATGGGAGATATGACGTTTTAAATGGATAAACCTACGCAATACAATGCGATGATGAAAAAAGGGAAGTTAAACCTGCTCATCGATGGTAGTTTTAAAATGTTATCTGTAGCGGCAGCATGAGACTGGCTTGAGGTGTTTTGAGTGGGAATCCGTCTAAAGCTGCCAATGCGGACGCATGCCGCATGTGCCGAATACAGATAAGAGTGTTTCCCTGATAGATCTGCAGGGAAAAAAAAAAAAAAAAACCTTCATACCCCGTAGCTTAGCGGATGTGCTTTGAATGCATTCGATAAAGTTGGTTTAAGCTAAATGTGGTGTGGCCTGCGCGCAACATTGTGCTGTTTTGTGAGCTCATCACAGACTGGCCGTTCAGCTGAGACAGGACAGGATTACTGTAAAACCCTGAAGATCAGCCTTCCTGCATCCGGAAGTTTTAATCCCAACTCTTCCCGTCCTCCTGAAATGAGAAAGTACGCCTGTGACAACACTTTACTCCGGATAACTAAAACACTGAGGATAGCATTTATTTATTGGGGTTTTTATTCATTTTGCTTAAATCTTTTTGTTGTTCCCTGCCTACATACGGGCAGGGGAGATGTGGTTTTTACCATATACAGCTTAATGTATCTTGAATTCCATTGTTAGGAGATCTCGGACCAAACAATCAGAATCTGCATTGAAATCCCTTCATTTTTGACTGGCCAGTGGGCTTCAAGATCCTCATTGTACCCACCGCATAATGTGAAATAGCTTTGTGCAATCCCCTGCAAAAGCGCATCATTATTTGTAATAAGCTCTCTGGTTTGGATGTCACCTTAATCAGTGTGGACAAAACTTGTTTTTTATGCATCTTAGGGTGTAACTTAATGCAGACACTTGCAAAACTAACGGGCAACTCAAAAAAATACCCGGGGCGTTGACTAAATTGGGATGCTCCGCATTAGATCTGACTAAGAGCATGGAATAGAGACAAGTTTTGCCACTTTTATTCTTTGCTGTAAGAAATACTGGAGAACAGCGCTGAATGTAATCTGCAAAAGTTAGCAATGAGGTGCCTTGTCTCCAGAATGAATGAGGGCTTATGTTTTTTGAATGGGATGAGATTTGTTTGGCTTGATGCTGTGCAAATATGGCAGCCCAGGTCTGTTTGATGAAGATTTTTTAAGTTTAAAATCCATGAAACACCAGGAAGTAGCCCACTCAAAGTGTACCGTGGCTTTACCCTGCCAGCAAGTCATGCACACAAAGCACATTTGAAACCGACCGACAAATCTCTCACTCACACACGGCTTGATTATTAACGAGCCCCATAAATCCATGTCAGGCAGGTCAAAACGAGGGTCACAAATTTGCACCCCAACCTCTGCTCACATAATTCCAGGCAAATTCAAAAGATTTGCAAATCCTAGCAGTTCCCAACACCACACCAAATGGTCTTTTTCACTTTTTTTTTTTTGTCACACCACATTAAGCAAAACCACAGATGATGTACAACCTATATAGGAGACCATGGCCATTCCTAAAGATTGAAAAAGCCTTTTGGAAACCTCATGCTCTAAAAACTTCATGCTCTATATTTCATGTTTCATATATGTGAAATATATTGGCAAGATTACAACACCAGGAAGATACCCAGCATCTGGTGATGTCTACGCATCACAGCCGTCGAGCCATCATTGGATGCAAAGGATATGCAACCAAATGTCAAAAATCATTATATCATTTTACATTGTGATAAGTGGAACTATATTTTTATGTGCCCAAAACTGTGAGGGACTACATGTCTGATATGGATGAAAAACCCTAAAACTAAAGCTGACAGTCCACCTCAGTCCACAACTAAAGCTGTGCTTCCACCTCATTCTCATTGTATCCTTTCAAAATCAAAGTCGTTGAGTACGCAATAAGAATAAAAACTACGTCAGGATGTGTAAATATAGTTTTCAGCAGTGATCTCCCTGCTCTTGTCTCTCTCGCAGTTGTGTATACGGGGAAAGAACTAAGCCCTTGGTAAGTCTCAAAGCCTCTTAAAGTCTGGAGCTCTGGCTTTCGCTGCTATACAAGGAGTGGGCAAGTCATGGCCACTCCACAATGAGGCTTCATCTGCATTGTATATGTGTACGCATGTGTGCATATGTGTGTGTGTCCGGGAGGGTTCTGACTGGACGCAGGTGGCTGCTTAATCAAAGGCAGGTGCAGATATCAATAGATCACGCCGCCCAGGTGATTCATCTTAAAGACAGTCGCCCTTATGTCGCCCACTGCCCTGCAGCAGCGAAATCTCCATTCCACCCTCCCTCCCTCCCTTATCGTCCTCCTCTAAACACCACCGTGGCTCCACAACTCTCGCCTGACGCTCGGCGTCGTACAAAGGAGGCTCGGCGTTCTGTTTGAAATGCGGCGTACGGCGCAGCAGAGTCTCGCGGAGGGCGGGAATAAACCCTCCTCGAAAGTCAGCGGCGCGCTCTCGTCAGACTGATGACCCGCTCCCCCACCCCCCTACCCCCCATGCACCGCCGTGCGCTAAGTGCCAGTCTCATTTTCATGTCTTAAGTCGGGCAGATTACCTCCAGCAATGATCTGAAGTGGATCCATCTCTCTTTCATTTCTCCCTGAGCTGACCAATTTGCCTAAAGTCGTTGGGTGTTTTTTTTTTCCTATCATTTTTTGAGTTCCTTAACATTCTCTATCAGTGTGGTACATTTCAGTGGATGTGTGGCATGTGAAAAGCATTGTAAATCTCCTTATCCTGGCTCAGCATCTTTAACACGTTCCTTGCCAGAGTAGGCCTATATGTATATTTTTAAGTTGCCAGACATGATAGACATTTCAAAACCTATTTTTTATCAGAAGGTCTGTAGCCACTCCCCCCACCATATTATAGTGAAAATATTGTTCGCCAGAATATCTCGTCCATGGCAAGGGAAACGTTCTGTCATAATTGACAACATTTTTTCTTTTTGGCAATAGCAGGGAATGGGTTAAATTCACTGTTTTCCCCAAGAGGGGCACAGTGTGGTGGGTGATGAGAGGGTACGTGGGCTGTGCTTTAGCGATACGGGTGGTGGCCCATCATTTGTTTATTTATTTTCCTTTATTTAGCCAGGAAGTCCCATTGAGATTCAGAATCTCAAGAAAGAACTGGCCAAGGTAACAGCCAATCACAACATGTTATAATATAAAAATTGAAGGCAAAGACAGTGTTGTGGCAACAGCAGGTATGCAGAGCTAAATAGGCGAAGTCTAACAGAGAGGCTGCATTTCACGTTGCTTAACGGCTGTTAACCAAGAGTCCTGTCACTGCTGTATGGCATTGCTTGTGACGTGACTAGTTACATTGTCATCAATTATCATCATATTTAATCACTTCAGCTAATAAGTGAAGGTACCTGATGCTTACAGCAAACCACCTGACATAATGCATAGCTTCCAGAGAAGCAGACAAATGAGCGTGCTAAGTTTTATGTGAAGCTACAGTTCCTCAACCTCATTGTTGTTCCGCATATTTAGTTTAACCTCACAGCCAGGTGTGGAAAGCATATATTGTACGTGTGATATACTGAATATAGGAACATATGTGTCTCCTGTCTCTTTCACAAACAGGAGGTTTTGTGGCTTCAGTTGCGTGTCCCCATACAAGCAGAGGTGTTTGTATGGTCATTATGAGCACATCTAATGGAAGAACCTTGATGCGCTGCTGACGGTGACTATAAGAGGTGAAAGACACACCAAGGCACTGCGCACTGTAGAAACATTTACTGTAAAGAAAAGTCGTCCTTGAATTATAGAAATGTTGGAATAGTGAAGACAGCAAAGAAGAACCTGAGTCATACAGTGACATCCTGCTCCTAACAGGTGACCAGTTCCCCAGTCTGAGAAAACCAGTTACACCAGAGAGGAGATGTGGCACAGCAGAACTACAGGGGTGGTTGCGGACAAAGTGGAAAGGTCAGCGACTCCATCGTCCGCTTGTGCCATTTGGGACTCAGCAGAAGCGAAGGGGTTGTTCTTCCTCCATGATGTAAGTTAACTAAGTGCAGGATATTGAAACACAGGTAATGCAAAACATCCATGGTAGTTTTTAGCTGTTTTCAGGCTAGAGTAAAAACAGTGCCACATGTGAGTATTTAACTGTGACATTGCATTACGTAAAAGGGCCTATGGTTCGCATGACATGTGAGCTAATACCTATGAATTAAAGCTGACTGGCTCAAGCTGAATGTTCATTGTTTTCAAATCCAACATGGTGGAGTACAGAGGAAAAATATGTCACTTCCCGAATACTTGCTGGTTTTAGGAATATTGTGTTGTGTAAAGCCATCTGGCTTGAAGAAGGAGGCTAAAATTGAAACATTTTGTTTGTCCACATTCACTTTCTACTCCTCTGACTGCTTGCTCTTGTTTGTTCTGCCTTTTCTTCTGATTGGGTTTTGCTTATTTCCTGTGCAGTGACAGATTTTATTGCTCAAAGACCTGGGGGCTTCAATCTGAGCTCTACAGTACAGTATGTGTCGAAAGCGAGTAGCTCAAGTGCAACCCATTGCCTTCGGAACTCCAGGAAAACTATTGCCAAACATAACAAAGTATTAATAGTGGGCTGTTTTTAAAGGCTCATTAAGGATTTTCCTGTTGTTACAGTCCTGAAGTGTAATCATTAGTCTGAAAATAATTTGTTAAATTTAAAGTTTTAATTATTCCTTGCGTTTTGCTTAAAGTGCAAAATTGATAATGCTCTTTGCATTGAAAAGTAGTTCATGGATAATGGCTGGCAGTAATTTAAAACTATTTAAAGTAATATACTGTAAATGTAGTTGTAATTATATTTTCTTAATAATAAACTGTGTACTAGTTGCAATTTCATGCAACATTTCTTTGAAATAGCGTCTCTTGTTCCTTGAGCCTGTGACCTTATAAGAATTTAATTTTTTTTTTTGTTATTACTGGATTCATTTGGGATTGCAGTCAAAATGTGTTTCTGATTTTTCGCCTTCTTACAGTTCTTGGTCATTAATCCAACTCAAGAGATTTTTACATAATGTGCAATCATTAGTAATTTTTATTATCTGCCAAATTTATTGCACCAAAAACTGTATTCGACATCTATGGGATGAATATAAAAATCACTCCGCTCAGAGCTTTTGATACTCTGTTGTACTTGTATGATGTTCTCCACTCCAACCAACTCTACTCAGTCGTTTGTGTGCTCTTCCGTTGTGAGCGTACATGATCGCCATTTTCTGCATTAAACCGAACAGCCGGTTTGTTCCGAGTATTCTTTTCTCATGTTTTTAATGAGTGTCAGCCATTTTCCCACCTCCCCCCTTCAAAAACCTCTTGCACCCTTCCCCACTCCCTCTCTCTCTCTCTCCTGTCCTATCAGCTGCCCGCATGCAGTCTGCAAAAACACACGCTCATGGTTATCCTCGCGGCATCTGTTCAACATTAAAAAACCAATTGTAGTGGTAAGAACTAAGATATTAATCAAAACAGAGTCCACTAACATTGGATGTGTTGTTAGTGGGGACTGCCACAGCTGGTTGACTGTTGGAGGCCAAATTAATGGCTTTAAATTAATTGTAAATTCTAAACGATTCCAGGCTCCCATACTCACCACCTTGAGGGTACCGAAATTGATTTTTAAAGAAAGGTGAGAGTGGATTTCTAAACATTTTTACCATAGTTATTGGAATTCCATGTAGACTTGTAACTCTGGTATCATTGGATGATCTCCATCCTTGCAAAACCTTGCCTTTATGAAAATCTATCCTTTGTGTCCTTGTTTTGTAAAATTAATCATTGGCCTCACATACTGGTTGAACTGGGTACACCTTGTAGGCGACCACAGGAGCTGTAACCAACATTAATTGGTTTTATTTGGACTCTTGGTTTATGTTCCTGGGTCGTACTTGGCCAGTAACATCAGGACTGTAATACTGGTGCATCTTCATAGCCAGGAGTCATGTGGGGCAGATTTTTGTTCTAGTGGCTGCTGGGATGGCCTGCTGTGTTTTGTATTTTTAACCAATCAGACTTCAGGGATAGTACGGCCTTTTCACTGTCGCTGAGCCACCACGGAATGCCGCCCGTACCGACTCTAAGAGGGGATTCTATACCAACTCGTTTGGCCCCTTGCCGCCACATATTTTCGTTTAGGTCTTTGGCGAGACTCAACACTCGTACCCTCGCCCGCCCCCTTTTTTTAATCTTGCGTTTGATGTTGTGCCCTTTGCTCGCAAAAAGTCTTGGATGGACTTCAATCCGAGGGGCGGAGGGCGTGGCTGAGAATGGGATTGGGGAGGGGTTGAGGTCATCATGTGGCCCATCCTTGACCTTTCACCTTGACTACTCTCCGCCTTTCAGCGTCACTCCCCCCTTCCCCTCCCATCAGGGCACATGGTGTCAGCCTGGGAGGGGAGAGAGATCTTAACACACAATAACCAATCCCTGACCCCCCCCCCCCCCCCCACCCCCCACCCCCTTCACTTACGCACACATACACAGATCCTCAAGCCAAGCTAACGTTGACCACAATCTGAACAAAGGCTCTCCACAGCCAGCCACAAACATTTGGTCACCCCGACCGGTGTGAGCCGCGGCGTTCCTGATAAGAGCTCCACTCATCGCTGCTCTCTGCTAACAACTTTTTCACATCATTCTAGAAAGAAATGTTTACTTCGCTTGAGATTGTAGATATGTGCTACTTGATAATGAAGACTGGCGTTTTTAAATCAGTTTGCGAAAAGGTAGTGATGTGGTTTAAAACAAGTCATTAAGCCTTGGGAAAATTCATACAAATCCTTGGTTTTAAAAATATACCTGTCGAATGTTCAGAATTGCTGTTTTGATCACACGTAATGCTCTAAAGTTGATGTTTTCGGCTAAGTATGGCTTCCTGACAGAAACGGTACATCAGTGACTATATCTGGATTTATATTACATGTTCAATGTGTGCTTTGATGCATTTTTCACTGCTTTGCTGCAGCCTTAATTGAAGAGTTATATGGATTCAGTGGAGTTTTACGAAATAAAAACAAACATGAAAGTGTAGCAGTCTCAATAAGGGAACTCAAGCCCGCTGAGGCGAGTTTCAGTCATGCTGTAATCCCATAACGCTGCTTTGATTCAGTTTTATACGAAATTTCAGCGAGTAATGAGACAGAGCCCAAGTGTCTCCTGTGTTCCCGTAGACTTCAAATGTGCTCGACCTGCCTGAAAGGACTTTAAAACACTCGGAAGAAAGAAGCAGTTTCTCAAATATACTAAACATACCCAAGAATTTAAACCCCAGGGGGAGCTCATAACGTAGACTGAACGACTTTAGAGAAGGGAGAGATAAATCACCATCATAAAAAAGACATAAAGATAGGGAAGACAACGCAGGAAGAAGCAGTGAGGGAGGTTATTAGCATATTACATAACAGTTGTCATTTAGAGAAGGTCGGCGAGAGGGAGACGGGAGAAATCATCTGTGAGATACCCGCCATGCCGAGAGGCAGAGATAGAGATATGGACCAAACAGAGTTTGCACAGCAGGCCTCCCCCCCCCCACACACACACACACACCCATCCCCACTCCGAACGGCTCAGCGAGGGATGACAACGAGGCAAGCGAATATCGTTCCGCCTCAGTACTGTCACTCACACTGACGGCATTCAGCAAAGCTAGCCCGCCTCTCCCCAATCATTAAGCAGTGCCTCTTCCCCGGCTGATTGATGCAGCCAAACCAATTGTTCACCATAGCATCCATGACAGTCTATTACCGTCTGCCTAGCTAATGATAGGATGTCTCCCTAAACCACTCTCCAGCGGCAGATTACAGCGCTCTAACAGCTTCTAGTAAACTCTCGCTGACACCCCTCCTCAGTCAGTGGAAATTGAAATGTACTATATGTGAACACAAGCGAGTGTGTGTGAGTTTAGAGAGGGGAGGTTGATTTAATCGAGGTAAGCATCAGGTGCATGCAGCAGTGCTGTGTGAACACACATAATGCATCAAGAATTTGAATGGCATGTCTGAGTGATGTCGAATGAGGATTGGATTGATTTAGCACTGTTCTATAACTTTATTGCGCAAATATAGATGGTGCTGTCCATAAATTCTTAATTCAATTGCTAAATAATTCTGTTATTGAATTTCAAAAATGTCTAACTTCACTAGAATAATGTTTCCCAGTCTCTGTGACATAAATACTGAGTTTTAAAGCCTTAAATACAGGGTGGGGAAGCAAAACTAGCACTGACATTTAAAGTACAAACAATCCCACAACCACTCCCCTGAATTGTGTGCACCTGTTATTGCTAATAATGGTGGACATATTGAATAATGGACTACCAATTATCTTTATTTGCCTGCTTTATAATCTCTTCTTTTCAATAAACATGCTAGTTGAGAATAATATACAATCTATGGATGGTGATTTATTTTGCAAATTTTGCTTCCCCACCCTGTAAACTCATGTTCAACGGACAAATATTAGCATTATCTGTACTATGCGTGAGGGGGTTTTTATGAGAGAAATGTGGGCATTTTTCCTCATCGTACTCACGATTAGGTTTGAATTAATAGTCAAGGATTCAAGCACCTGTTGAACAGTGTTCAGTCATCCATTGATGGGTACTTTCACGGGAATTAAAACTTTCTGATCTCCGATTTGCATGTAAGGGATCACGTTGGTCTTGGAGGTAACCTGCGATTTTGAGTGTCAATTGCATTCCGTCATAGCTCGGGCGAGAGCTTTCAAGGCATATTTCAGAGTGACAGGTCTTTTTAACGAGAAAGTGCTTTCAATCGGGTCTCATCTCATGTTTCAGTATCACGGCTCCTGGGGATAATCGGAGTACATCTTTTCCCCCCTCTTCTGTTGCCGCGCTGACCACAATCAAATGAACGAAGCTTCCGAGTCCATTACAGGGCATCTAGGAGTAAGCACTGTGCGAAGCATGTTAGAGCATTAGCCCAGGCCTTCATTTCAGGCAAGCCTTCTGTATGCTGTAGATCACTTTCATCATTTCTTTGTGTCTGAATGGAGCCATGCGCTCAATGTAACAAAGTGTTTCTCAGAACATGCTAATTAAATACAGTTTGTAATTTTATTATATTATAATAAAAGAAGAGGGTCCATTCCCAGTATGAAACACAGTTTGACCCCTAATTATTGGAATGTGAGGTGTATTTAATTATGCTGGAGAAAATTTCATTACCTCAAAATATGGAGGCTATCAAGTGAATTTTGTAATAATTCTTCGCTCGTGCGTTCTTGCGGAGCGAAACTAAAACAAGAAAAAAAAAATTAGACTTTTTATCAAAACAAAAGCCACTGGCTCCTAATGAGACTTGTTAGCGATGCAAATGTATGTAAATTTTATTAATTACAGACACCTATCTTTTATCTCTGCCATTTGGCGGCGAGGCAATTAAAAAGCAACAATGACGATCCCCGGGCGAAAGAAAGAAGCGAGCTTGATCAAAGGAGGTGCAGGAGGCAGGAGAAAGTGCCTTAGCCACGACTCCAGCCTGGCCTTGGGCTAGCTGCTCCCATTGAAGCCTCACACTGTCTGTTGATCGCCAATTAACCTGATTTGTTGTAGCTGTGATAAAGGCCTTCTTGCAACAGCCGTTTTCCCTCTGTAACTGAGTGACAGGCTTATTGACAAAGCAAGGCTCACCCCCTCTCTCTCCCTTGTTTGAAACAGAACATGAAGGTGGCACTCACTGTATAGACCATTTCTCTCGTCAGCACGTAATCCGATCCACCTATTTAATTTCTTTCTCTCGTTCTTGACTTCCTCGCTGACTTATTTCACTCGTGGCAGAGGCGGCGGTATCCATGAATCGGCTGTTTGGAGATAAGGAGGCGGGAGACCGCGGCGAAGGTCTTGTGGCCTGAAGCAGGGAGCTGTGGGGCTGATAGCAGGAGATCAATCACTCTCTGTGGTGCCCCCATCCCCCCCGACCCCCCCACCTGGGCTCACCTCACCCACCGCCCCCAAAGAATGTTGACCCGTCAACCTTGGAGGTCTCCGGGTTTTGAAATGGCTCTGAGCAGATGAGAGAGAGCTAAAGGCGTCTCTGTCTGTAGTGTCAATTCGGCGAACATGGCACCGCCGTGACCCCTGTGTGGTAATGCAAGAGATGTGTGGGGCACGACTATCGTGCTCCTTCCTGTATTAAAGTTTCTGAGGCCCCTGGAGCCAATTGAGTCAAACCTTCAAGATATTCAAGGTTTCTGCAACTCAATGCAGTCCACTTTTTGGAATATGAAAGGAATTTAATGAGGAATTATCCCTCTCATCTTAGCAACCTCAGACCAATGAAAATAGTACATCCAGTTCCATTGTACCAACAATTTAAATTTATTGAGAATTTACAACCCTTATCTGGCCCAATTCACTTGACTTCACCCCAGCATGTTGTTGAAATGGCAACATTTCCATCTTTGCCTGTACAAGGTAAATGAAACTAACTCCAGGAGAAGTGCTAATTTATGTCTCATGCACTGGACATACCATTCAAAATTGATGTACTTGTGTCTCATTGATTAGCTATAACTCTGCGCTAAGCGGTTAATCGTGCAGTTCAAATCAATTCAAAATCAATTTGGATCAATCTTGATAATGAACTCCCAGATATTGCGTTTTTCAGACAATAAAGAATTATATAATTTTTTGCAATTACATTTCTCTTCTATGAAAGGGCATGGAATAGAGCCACCTTAAAAATAACTATTCATTTTTTTCTAAACACATAATGGGCATAATTACAAGTTTGGTTGTCACCAAAATTGATGGAGCATTACCTACATTATGTAACCTTGAGTAACAAGAAGTTTGGGGACCATGCATTTAAAAAACTGTCTTACCTGCTTTAAAATTTTGCATCCTTTTATGTGCAATTTTCTTTCATTGTTTTATGTGATTGTACTTTTAATTGCATTTTAATGACTGTTCTTCACCATAGATACTTGGTGGGTAGTCACTGGTAGTCACAGGAACACAATACCTTAAATTAAGCATTAAATGAATACCAGACACCTACTTGGCTCTGCCCTATAATTTGTAGGCTGCAATAAGGGAAATCATGATTATTTCAATCCGGGTTAAAAGAAGTGAAAACAATTTTAAAAGCATTGTACAATCATTCTGTGAGTATTTGTAATTCTAAGGTTCAGAGAGCGTTGCACAATGAATGGACAATTTGAAGAAACTTTCATATATTCTTGCCATTCAAAGGAATTAGATTGCAAATATGACACATAAATGCATACGTACCGACACACACACACACACACACACACACACACAAATATAAGTATACATGTGTATGTACATATACAAAAGTACACACAGTATATAGGAGAGTTCACTGCTATAAAGTAGTAGACTACACTGTATGTCATTTTTTCTAAAGCTCGAAGTTGAATAAAAAAGGATGACCATGTGAATTGGGGACAGCTAAATTTAAATTAAAACAATAACGGCGATAACTCGAGTTCGCAGGCAGTGCCTTCTGATCACGTTGACAGGAAGTCTTAGAACTTCCCTATCAAAGAAAAAAGATACATCCAGAGACTGGTGATTGCCTGGTCTCTCCTGAACTGGTGGATGTTCCATTGACCGTAATGGATGCAAAGTCGCTCTGTCAATCAATCGATGGAGGCGTGGAGGGCTGGTGGGGGGGGTGGTCTTTCTGCATTACCAATTCATTTTCCGCAGCTTACAGAAAGGGTCTGGGATCTCACTATCGATCACAGTGTTTGTCCATAACCCCAGTCCATTTGCACTCTACGGAGCAGGAAGGGAGTGAAAACGAGATAATGGGGAAGGAACTCTTGACTCTCTGAATAAGTGACAGGTAATTTCAGCGGCGAGAGTACACATCGTTCAGCTAAAATACACTCTCGAGCCTGAGATCTCACCTGCGAAAAGACTCAGCTTCGTTTGGTTGAGAAGAACTGGGCAAGAATAATCGCTGACTCAAAGAAATTTTGTGTTTACCTACCTCCCGTAATTTGGTGTTATTTGTTTTGTGGTGAACTAAATAATTCATCTGAAGTATTGATGGAAAAAGAATGGTCGCTAACTCCACTTGCTGCATTTATTTGATTCCAACCTTAATTTTCCTTAAATAGTTCAAGTGCAGCTTCATTTCGCTGCGAAAGAGAATAGGGCATTTACATTGAATGTTTACTTTTTTCAAGATAAATCACCTTCTTGCACCTGAAGTCTGTGGTTTGATCCAGCTGACTGGGTTTTCCGGTCAGTGAGGCTCTGAGGCGTCCTATAGTCCCCTCTGAATACAGTTTCTCCTTTTCAGCTGGATGACCTCTGTCCTCAAATGTCTGACCTCAGAGAGGGGTCAGGGCCCGGGTTCAAATCCGGTCCAGTGAACAGAAGCGAGGTCCCAGCAGTTGTAAATGTCACTGCACCTCAGGACCACGTGAGCACAGCAGGAGTGCTCACACAGTATAAGACTGCAGCTTTCTGATGAAAATGCTTAATTTTTGCCCCTCGTTTTCGCCACCGTTTGAAGGTTTATGCGAGGTACGCGATATGGGAGCAGGAAGGAAGATGGAAAACAAAGAAGCAAAAAGCTGGTCCGAGGGGAGCTTGAAAACGATCTCCTGCTATTCAAGGAAACATCGGCTCCCCCAAATACGGATATTCCCTCTGCATTGCAATGGTACATTGGTACACATTATTTGAATACTGTATCCCATATGAAAACATCCTATCGTTATTTCTTAGTAATACTATAGTATTAATGGTATAACTATAGAATTACAATGGTTTGCCTAATATGACTAGAGTAGTTCCATAGCCATCACATTATAACTATAGTATTACCACAGTCAACAGTACCATGATTTTACTATGGTCCACACGACTGTATTGCTGTAGTTTGAATAACTATAGTTTCACTATAGTAATACTACACTATGGTGATGAATATGGCATCCATTTACTGTAGGATAACAATATCTGAGAACTATATTAATTTTTCGTAAGGGACACCACAGCTGCTGGTATGATGCAAAAAAAAAAATTGCTATTGACATGATGCTATGTCAGGGGTTTCATGGAACATTTTACAGTGATTTTCTCCTCTAGTTTGTGAGTCTTTGCTTGATATGACTCCTTGCATAACAATAAAGCGAAAGTTTCATTGCAATTAAAGTTAGCTTCTTCTGTGCGTACTCTCGCTAGTCCACAGCTCCATTCCACATGACTACCCATGCTGCGCTACATTAGAGACCCTTAGCCAATCAGGACACAGGTGCATCTCTCGCTGACAGAAACAAGTGGACACCTGGTATGTAATTGTGAGGAAATAATGTGACAATTACCCCAGTCCAAGTAAAGCTAGTCTCCGGGCGCAAAATATCTTCGCTATTCTAACTTTGAGTTTTTTGAAGCTGCGGTAGTCAACGATAACTCTCCAATGCAAAACCTTATGCCTGTCTCTGCTGCCTCGTATTACTGCGTTAAGCCCCTCCCACCAAATGATGCACTAAACTTGCGCAAGTTAGCAAAGTCACATCTGTTATATTTGGCTAGTTATGTCAGACTCAGTAATACACAAATACAGTCATTGTTGATTGAAATTAAAAGACACATAGAACCTGGGTGACCTTTGTGTATACAGAGTCATTGTAACTGGTTGTTTGATTCAGACCAGACTATTTATAAAGGGCCGGGCCCTCAGACACATCTGTTTATGAAGCAACCCTTCTACACTGAAAAAAGTGATTTTGACCCCTAGTAAATGTTCCATATATTAATTAAGCATATTTTAATAGAAAAAGGTGTGTTATTTAACTCCACTTAAAAAATATAAGTAATTTCAAATAGTCAACATAATAAAGCTATCTAGCTTCAGATAAAAATATTTTGTGCAACCACTTACCTTAAAAAAATTATGTTCATTCAACAAAACATTTTTTTCAGTGTATTAAATATTGTTAGTAACAGGCAATGGTCAAAATGAGTTTCGACCGAAGTTATAATTGATCAATGTTGTTGGCTGTAACTTTAAACATTCCTGTACAAGGTATTTTAAGCTTTTTGAGGACATTCCTCCCCGTGACACCTGTCTGTTGGTGTAAACGAGAGTGAACTATTACATTTACGCTAATCTTAGAAGCTTACTAAACAAATTTAATGACTGAGAAAAGCCTTGATTTGGGGTTACATTGATTTCTTCAGTTTCACAGATATATTTTAGCAGTTCACGGTGCTACGAGCACTGATGTTGTCACAAGCGCAGCGAAGGGCCAAAGTGGCTGTCGTTATTTGTCTTCTTGCATTCAAGTTTGTTGCTGAAAAATATTCACAGGCGGTCAATCCCAGAGCGGTTTGGCAAAAAGTGTTTCTTCCTGCCAAAAGTGCGGCAAACAGGATGTTGACATGTGTCTAAATCTCAGACATCTGCAACACTGTCACGCTACAAGAAACACTCTTTAAATCAGAACTGAGTTCCCTGAAGTATTTACTTTTTAAGCCTCCTAGTTTCACTATTCCAGGAAGGAAAATTAATGTTTTAAATTTAGCTCATATCTTTTAAAAAAAAGTTATCCATCTCATTCGCTGTAAACCCAGAGAGTGTGGTGAAATCAAATGTTTTGTGGAAATCATTTTCCTCAAAAAAAAAATTTAATTAATAAATTACGTAACCAAACTTAATTGCATTGTGTGGACAGTACTTCAAAGGTAAAAACTTTGAAAAGTTCATCTTACCACTTTTTTAAAAAGCTGTGAACACAAGATCATTAAGTTGGCTTACACAATTGTTTTGAGGGAGTCTTCCACAATACACTTGAGTGCACCACACTTTCTGGGCTGACAGTGATGATGTGGCAAATGCAGACACCGGAAGCCAAGTAAGTGCGGAGCAACCGCTATCCCTGATTCTTAGTGATGAATACGTGCACACAAATATGCAAACACGCTGGCACGCACACACACAGTTTGCCCCAGTGATCCTAATCTGTCCGTTCAACCCAAACCAGGCATTGATCAGCCATACTGCCGCCGACCCATACTTCTCCCCCGCTAATCATTCCCTCTTTGGTCACTTTACCGATATTTTCTTTGTTTGGTTGACATTCTTTCACTAAAGTAAGTCATTGGGTATTTGATTTTTATAAAACTACTGCTGGATTATTCTCACTTTGCATTTCAACTGGTGTCACCAGTTTAGCAGTGTACTTCTCAATAAATTTCACATTGCATTTTAACTGCTGTTGCTAGTTTAGGAAGTAACTTTCAAACAACTCCCATATTATCTTTTTTTCTCAGAAAAATGTAAAAAAAAAATTATATTGAGCATTTGAAGAGTTTGTTTCAAGAACTCAAGAAAATTAGAAGAATTGAGATAATACCATGGAGCGACAGCCCTGGGCTTCATGCACATGGTGCAAAAATCCGTTTTTAGAAATTCATACTATCAGGTGTA
Organism: Gymnothorax reevesii; assembly: GCA_029721435.1. Lineage (NCBI taxonomy): Eukaryota > Metazoa > Chordata > Actinopteri > Anguilliformes > Muraenidae > Gymnothorax > Gymnothorax reevesii. Next base: position 59,777,065 of record CM056588.1, read on the forward strand.
TTTTTTTCACGGTCGAAGTTTGTGTTTTTCTTTAAAATGCAATAGGCGCCGACATAGACAAAGCTGATTTACTCAAAATGAGTGAAATGGATATATTGCGTTTTGGTAACAAACTCTTCATATACTCTGTGATTGGTTTCAGCTGTAATATTTATTGGAAAAAGGGCTAGTCTTTAATGAACTCTAGGTACCCATATGAAGAAAAAAAAATAAGTGTTCTTGGGATGTCTTGATCTATTGATATTCTCGGTTTATGACATTTGTTGGAATACGCGCTGCGATGGGAGTAAGTGCTCTTCTGTTTTCCTGACTGGCTGGAGACTGAGGTCTCTTTTGTGTTCCGCTCTATATGCATAGAGTCGAGGAAAAGGAGGGACCACCAGGACAGCCATTGTCTAATTTAATTAAGATGTCATTTCAGTTAAGAATGAAAAGGACTGGCCAGATGGAAAAAGGAAAAAACTCTTCCAGTCATTTAGTGACAAACATAAAAATGACCCAATCTAAACAGCGCCTGATAATGGCTTTAAAAGATTGCTTTATTAGCGAGTGCTATTTCATTTCCCTCTGAAATTGGTCATGATGATGCTTACTCATAAGTTTTTTTTTTTTCGCCCACTTTCCTCTCCTCTCCTCTCTCTCTCTCTCTCTCCTCTCTCTCTCTCTCTCTCCCCTCTGTCTCTTTGTCAGGGTCCTTATGTGGTCCATGGGGATAATGTTCCTATTAATTGTCCCTCTTTGTAGGGTGACAGCTGCTGCTTCCAATTGAGACGGATGAGTTTTGGCGGCCCTCTGTCTCTCGTCCGCCTCGGCCCCGTCTCCACCCGGCTCACAGGTGCAGCGCCTCGCGTCCATCCGCCAATACCTGTCCCCCCTCCCCACCGCCCACTCCGCCATTTCTTCGGCTCACGTCAAAACCAAATAAACAGCGACAGGAAGGACTTCCGCGGGCAGGAAAAGTGGGCATCGATGATGATTAATTGAAAGGATTGTCAAGGAAGGAAAAAGAGGAGAAAGTATGTTTCTGTTGTGGTGTGTGTGTGTGTGTGTGTGTGGACACGTGTGTGAGTGTAGGTGTTTGCGCACACGCGTGTGTTTTTTTTATCGCAGTATTTTCAATCCCAATTAGCTTGACACATTTGTCTTGTGAAGGCACTTGACACTCGCTCCGCAGTGTGAATGCTGGCGAGAACAATGACAGTTGTGCTACTTTAGAGACGCTGCCTCTTTGTTCAATATGATTCGGCCTCTCCCAAACTGCTCTAATTCAGTCATTAAGGTAGATTTGGAAAAATTCTACCGTTTTCTTAATGGATGTTGTATTTTGGTTTGTAATCCTTACACCCACGGATCCGTCTCTGCAGACTTAACCGACAGCTGCAGCTTCAAAATACGGCCATATGTATAGACCCCTCGATCCTGAAAAAGACAGCAGTCATATACCTTGGCTGAGATGTAATAAATTATTGAAAACAAATAAATAAATGTTTCCAGTAAGACAATGAATATGGAAGTAAATTAAGTATAAATAATAGCCTTACATGTAGATAATCTCTTGATAAGAAGCACTTGAGATAGATATTGCAATCTCAGTGTTTTTAGCAAATGCAAGCAGAAAGCGGAAGTACCAATCAGAATGCTGTGCACAATAGAACAACATCTACTCACAGGTTAGAGCGCAGAAATGGCTATTTGCTCTGTGGTAATTGGTTATGGGCAGTTATTCCCTGCGACAATTAGTCTGTGATTGTAGCCATAAATTGCAATCAAAGTTGAGAGGACTTTGATAAAGTGAGGCATATTTGGTCTGCTTGAACTAATAGTTGCAAGCACCGAGTTTCCTGAAATTAAATTGTTTGCAAAAGATTTTTTTTAAATGTGTAACACCCTCTCTCCTAAGGCCAGAAAGCCAATAATGAACAATAAATGGGGTAGAAAAGCCTATTTTGAACACGGCGTTAAAAGATATCAAGACTCAACTGTGTTACATTTCCCTTTAATTACTGAACTGCTCTTTTAAAAACATATTTTAATTACTAGCGGCTCTTAGGTTTGTAGCAATAACCCATTGGCCTAGTAATGGAATATATTTTTATTGATTATTTGAGTTCAGGAAATGCAGTTAATTAAGTGGACTGCGGCCGTCATTAGATTACCAGTATTAGCATCAAATCCTTTTCCCCTCATTAAAGGAAACTGAGTCAATTTAACTAATGCATATTAATCCCCTCTGATGCCCATTTCAGCTTTAAAAACTATAGCAGGGCTCATCTAACTTCAAAATCGTTCGGTGAAACATGGAAATTTGTCTACCGTCTACATGGACAGAGAGTATGCTAACTTTTCTCTCCCATTTGGTTAATTTAACAGGCAATGGATTAAACATGTTTCTGCCCTTGGTCATCCTGCGTGATCCCAGCTGAGTGATCGAACATACAGGAATGCCTGTCCATCTTGTTGGCTGTCCTTCAACACTCTGGAGGTGTTCTTGACAGTAAGGGTGTTCTTCACTATACACTTGTTTAATAGATTCTGAGCAAGGGCTTCATTAAAGAAAAAATCGGAGTGAGCATTTGTGATTGTAGTTAACATTTGGTAAGTCACACGTTTGATTCCATTTAAATAAGTTGGAACCAATTTTAGTTATAGATTCAGGATATAGCGCAATGACTTAAACAGTATGTGATTCGATCAATGATAAAATAATGGCACTAAATAATGTTATTGCATAGTACTAACACATGGATTTAATTAAATTAGACATTTATTTGGCAAAAGATGAAACATTCTGTAGGATGATACAAAATTGTGTCAAAATTGCGAGCCGGAGTTGCTGAGAAAAGTTAGAAACTTGAAGAGAAGCAACTCCACAAAAACCAACAAATTCAAACAGACACAAAACACACAGAAAGTTAGGTATTTACGCTAAAGTAAAGTTAAAATTGTCATTTCATGACACTTTGACTTTTTTTTCTTTTTGTTGTATTTACTTATTTGATATAAAAAATGTAAGTGATTCACCAATGAGTTTCACCAGAACCATGTCAGAAGTAAATTGCTTTTGCAGATCAAGTCAAAAGTGTCCAACCTTAACAGTCTTTATCCCAAAATCACATCGTGTCATGAAATGTCCATTTTTACTTGACGCGTATAAAGATGTAAATGTCTGGCTGCCTTCCGCCACATCATTGATCTAAGGCAGCCGCAGCTGCAAAATTACCTCATAGAAGCATGGCACTGCTGTCACCTATCTGCCCAGAGGAGGCGCTATTGAGCTACTACATTACTCTGTTGCCTGAAAGGATTCCCAATTGATAATGAAGTGGTCTGGCATCTGCCAGCCTGCAGGGCTCCCAGGGTGCAATGCCTGGGGGCATTTTTCTTTGGCACCTATCAAATGAATACAGGGCTTAGAAATTACCCACAAACACACACACACACAAAACTATTGATGATTTTGGTTGCTGATGTTTTCATTGGATATGAAACATAAAGGCAAATCCGTTCACCCATAAGCTAAAGCTAACATTGGTCTTCGATAAACTTTGATTTGCTGGGTGGCTGATTTGGATAAGGCATCATCCCAACAGATTGAATGCCAACCATCTAAGTGCAAACTGTGTGTGGTTGTTCCATTGGGTACCTGGTTTAAAGGAAACACATCTAATATACAGCATTTTCCTGTGATTCTGACGACTCAAAGATGAACTCGCCTCTGCATCAGGACCAAGGTGCTTTGTGATTGAATGTGGACAGTCGTTTGCTTTTAGGGAACCAGATAAAAGCCATCATCTTAGCTCATAATACTGCAATTTTCATAGAAGTCAAAATCTGCTTACCCATGTAGGCTTTTGTGCATTTATTCAAATAGTAAACATGGGTACAATTTAACAATTAACTATTAAACAGAGAAATTTAAATCACTGCTCGCCGAGACCACGGTGACTGGCAGGGTGCAAGCTATTCTCAACTGTTCTTAACTTTTTTTCGTCTCTAGTGTTAAATACAATCGGAAATTGCAGTGTGAAAAATCAAACATGACCAGGGCACCATTTAAACTGCCTCCTTTTTAACTTAATAGAGATAAAGTCCTGATTGCGTTTCAATTGCTGTTATCAGAACTCCTGAAACCAAGTACACAAAATGTCGCCACAACACCGGTCAAGGTCCCTCTTGCCCAAGAGCGCCTTTATGCAAACCTTCCAGGACTGTGCCCTATCAGTGCCCTCTTTGTTAGCACGAGTAAAAGTTCAACGGTAAATACACACATCTGTCACGGGGGCTATTTGGATAAGAAATCAGGTCAGAGCTGTTTCTGTAGACGCGACACAGCACTTCATGTGACCTCTGATTGAGCTCTCATCCCCGTTTGCGTACTTTTTAAGCATATTTTGCACCCCCTTCTCTGAACTATTTTGGTCCTTTTATATAATCTTAAGTATGACATGTTCTTTCAGGACAACAAAATAATTAAATCAAGTAAAGAATTTGATGTTCTGACCCAACTGAGGCACTAACAATTCACAACCAATCAAATGGCCCCAAATAAAAAAAAAAATGAAGAAGCCATTTATGGTCAACTTCTGCAAGACATGCGTGGAGAGGAAAACTTGTCGTGCAGAAGTGGAAAGTGCATGTGTCAGGTGTAAGAAAAATCTGCTGAGCTAAACCTGGACCAGCTGCATACTGTGGTATGAAATATGAACGTAATTATCCAATACGCAATTAATGGGAGTTGATTGTAGTAGGTAGGAAACCCTCAGGCATCCTCGTAGTCTAGCTCAGATGTTCCGACAGCCACGCATCATCAAAATGAGCATGAATATTCATTCATGAAAAACATAAGCGGTGGTTCTGACATCAAACTGGAATCCCAGGTTTTTTAATTGCTGCAGAACATTTTGAATTGTATTCAGACAAAAATGTTCATAAATGTTCAGAAATGCCACATGACAGTTCCTTACAAAATAAAAAAAAAGGGTCAATTTTCTCATTTACAATTAGAATCTTTAAAGCACAGCTGATGTAATCGGCAGAATTGCATAGGCTTCTGTCAAAGAGAAAATAATTGGGAAATGAAAAATAAATGCATTGGCAATGGTGTAAGAAAGCAATATAGTTTCTGACATTTCAGCAATTCAGGTGTCATTTTCGAAAATGCGGTCACATTTGGTGGAAACGTTGTTTGTTTTTTTCAGTTTTATTATGAATATAGAATAAAAAAATGAAGATATTCATGTGGTATTTTTGGATCTCACAGCCCTTTAGAGTCAGTTCATTCAGGACACAACTCGTAATCCCAAAACTCAAAAAAGAAAAAAAAAACATATTTCTGCACTATTTCTGTTCAGGGACATACTTCAAATGAAATGCATTGGTTTATGCACCTAGTGACTGTTCTGGTAAATACCAGAGAACATGTTTTGCAACTGTAAAATAAATATGTTTCGGCATAGCTGAAATAACCAGCATAAAATAGACGCACTACATAATGCCATAGGAGGCCGTTTCCTGCTCATATACATACACAGTGTTGCTCTAAGGCATCTGTGCATAGTCCTGCATGTGCTTTAGATTAACTGAGTGGCTCGGTCTTTTGATTGTGAATTGAGGAAGTGTTTAATTTCCCTTAGCTGGTTAATATCTTCTCATTAATGATTAACCCTGGCCTAAAGCATGCTCTGACTGCACACCCTCCTGTGTTCTGTGTGCTGGTGTCAAAGGAAGTGCAATTTCTCTGCGGAGAGAGTCGGCTCTACTGCACTGGCACACGGCATCGGCTCCGGTTATTGAAGTCTCCCTCAATTAAAATTAATGCAATTGAATTCAGATCAGTGTTATTGGCAAGAAAAGCACTAGGTACTGTGTTGCCAACTCAAAACAAAGCCATCTTTAATACACTGCTTCCAAGCAAACAGTTACCATCCTACCCCTTCTTCAGTATGAGCAATAGGACTCTATCAGCCACTTCTCTTTCAGAGGAAACTTTTCCGTTTATTGGATTCTTTCTTTTGGGAGCTCAAGAATATTTTGGTTTTGCACCTCTTGGATCACAGGCAGATTTTGAATTCCAAGGCTCGATGCCTATCCTCCGTTTTTACTCCTGGCTTGCAAGGTAGAGCAAGAATGATTTGGGTAGAGTTTGCAATAGCGAATACTATAGCGTTCGGCTGTAAACTGGAGGACGCTGGTCCTTGGTGCTAAAGTTGTGCCTGTATTATGTTGATCCGTGGCAGTCAGGACTTGGTTTTTGTTAACCATCAAATCATACCATAATAAAAAAGAAAAAATAAATTCCTTAGTAGATCAGGCACATTCCTCGCTCAAAACTTACTAAGTTTTGATAGCTAGTCTGCTCTATAGTCTTCTGAATGCTTAGACCTCCTGGAGCCATGATATGAAGTCATTATTGGTTCAGAAGCTGTTATTTACAATGTAGTCATGCTAAGACTGTCCCCAAAATGGCCGCAGTAATGTTTAATGTTTAATGAGTGAAAACAGCCCTGTGCCAGGCCCGAGCCTCGGCCCCTGGTGGTATAATTTGGTAAGTGTCACGGCGCGGCTCGCTTCACCTCCCTTTTGTTTCCCATTACGGAAGGTCGCTGCTCTTTCCTCCTCTATTTCATTTATTTTTATTATCTTTTTTTTAAGTGTCAGTTGTTTTCGTTTCTCTTGAAGTGCAGATAGAGTGTCTGAATTCCGGCGCTAAGTCCGGAGCCTGCTGTGTTAAATTATGGCCCATGGTTGAGAGAGTGGGAGTAATCAATAAGGATGCCAGGGGTGGCGTGTAATGTGTGCCCCCGAGCAGCAGGGACTCTCCACCCCTACTCCATCCCCACAGCAGGTTAAACAAATATGATGCTGGAGAAAGGCCCACGGATGCTCTGATAGAATCAGGAAAAGGGCGATTGCATTCCACTACCTACTGTGAGCACTATTGACAAGAATGGCTTTGAACGTGATGGTGGCACAGACTCACTCTCTCTCTCTCTCTCTCTCTCTCGTTTCTGATCTGCTCTGACTCTCCCGGTCTCTGTTTTCATACAGGCTGTTCTTTCACGGTCCTCTCTCTTGTTCTCTCAACCTCTTGCTACCTTCACAGCTCTTTCTTCTTTTTTTCTGCCCAGCATCAATTTATCTCTTTCCAGTCTTGCTGATTTCTTCGTCTTTCGTATCTTTAGTCTGTCTGACATGTGCGTGCTCAAAGCTGCAGATTGGATAACATTAACAGTATCACTACGAAGTAACACCTGTGAGATTGTTGGTTCGGTTTATGTGCATACAAGCATAACTTAATTAATCACTCGTGAAGACAGTGAAAATTAAAATGCCACAATTTTTATTTTGGTCATATTTAGATATATGAAAGCATCCAACATTTGTCACGAGAAACCCAGGTGTGGTGGCGTGGCACAGAATTCTGGGAATGAGGTTACTCATTTGAATTACTGGGGACACGGTTGTTGACAGTCTTCTAAATTAATGTTTAGCAATTTTAGGTGCCTATGCTTCTGAGGATGGATTTGGATTTAGGTGTTGGCTAACCAAAAAAAAAAAGTCTGAAAAGTCTTTTGTAACAGGAAATGAAAGCAGAATTATTGCACACTTCAACTGGACAGCCTCTTAAGCCACTAATCCTGAAAAAAATGGCTATCAAATACTCAGATTAGTTTCAAAAAGCATCCGTGGTTAATTGCAGTGCTTCAAAAGAAATATTTTTTACTGTACTTTGATGCACGCAATACATTGTGGAGGCTTGTGTGCTGGGTACTCCGAACATGAAATGCCTGAACAATATTTCCCTTTTAAGAATCAAAGCATTTGCACCTGCTGGGCAATGGAATTGAAATGTGTATGGTGAAGCCTTAGAGGTACGGTGTGACCAGTCGACTGAGAGGAGTGCGAAGGGGAAAATACTAGTGTGAGCGATGCTGCCAGATGTATTATAGGGAGCAGAGATCTTCTGTCAGTGTCACTGAAGCAAGAAGTGAGCATTACATGAGAATGAGTCACAATTTCCATTGATAAAAATACTTGTCCCTCTGTAATCACTCAGCTTGGACCAAAAGCAATGAGTCAGGAGCAAGTTTCCCAGGCAACGGCCAAATGATCGAGACATAAAAATTGCTTATGCAATAAAACAGGCGTTATGGTTAATTGTAAGTAAGATTCATGGATGCATTTTATCAATAACACTATGAGAAACTGGACAAGTATATACAGTCAGAATGTTCCATTTAAAAACAGGGATTTCGGGGAACAAAGCACAGCATCTGTTTTTTTTTGTTTGTTTGGTTTTTTTTTTAGAAAATTATGATAATTAATACAACCCCAACTCAGAAAAAGTTAGGATGGTGTGGAAAATGCACATTAAAACAGACAGCAGTAATGTCTACTTTGACTTGTATTTCACAGCAGACAGTATGAGGTCAAAATATGTAATGTTTTGTCAGATGAACTTCATTTTATTTTTGAATCATTCGTGCCGTTCAGGCCTGCAAAGCATTCCAAAAGAGGTTGGGATGGGGGCAGTTTGGGGTCAGTAATGTGGTGAAAAAAAATTTGATTTGATTTGAAACAGCTGATGTCAGCACTTGATTGTCATCATGATTTGGTTCAAAAGCAGAATCCAGGAGAGGCCTTGTCCTTCAGGAGCGAAGAGGGGAAAAGTTCACCAATTTGTGAGGAAATCATTGAAAGGTTTAAATACAATGTTCCTCAAAGAAAGATGGAAAGACATTGGGATATTTCATCCTCTATGAAGCATAATGTAATTAAAAGATTCAGGGAAGCTGAAAAAATTCTGTGTGTAAAGGGCTAGTGCACAAGCCCAGGCCAGATACCTCTGATCTCTGATCACTCATCTACGGCATGACATGAAGAAGCCTCATTTATCGCCAGTGATTTTATCCACTTGGGCCTTAGATGATTTTAGTAAACCTTGGTTAAGTACTACAGTACGTAGTTACACCCACAGGTGCCAGTTAAAACTTTACTGTGCGACTGAGATGGCCATTGCAGAACGTTGATTTTGTTTCTGTGTAGATCATGAGGTCTGCTTGGGGTCATTGTCTTGTTGGAAAGTCCACCTACGGCCAAGTCCCAGCCATCTGGCAGAGGCAACCAGATTGTCAGCCAAAATACCCTTTAATGTTTAAATAATATTTGTCAAACTCCAAGCGCTTGCTTCTCCGTCTTCTGGTCAGAAAAGGCTTTCTTTTGGCAACCCTTGGAAAGAGCCTATGGTTGTGGAGGTGGCGCCTGATGGTGCTTTTTCAAACCTGGTATCCCCAAGGTGCCACCAAGGCCTGCAATTCTTTCAGAGTGATTCTAGCAGATTTTGTTGCTTCTCTCACCATCCTCCTCAGTATCCTGGAGGGGGCAAAATGCCGTTGCGTTTTCTACCCTTAAGGTTTTCAATAGTTCCATATCTTTGGAATTTTAAATAATTGCCCTGGCAGTGCTCATTGGCATATTCAATAGTTAGTAATTCTTCTCGTAGCCATTACCAGATTTATGAAGGTCTATGACCATCTGCCTCTTTTGAACTGACGGCTGTTATGTTTTCTTCATGATGTTGGATGAAAAAGATATATTGCATTGCGTGTTACCTCATTTTTTACGCCCAAGTGAAACAGGAAGTGATATAATGGCTCAATATAGCTCCTTAACACTTATATAATACTTAAATAAGTGGAATTTAATACCTGGTTTAATTTAACTTACAATAATCTTTAAGGATGCCATTAATTGTGAAGCAGTTGGGAAGAAAATTATTTTTTTATTACATCAGTGAATTATTTTATTTTGTTCCATTGGGACTTTAATATCTCACAGTATTGCTCACATGCTGTTATTTATTTCTCTATGAGTATATATATTTTTAAGTATTGTGTGTGCATTGCAAGTCAGGGGTGCCAGTAAACAGCTCTGCTGTGGAAATTGTTGTTTTGTATTACTGTATTATTCTGACCAAGCCATATAAGCTGTGGGGACACTGCTAGTTTTTTGGATGAGAAAATTTAGATGGCTTGAGGACCATTTACTTCACACGGCAAAGCCCATCGATGGAGGCGTGCACAAGTTCTGGGGGGGGGGTTACCGTGTAAAGGCCACTCTTGGGTGCCTGCTGATAGATTGGTGCTCAGTTTTCAGGCTGACCCGGTGAAATGACAAGCCTCAATTAGCTGGCTGGCCAGTCTTGGTTACCGGCCAGCTGCTGGCGGTACAGTAACCCCATAGCCCTGATCCACTCGCCCTATTGATTAACTCACTCCCTGAGCCAGTGAAGAGGGATCAGAAATGGCATGTGTGATGGGCTATTATCAGTGACAACTTCAGATAACCCCATACAACCTGATACTGTCCTTGCTATAGGTCACAAGCCCTCTGGCCTTCTTTTACTTAACATGCTCTCTCTCTCTCTCATGCTCTCTTGTTTGATTTCTCTTCCCAATTCTTCGTAATGAAGAACACAACATTTGGTACAGTAAGGATATGGGTGCCCTTCAAAAGATGCATTGCTGCTCATTCACCCGTGGAAATGAATGCATGTTCTAGGCATCACTGGAAAGAGCTCAATCAGCCCTTTCCAACGACATATTACACTTCAAAAACTATTACGTTTTTATCATAAAACATTATGATTTTATTTGGGTATACTTTTTTTGAAACACCCTGTATATCCAAAGTGGTGAATTTACTCATTGCATTTGGCAAGTAAGGCCAAGTATCTTGCAGGACTGTACAATGTTTCATGGTGCCAATGTTCACGCTTCCAAACCTATGGAAAGGTGCAGTGTTGCAACAGAGATTAAACTAGCACGATAACTAAATGCAGTGACATTAATAATCTGTGTGCTATTGCACAGTATTTGTATTTCTCTTCTCGTGGGCATTTACAGATCGGCATATACTGTATCATCTAAGGTAATGGAAAATCACCGAGCTTTATAAGCGTGAAGTAGGTGCTGACTTTAATGCATGTTTATTTCCGTCTCTATGAACTAAATATTTGAGGAAGGGAACATTCAAGTAGGTTTTTGTCATCTAAATGGCAATTTTTAACTCAATGAAGGAAGGAATTGTTGTTTACACATTTTATTGAGATGTTAATTTGCTTATCTACCTTCCTTTATTAATGAGGAAGCCTTACTTATTGTGGAAATGGGTTGCTAGTTTTGTTGAGGTGTGTAATAACCTGTGCACCACACAACGGAATGGTAGCCTGCCAGTACATGCGAGGTAAAAACTGGGATGTGTCCAGGGCATTTTACTCACTGGCAGCGCTCAGCGTTGTATGTTTACTTAATTTTGTATGCTGTACCATTATATACTGAATACTACACACCACTTCCCATAGTTGTGTACAATGTGGTATATGATAATTATTTTGTGTATATACTCGGGAGTCACATCAACAACAGGCTATTAAGATCCCCTGGGAAAGTTCCAATGTTGACAACAGTAAACTTTGAGAGTATATCTGGCTGAATACTGACAACATACTGAATGTGTTCTTTGGGTTTGCTTTTTGTGCTAGCATTTTTCCTGATCATTTGGGGTACCGTATACCATTACATGTCACTTTGGGCTTTAATCAGTATTCCGATTGAAAGTAGTTTGGAATTGTGCGCAGTAATCTTGTTTTCACACTTACTCTAAGATGATGTTATCATAGTTAGGTCCGTCAAAGAAAATGAATTAGTTGAAGATAAAATCATTTTTGGGTTTCTTGTATCGTTTAACTGAAAGGAATAACTATGATGTAGTATTAATGAACCATAAGCTTGTATGAATTACATATTATGATGATGATGATGGTTAAGATGCACCCATCGTCTCCCTGTACCTCAAAACTGTGTTTACAATCCATCAGTGCACAGCTTCAGCCACTACTGAGCTATGAAAAAAAAGATTCATTTTGTTCCAGAACTAGATGTATCTATCTTATCTAACCGGCCCATTGGCCGTTACCTATTGTGAGGGGTCTTCCGGCATCATATTCGTGATTGTAGTTGTGATTGTGATTGTCATTTGTTCACAAAATCTTTGAAAATCTTCTCCAAAACTACCAGCCTGATTTACTTCAAATTTGATATGGACCTTCCTTGGGACAAAGTCTACCAAGACTATTCATAGTTTAGTGAAATTTTTTTTTGTTTGTTTGTTTTTTTAAGGAATTTTTTGTGTTTTTAAATCTGAAAAATTAACTACTGGCCAGATTTACTTCAACTTTGGTATGGCGCTTCCTGTGTGCATACATTATTGAATCTTTGAAAATATTTTCTCAAAAATGCTGAGCAATGCATTCAGTTATTGGACCAGTGAGCAAAAGGGCCATTAGCCCTATTTTTAATCTAGCCTTCTAAAATATTAATTGTTTGTTTGTAAATGCCCAAGTAGCCCAGTCACCCATAGCTAGCTAGTTACTTTCCCAAAGTTCAAAAAACAGTTCTGATGTTTTGAGATATTTCAGTTCCTGAATGCTTATGCGGCACTTTTTGAAGGGATATTTCAGGATTTTGGCAAATTATTTCATAGAGTGGTGAATGTGCAGGTCGCAACGTGTAAACGAGAGCATTTTGGAGCTGCTGGGTTGCGTGTTTGATGAGTTTTGAGGGAGGGAGGGACCTGTACCGTTCACTTTCGATATGTTCACTGAGCAGCTCGCGTGTACCCCCCCCCAATCTCAAAACATCAGGCACAGATAACTAAAGGTAATGCACCGACTCAACTATAGGGATTATGGCAATAGGCCAATTTGCAAAAATGTTGAAATATCCCTTTAAATGGCGAATACCTTGTTCTGGAACATAATTCTTGAAATGCGGCTGTAGAGATTGAAAAAGCTGCATTAATAATTACAGTAACAGATTACACACTCTCTCTCTCTCATTGTTGCCATTCTGTGGGAGAACAACTGTATGTCCTCGTGCAGTCAGCTGCCTTTAGTTTCCCCCTGGGTCCTGTTGAGTGGGAATGGGGTCGGTGTCTTGCATGCGATATGTGGAGACATTTGCCAGGTGTGACCTTTCAACTTGGTTCAGGCATCTGGGGCCGGAGTGTAATGAGGCAGCAGCGAATGGGAGATGGAATGGGCGGGGCATGCATGAAGATCCAGACATGGTTAGAGCCAAATACCAGGGACTGCACTTACATCTCACTGCCCATTAATGTATTCTGTCTCTGACCACCACCCCATTTCATCCATTCAGCTGTTTGGTTGCGCTTTAAATTGCAGGTGTTTACTGGACAGTACAGCTGTGTGGAGTAAAATGTGTTGGTCCTTTAAAATTGTATTCCTATCCAAATATACTTGAACATCACTCCATGTCCTTGTTACAACTGGGTAATATATCAACACTGCATGCATCTAAAGCTGATCCTCTGCAGGAGTGTGAGGTCATGAATCGAAGAACTCTTGTGTTCCTGGACCACACTCATTTTATGTTGCTTTGGCATCGACTGGGGTCTGCTGATATTATGCTACCAGAGCGTATTGATAACGTAAACTCAGAGATTGTTATTTTACTTCCAAATGCCAAACTTGTCAAAGAGCGTAGACTGTTGTGTATTACAACTGTGCTAATTACCCGTGTACATTTCTCTTCATTCTGGCAATGAATGGAGAACATGAAAGGAAGGTTTGCAGAGCCCAAGGTCAGGAATTCTGTGCTCCTGCCAAAAGGGAATAATAATCTGATAAGTGGAATGCAAGCAATAAGAATATGGCTCATGTGTTTCACAGAATGTGATGCAGATTTTTCATTCAGACTGCATGCAAGTACCCAGATCATCTCGACACTCAGGATCGCCAAAGCATGTGCGCACGCACAAACACACACACACACACATGAACATGCACTCACAATTTATTGGGGCTTTCAACTACTTTCATTTTGGCAGAGAAATAATACATTTTTATGATCTATATTTTCATGAGTATGTTCTGAGGCACTTTGTGAATCGTCTCTCTGAGTCTATGCAGCAATGTGCGTAATTAGCATCGTAATTTGTCGGAATACCCATCGTTATCGGGCTTGATGTAAACGCAAAAGATGCCACAGATTATTTCATGGTTGTCTTTACTGAGGTGTAGGCACTTCTTGTGGTCTAAATCAATGTTCCTTGAAAGAGCTTGTAAAGCATTTGAATGGAGGTGAATTAGAAATGTAATGGAGGTGGGAAGGGGGGGTGGGGGGGGGGGGGTCTGAGGACATGGTGGACCATGGTACTGAGTACAAGTATTGGTAAGGGCATTTTGAAGTGCAGAAAAATTCTTTTTTAATCATTCTGTGTGTTTTACATCCCCTGACTGCTTCTTTTCTGTACCCCTCCGAAATGGTTTAAAAACTATGCCACCCATCTCAACCTCGCCGTCTTCTCCCTTTTCGGTTTTGATTGTATTCTCCTTAAGATTTTTTTATCTCCTCCTTTGCAGTTTAGCGTGGAGAGAGGTTGAGGTTGGAACATTGGTTGTGTGGTGAAAATGGTCTGCGTAGAAAAGGCCTTGTGCCAGGTATTGGGAGCAGAGTGGGGGAAATTTTCTGCTCTCTACAAAGAATTGGAAGAGGCCATTTGCATAAGGTCAGAGTCGAGCGACTGACGGAAGTTCTACAGCATCCCTGTCTCTTAGCAACCGACCCGCACACTCGGTGCTTGCGCTAAATTGACTGGTCCTCTCCTTTCTTCCCTTTCAGGGGGAAGCGCACAATAAAATGTCACCCACCAACCTGCGCTTGTCACCCAGAAGGTCAGTATGCACCCCCTTACACACACACACACACACACACACACACTCTCTCTCTCCAATTAAAGGATGGTAGCTTTTTTGGTAGGAGGGGTGTATTTGTTTAAAAAAAATGAATCTGTATTTAGTTGTATTTCAAACTTTCATGATATATTTTACATAGACATTGCCACCACAGTTCATGTTTCAGTATTAAGGTGTGTGTGTGTGTGTGTGTGTGTGTGTGTGTGTGCGTGTGTGTGTGCGTACGTGTGTGTGTTTTTTTTTTTTTGGGGGGGGGGGGTCATTTACTAACAGTTGCTAAGATAAGAGGCAAATTGCATGCACCTGTGAAACAATTAGGTCGTTAGAGAGCTAATAAAGCGGGCTCAGATGGAGGGAGCAGCGCGACTCACGCGGGGTCGCTTTTCCCCGCCCATTCGGTTGTTGGAGGGGGCCTCAGTATGTTCGGAAAATAAGAGCCCCTCCATAACGGGATCTGGCGACAGAATCCACATGCGTTAAAACGAGTGTTAATGGAGGGTCAAAACTGGACAATAGTATCTTTCACTACGTTCACCACGTCCCTGCATCATTCAAACCATTTTTTCTGCTCTATCAGGCAAAATTGAGAATTATGATTAAATTACTATCTATGGCACAGCGGCTAGTCCTTGTTTAAAAAGACACTTCCTACACTGTTGGTACTTTGGCCTTGAAGGAATCACGTCCCGCTTGATTGTATCCTCCACCTGAAGCTGAGATGAGCCATAAAAATATACCTGGGAGCTGTGTTGGTCTGCGTCTCGGCTATAACTGTTTTTGTCTCGCCTAATTCCCGATGGAAAGGGAAACAGTTGCTATCTGGCTTAAGACAATAACACATCAGAAAAAAGCGACGGCTGTTAATACTGACAGCATATGGTTTATTTAACATGATAAGAAGTTCTGCTCCTTTGAGTTCAGCCAAAACCTCAAACGAAGGAGCGTTATTGGCGTGAATAGACTGTCTTTTCTAAAAGCAAGAAACCGATGACATTCCATAAACCAGAAGTCGTGTATCAGTTTCATATCGTTCTGCTTCTATCCTTTGTTTTACATTGATTATCTGCTACCTGACAAATTACCGTCTTATATTTTTCCTTGGGTTTCAGTCGCATTTGCAATTCGGTCAAAATATATTGCCTCCATTCGAAAGCCACACTATTTATTGATAATGACGTTGCTTAAACCACAATATATGCGGAGGCTGCTTGTTGCCCACTCTCGTGAAGCCTGTTCTTACTGTAGACTATTTAAAGACTATTTCTGTAAGTTCATAATTTAGCGGATGGCGATAGAACCGATAGTTTAAAAGGTTATTCTGTATGGTCGTGTACCCACTCGGGCATATGTTCCATTCACCTTCCAGTCCAAAAGCTAAGAAAACATGAAATTTACTTTCGCCATTTCGATTTGTCTACACACCTGATATATTTACAAAAGGCCGATATATTTGCCAGCAGTTACTTGTTGAACGTTTTTCTCATTTTCCTGCAATTCTGTTAAAAATAACAATTATTTTACGGTTATCGTTCTTATGTTTTCATTTATGTTATGCTAAAAGCTGCAGGAGGTGCAGTCTTAAAAAATCAAGTAGCCTTCTTTGATTCAAGTACACGATCGAGTTTAGTGTGACATTTCCTTGTGTTATGTCTGTAGTCAATTGTATGGGCTACAGAACACTAAATCGAACTAAGTTAAATCAATGGATTAACATCAGCTTTACACCTTTCTCCACACTTGCTCTTGCGTTCGAAGTAATTCAACTGAGTATGGCTTAACCAAATGTGTAAGAAGAAAGCATTCTCGTTACTTCATAAAACATGCAAGTTGTTCATCAGCATTGGTATCATAATAAAGAGATATTATTGTTGTTGTTGTTCATGAAGAATTACTATTATTACTATTTTATTTATTGTAGTAGTAGTAGTAGTAGTAGTAGTAGTAGTAGGCTAGTTGTTGTAGAAGTGGTGGTGGTAGTAGAGTTAGTACCAGTACAGTACAGACTTGATAGATTTTCAATATTCATTGTTTCAAAAATAATAAATAGGCCTACTTTAAGCTGAAAAACTTCCCTTTTATTTTTATTCTCCTAATACTCCCCCAACACACACGCACACACACACACACACACACACACACACACAAATACTTACCCTACGTTGTACCCAGCACGACTTCTCCATACCATGAATCGTTTCTATTGGCAGTGTCACAACAATAATTTAATTGTTGGGGATTCACTCGGACTGCTGACGGCGCGGTAGTTCTGGTTAGCAGTGCCAGAGGTTGAAACACTTGTGCCGGCCTGAAACGAAAATTCAGCGATCCGGCCTTGTTCTGTCAGATGGTTGAAGTGTCCCCGAACAGCTGTTAGGCTCTCTATTACACCTGCGAAGTTTGTTAGTGTGGAAACTGCTGGAGAGAATATGTCTCAGGGTGGCAGGCCGTCTGAAGTCTGCACAGTGACCCCTTCAAATTTTAATTAACTGAGAGCAGATGCACGGGGGACTAAAGTTCAATATAGGACAAATTGGGAACGATGAAAGAACCGAAAGAAGGAGCTAAGGAGGTAGGAAGCGTCGACTCGGCAGTCACTTCGTTCTTTTCAGTCAAGCTATGATTGATGCCCAGTAGGCGTTGGGCTATATTGGGAACCGGGAATAGTCCGCAAAAGAAATTAGGACTAACAGAGCTTTATGAGAAATATTTTTAAGGAAAGTATGTAATTATTGCGTCTTCTTATAGTTTCTCTTAAGTTTTTGAATAATACATCCACAATAATGAAAATTAGGCTATTACAAAACTGTTGGGGTCCACTTTTTGAAATAAGTCCACAGTTTAAGTGTTCGCAAACTTGTGTTTAAAGTTTTTTTTTTTGTCAGCATAGCGGACCATAGGCCTATCTAAATTAATATTTTTCGGTGGGATAACTAAGCTAGCCTACCATGCGATACCCTCACATTTGCGAGCGACAGGGTATTATCCTGAGTTGCTCGTTACAGATATGCTTGAACAATATTCTGAAATAAGGCAAACGCAGCAATTTTTTTCTATCCCCTGCGGATTTTCAGTTTGCTGAGCGCGCGTTGTCCCATTGACACGCGACGGCTGAAGTGTTTGCCTCTGCCAGGTGAGAGTCACCTGTCTCGCGCGCTTGACAGCTGGTGACCCGCATAATTGGCTGCAATATTGAAACTGACAAGTGAACCCCTCTTAAGCCTATGTGCCAACTTCAAACTCTCGAAGCAGGAGAATTGTTTCAGGAGCGAATTGTTTGTTCAATTTGTTTTTCATCTCCGGGAAAATTCTTATGTCATGAATTATTTTGTAATCTTTCCGGGTCTCGCTTTTCTTTCACCAGGGTTCTTTTAAAGGGCCAATCGAACTGCTTGCCTATCATCTCTTCTGGTCTTTTCATAAAACACTGTACACAGCCCATATTCTGTTTTTTCAGTCTTTTTATTTATTTATTCATTCATTAATTCCTTCATTGCATGCGATCTTATTTCTGAAATTTGCGCACATTAGGCTATCACTCGTTCTTTGTTTCAGCATGAAAATAATACGTTCCTATGTGTGTGTCTGAAAGAGATAGGGAGAGAGAGAGAGAGAGAGAGAGAGAGAGAGGAAGAAAGATTGGGTGTCTTTGTATTTGCACGTGTTGGAGTTTTTTTGATATAAAAATAATAATAATTTAATTTTTGTTTATTGTCTGTATTTCTTGAAATAAATCAATTATTTCAATGTGATTTGTAGAAGAGTCCTGAATGTCTGTGCTAGGGTCGGAAACATGCGTAAGTGAGCGAGTGAAATTGGAGACGTTATTATCCAAGTGCGTATAACGGTTACATTTACAGAGCTAAATGTAAACTAAATAGAGGATTAATGGACCGCCTCAGACATTAGGGATCCTCTTTGAAATACATTGACCAAAATGACTCAGGTCGGAGCCCTGCACCTATTGATTTTAAGCCTGCACAGCCGCAGGAGCATGGCTGCGCACTTTTGCTTTGCTTACCACTGCCTAGCGGGGAGATATCATGGGCACTCAAGCTAACATCCTTCAAAACACAATCCCGGAATATCACGATTCAGATACACAGACAAAGACTGATTTCGAAAAGAGAGGGCTCAGATTGAGTCGCTCGATTATACGACATGGTCGATTTTTTATGTTTTCGTCGGACCTCTGGAAGACAGCAGGTGGGTAATGATCACAATCGCTCCGTCTGGGAGCGCTGATTACATCAAAGAATCTCCTACCTATCATTTCAAGCTCTGGGCCTCTTTGGTTTGTCCTCTAAACATCTAGAGCATGTCCATTCCACTTGTCATTTTCTTCCCAATACCTACCTAGGTGTCTCTCGGCAGTCTGTCATAACCTGTAATAAAATGGCCTTTTTGTCAGGAGGTAAAGTCCAGAGGGCATCAGCTCTATTTCCACCTGTCAGAAGAAGACGATGCGGGACAACCTTTGGCGTCGCTCTGCTTTCACTTGACAGAAGTTAACCATTTCAGCGCACAAACCCTAGAGTGCTGACACTGTTATCAGATTCGGCCTAGCCTGTAAACTGCAGCGCTGTTCAAGACGGCACCTATTTAAATGCCCTTCACATATTTGCAGTTCACAGGGGTACCTTAGCGTGTGTGTGTGTGTGTGTGTGTGTGTGCGCGCGCGCGTTAATAAATAAATTAATATATAAATACATATAAATATATAAATAAATTTATGTAGAACTTTTCAGGTGTACTGGTGTGATGCCACTGATTGACAGTGACCGCTCAGCGTGATGTATCAACCTGTTTCGTTTCTGTTTTCTTGATTTTTCCCCTCATCTTTCTGCCCTGCTCCTACCCTGCAGAGATTTGGAGAGCTCTAAACTGTTCCGCGCAAATCCACTGAAGATGAAATCGTAGTGCTGAGCCGTGCGCGTGCTGCTCCGCGAGGCTTGGTGTACCCTTTGAACCTCAGGAAGAAACCATCTCATCATTACTGTAAACCCCCGCGGCTATTTCCCGCCCACCAATTTTTTTCTGGGATATTTGACTTTATGTCTTTGCATCTGTGGTATTCTCCTTTTTGTGCGCACAGAGTGCACGCATAGATAGATAGATAGATAGATAGATAGATAGATAGATAGATAGATAGATAGATAGATAGATAGATAGATAGATAGATAGATAGATAGATAACACTAAATAAGTCAGAGCATGTAGATTGTGGCTCTACTTTTTTCCTGTTAAATTCCTAATAAATGCAGTTTTTTTAAAACTGATAGTTGCATAGCTTATAATTATTTTTAAATTGGCCCAGATTGTCTGATAATCCTTATTATTATATAACATATACAAATTATTTGTTATATTACACACTGACCTTTGGGATTATGTTGAAAATTAATCCATAGAGTGCAAAGAGTACGCCCAGTTTTCTGCAAAAGTTTCCCAAGGTAATCTTATCTCAAATGTATGCTTGTCTTTATGCGTCAGTGATTGTACAGGAGAGCAGTGTAATGTTATGGCCCCATTGCTCAACCCCAGGTGAAAAAGGCCAGCTCCTCTGTGAGCGGATGTCAGTCATGCATGCGCTACTGAAGACAAAAACTGTGCTTCATTTTGCCTTACATTATTGCATATGTTGCCTCCAGCAGTCCCAAATGCTTTAGGAACATTGCAGAAAACTGTGTGTCGGCTGCCATTTGGTTGCGAGATAGCGTTATAATGAGATCATTCCCCAAAGAGTCCTCGAGCATATGTATTGTTCCAAACAAGCTCTGTCAAAGCCACCGAAAAAAAAAAAAATCCTTCCAGGAATGTAACAAGCAAACTAGGTTACTGGAAATTTTCCCTAATTATGATCATTATTTCATGGCAAAACATCAGGCAGGACAGATTTTTACATTGTTTACTGCAACATTTTAAGTCTGCAGTTCAAAGAGGTTGCCTTTGTAACGCCAGTGTGCTACACCAGGCTCCTCTGCTGTGGTTTTTATGGGAGGGTCACCATCTCTCCACAACCCGTGGGACACAGATTCCCAAACTGCCCGATAGAAAAAAAAAAAAAAAAACTGCGGGCCACGATGTAACATTTTTTCAAATACTACCAGACCATAAGACCAAAACATTGGCCGCAAGTCACTAAAGAGGGTCAAGAATCCTGCAGGTACCATAGCTCACGCCATGTCACTCCAATTAAGTATTTATAAGCCTGCTATGGGACTGGGCTATAGGTTTACATAACATAATTTTCTCAGCTGCCTGGAACACATAGCCTGCAACCCCCCTCCTCCCAATCCCCCCCCCCAGTGTAATTCCCACCCCCCTCCAAACTGGCAGACCAGCCATCGTTATGAAGCTTCGCTTCCAGCAATGATATCAAAAAAGGTTTCTTGGTCAAGCCAAAGCGAGGTCATTCTAATAATACGCAAGGTCAGCGGTGGGAGCCGGCAAGTCTCCCAGTCGTTTTTCATTTGTTCGCGGAGTTAACGGCAGTTGCAAGGGGAACAGGAACTTGGAGCCAGCAGCCATGTGATGTCACCAACACATGCCAGAGGATTAAAAGGGCAGGCAGGGGACAGGGGCCTGGATTAAAACACGAGGAACAGAGACGAGGACGGAGGGCAGAGAAAGAGAGAGACCTCCACAGAAAAGGGAAATATTAACCTTTTCCCTTGATTTACATGAACTTACCCGACGTTTGGCAGGTGTCTCAACAGGCATATCTGATAAATTTGTTTGCTTTCTCATTAACTATATTTAACACTCAGTGGAGTGCTCGGTGTTGTTTTAACTCTGACAGAATATTTACCCAACAATGAGCTTGCTGTGATACTCGGAATATCTCCTCTGTCACTGTTGGGCTAATACTTTGGACTATACTGCCTGCCAATAATCTACTATTTTAGCAGAATCTCTGGGCTGATCAGGTCCCAGAAAACATTACTTGCACACAATTTTCAATCAAATGTGTCATTAATGTTTCCATTCTGGGTAAAGAAAAGTATAAGTGAACTTTAAGCAGTCCTGTTCACATTTTCCTGAGATAGTGTGATGGAAGTGACTTACAAATCCAATGACGACACAGAAACTCTACTTTTAAATCAATTTTTATTGAGAACTCTGCTGCAAGGTAACTGTGTTCTACTACCTGTCATATTTAAGCTGTAGATGCTTGTCTATACACTATGTACAAAATCATACGCTCCTGAAAACGTTTAACTCAGAGTGCGCATCAATGGAGTTCAATGGCTGGACTGCAGCTGCCTGCATTGTGAATTTAGCATATGTTTCTTGTTTCCAGCAGTACTGGAAACCAAGTGAACTCCATGTATTCAATGTCACGGTAAACCTGAAATTTCAAACACAAACAAGTCCTCAGGTCTGGAGCTACATTCATTGACATTACATGACCCTCCTTAACAAACAACAAGAGCCTTGATAGACTTCCTAAAGAGTGTGCGCTCAAAAAAATAAATAAATAAAAATTCACAGTTTGCAATAACAGGCTTGGCATCTATTAAGTGGGAAAGTGGCTCCTAACAAATATATTTTACATATACATATCATACATCGTGTGTAAATGATCAAATGTACAGTGTTTGGATTGGTGAATTACTAGACTTAATTTGCTAATGGCCAGGGTTTTGTGCTTCGGACCACTGCTGTCATAGTTGAAACTCAGAGGACTGCAGATCCTCAAAGATCAAACTCCCATGACCACCCAGGCCATAAAATGTTGGCAAGAACATCATCCTCTCAGTTGCTGGGAAAGCCTAATGCTGGTTGACTGCAGCATGCTCAAAAACATGTAGTGCAATTCTGTTAGACATCTCAACCATTTTGGAAGTGTCTCTTAGTGAAACTTAGTATGTGCCATCACTCTGAAAAGTTCATGCAGCTATGAATATGAACCATATTTGGGAACTGATATATTCATATCAGCAAATATTTTGGTGCATGTTTTTAAATTTTCCATTTTAGTTTCATCATTGCTCCTAGAGTATCAAAAAAGAAGCAAATGCTTCTTCCTGTCTGTCATTCTCGCCTGTACATGCATATTTGTTGTAAAATATTGAAAAATATTTGAAAGTGTGTCTCTCAGGATCAACTGTGGTTCTCAATTTCTCAAATAATTTTTTGTTCAAATCTGTAAGTGCTCAGTTATTAGGGTAATTCCATAGTTATGCAGAATGTATTGCGCATGCTTAATGTCATTAACTTGTTTCCTGTGAGAGATAGAAAGGGACTTATATGATTAATTCTCAGCTATAACCACATGTATAGAAATCCAAAGACTGATGACAC
The DNA here is from genome assembly GCA_029721435.1 of Gymnothorax reevesii. NCBI lineage: Eukaryota > Metazoa > Chordata > Actinopteri > Anguilliformes > Muraenidae > Gymnothorax > Gymnothorax reevesii. The sequence goes on from CM056588.1 coordinate 59,800,145, forward strand.
AGGATTCTGAATATTTTCTATGGAATATTTCCCCTCACTGATATCATAGGCAAGGCAAATTTATTTATATAGCAATAATCAGTCATTAAGCAATTCAAAGTGCTTTACAAGTGCATGAAATACATACAAAGACAACAGTAAATATACAAAGACAATGAAAAATGTAATATTGAAATATAAATATCTAAGAACATAAAATATGATGCAAGGAGCTATGGTGAAGTTAATGTTTGCTTATTGGAAAGCTGCAGCGAAGAGTAATGTATTAAGTCTTGATTTGAATGTATTTACAGATTTAGCATTTTTCAGGAAATTTGTTCCGTAGATTGGGAGCATAAAAACTAAATGCAGCTCCCCCACGTTTGGTTCTGATCCAGGGAACACAGAGCAGACCAGCCCCAGGTGACCCTAAGGGGTCTGGATGGTTCATACTCCTCAAGGGCAAGCCTGTGGTCTCTGATTAAATTACTGTCCGTGTGCTTACCCTTCTAACAATAAGAACTACCTTCGAATCAGTTTCCTCCAGATTCTCTCTAAAGTTTGAAATAAAGTTTGCTCCTTGAACATTCGCAACGCAACTCGCACAGCTGTTTACCCAACTCGCACTGACCCCCGCCCCCCACCCCACCCCCCACCCCGCTGTCACAATTCCTCCGCGGTGTTGGACTGGTCGAAGTAGATCCTCCTTGCGCACTCGCCGACGCTCTGCCTCAAGTCACTGTCTTCTCTTTGCCTATCTCTATGTTATTAGCGTGACAAGGGACAGGAACATTTTCTAAAAAAAAAAAATTCCTCCGGAGGAGCGGCTCCGCTCGTCGCTCTTCGCCTCTGTTGTCCTGTCTTCAGATAGCCTGCTCAACACGAGGTTGCGGAGTACGAACATAAATTGCATTTTCCATTACTTCCAGACGAGTGAAGCTGTCATACCAATAATGCCTGCTTTCAGTCCAGCGCTCTGCCACTTCTCCCCCATTCTTGGTCAGGGGCTGAGGTGGGGGTCATGTGCGAATTCAAAGTGACAGCTCAGCCTGCTCGTCCAACAGTCTAATATTGTTTGGAGAGATCTGTGGCAGACCGGATCAGAGCGCCATGGCACGGTCAGTCTCTCAGGGGCTATGTGTTACCAACCACGATTAACCCAAGAAGGAACCCGAAAACCTGGCCCTTGTCGAAAGGTCTTTCCGAGCGCATGTTTCATGGGAACCTTGTTGTCTTTTTGCTTTTGAAAACTGGTGCCTCTTCGGTTGCAGGTTACCCACCTATAAAGCAGTCATAATCAATGCATAAACTGACGTTGACGGTTGAAAGAGCTCAGCAGTTGCCTGTTCCTCGGAATGACGTGCCAGTTAACAGTTTTATGATTAATGCGTTGAAATCAAACTTAAGACTGATGTAAATAAATCAGACTTTACGCGAAATAATTGACAGCCACCCATGACCCAATCATCCGACTCTCAAAAAAGGAAAAAAGTCAGGTGAGTTTATAGGACTCTTACCTGCGATACTAACCCACATGTGCGCCCCTGAAGTGGTTTGGGGTAGGGGGCGGGGGGCTCTCTTCTGTGATCAGTGATCAGAGTAACTTAGTTTCACTTGCACTGCTTAAAGTTTGCGAGCTTATCTTGTTTCCCTTTTAAGTGAGAAAAGACTAAAAGAAGCTCCATTGCGTAAAAACCTGAAGACATTTAGGAATGCGACATCAGTCAGGGACCATTCCTGTGAATCCCTCGCCACACATGTGATTAAGGTTAATGAAGACATATGATGATTCACCACCTCAATCTATGAATCCTGAAGAGTCTGTCACATTGAAAATATCTCTTACTCCCCATTTTTCCTATCTGCTCGGAATCATTGAAAATAGTAACACAGTGCCATTGGGGGGCAGAGTGAGAGAGAGAGAGGCGAAACACCTCGTGAAATAATGGCACCCGTCAAAAGTTTAATGGAAGATTTATTGAATATGATTTGAACCGAGGAAGAAGACTGGAGAGTGAGGAAATTACTGGTATAAGACCATTAATATTCATACGATAACTTACATCACTCCTCGGTCTGTGAGAGCCCCCGATTTCAGTTGGCCGATAATAATAGTTTTTAAGATTTGAATTTATTTCGTTGAAAGAAATCAGGGATAAAGTAAAGAAAATGTGATTATGATGTGAACATGATGCAAACGGGCACTGTAATTTCAGTGGACTTCTTCGCTGTGGGACTTTATCGTGCCATAGATCTGCTGGGGTTCTTGCAAAATACAGGCTATGCCAAATTCAACCAAACCTTTTGGCCACTTTCAGGCGGGCTAAACAATCAAGTACTGTTTACAAAATATGAGAAACTCATTCATGAATGTTTTGTGAAGCTTAATATTACTTAAAATAATTGTTCTCGTTCTTAAAATTAGCATGCTATTAAGTATAGTAACTTAGGCATTCTATTATTACTGCACTATTACATACGCAAAACTCGACCCCAGAGACAGCAGGTTGGCTAACTTGGCCAACTACTACAACTATTATTATTATTATTATTATCATTATTATTATTATTATTATTATTATTATTAGCCTACATTAGGTATGGTTTAGCGTCTTTTAAGCCAACCCATAAAATATCAAATTTGGTAACAATACAATGTTCTGCCTTCTTACATAACATTCAAGTTATTTAAAAAAATCTATATTCACATATGAAATAGATTGATCTAATTAAGTAAAATGTTCAGTGATAAATATATCTCTCACAGAGCTACACCTTCAGGAATCAAAAGCTCTCTTTTAGTAATCAATAAACACGGGATATTTTACAATGTAAATGAGAACATTCCAGAGATTTTGCATTGTGTGCGTTCTATTTTATGTTCTTTTAATGTGCTATTTTGTTCGCCCTCAGACTTCCAGGACTTGACGCACTTTCATGCATAGGACCGTAATTTATTTACAATTCACGTCGAGGAAGCAGATTCGTCAGCGTTTTTGGATCAGCTTAATGATGGTAGGTCGATAAGCTGTGATTTTTTTAAAAATCATATAACTCCGGGCAAATACGCAATGCGAATACATTGATTTAACCCCTGACAGTAAATTGATTATTTCAGAAACTGTTATATACTAAACTTGCCCATTGCATGAACCACACTGCACCTCTTACACGTTGCCCAAATACTGATGCCTAGGTGGAATAATTCAGAATGAAATTGTAACATATAAACTGCTAATTTGAGATGCCATTTTTTATAAAATGTGTCATAGGCCTATTTTATTTTTCACTAACAGAAGTCGATATAATTCCAAATTACCGAACTTAAGTTAATCACCCGCAGCAATCCACCTGCTGCTCACGCGCAGCCTACTATCGGAGTCCAAACTGCTCAACAGGAAGGCAAGTCAATGAATTCACCAAACATGAGGTAATGCTGAGGTAACCACATGATGCGCGCTGTTCAAAAGTTGATATCTTTCACCAGGATGGGGAGTTTCTGACAATTCACGACTTGAGTCATAAGCTCGATTTTGACATACAAGTACAATGTCGGGTTCTCTGAGCTGTGAGTAAAGCGGTTTGTGTTTAACTTTTAGCAACCCCTAGAATCACTGCCCGATACTTTTGTTGTATCAGTTTATATGCAATTGTATAAGCAAAAACGAGTTGAATTTTTATTTGAAGATATGAGAACACACTCAAAAGTTTAAAAAAGACTCAATAATGATTCTCACATTTGTTAAATGGAAGAGGCATTGTGTTACAACAACAAAATAAATCCAAACTTAAGTTTTTTTTCAGGAAAATTACGCAACAGGCTATATCAGCTCCAACTCCATAACCAGATTTAAACCCCATAGAAAAATCTGACACTTTTTCTGTTCCCAATGTACTTGAAATGGCAAATAAAATAGATTTCTTCTGTTTATTTTATTTTGAGTTCTATGAAAACACGTTAATTGGGGAAAAATAGCTGCAGATAGCCTGCTGAAATAAGTACTTTCAAACTTTTGTGCAGCGGTGTAAATACATAAATTGATAAATGAATAAAAACTGCTTGCACTGATTGTATTCTTTCGCCTATTAATCCATCCATTTGTAAACATTTATGAACAATATTCCCACCACCACTTTTACTACCACTGCTGCTGCTACTATCATACTACTACTACTACTACTACTAGCCTACTACAACTGGTATTACTAGTAATAATAATAATAATAATAATAATAATAATCGCTCTAATGCTTCAAATAAGCGTCTATATTTCAGCTCGGCTGTAGGTTGATAGCATTTCTCTGGATGTTTTGAAGAGGTCGCCGCATTATGGGACCAATATGGAAGTTTATAATCCGTTTTCTAAAGATCAGGAATTGCCTTAACGGATTCTTAAAATGTGATGAATTGCACCTGCTTTCAAGTTAATACAATGGGATGAAGCGCTAACTTCCCTCGAGCAAATGTATGAGAGAGAGAGAGAGAGAGAGAGAGAGAGAGGCTGATTGTACTAATCAGTTTGCTTTAGATCAGGCGGGCGGATTTGTTACAGATAACACAAATAAATGTGCTGGGAGTATAATGGTTACGTCAACCACTGGAACCGGTCATAAATCAAACTAAGAGGTTTTAATTCGTTGCCTCTGGTCTCTTTTATCGCGGTTCTCAATTTTCGACACTTCTGTGTTGTAGCCAGCGGGTAATCGCCAAAATTCTCAGTATCTCCTGCTCTTTTGCAATTGTTGCATTAATACACGTTTTTTTGAAGTTACCACTTGTTGGCTACCACCCCAGTTATTATATGCAATGTTGCAAACCTGATATATTTGAATGCGTAAACATCGGACTTAATCACTTTGTTTTGCCTGTCTTTCACACTGCATCTTGATATAGGTGCACAATATTATGGCTCAATGTAGTCACCTTTTATGAGGCATTCGAGATCACGGCGCTGTGACGTTTCAAATGAACTCGTGTAACCACTTCAATATATATTAGTTTATTTTTGTATAGAGCAATCAAGCAATCAATTGTAGTCGCACTTCTATCATCTGCGTCTCTTGTGAAGGTTAATTGTTTTTCAGTGTTGCTTCCAGTTTGTGTAAGTTTACCTCCTCAATACATCTTTCAATCGGGTTCATGTAATTAAGAATCAAGACAGATTAATCTAATATATTTACATTTGCTGTCTCTCACACACTTTGAACACCTGCAAAACGGAAGGAACTCAAAGTGATGGTTGCTTTGGATTGTAGTGGCCGAAGCAGACGCGACATCATGCGCATCTTTTTGGTAGGCCTATTGATCAGAGAAAAGAGCGCCGTTTCACTCCCCGAAATCAATCCTCCCTTTGCTCACCCACAATTCTCAAAACCCGAAACCATTTTCTTTTCTTTTACTTTGTGTGTGTGAATCCACTGATCTGAGCTTGAAATGCAGAGACAGCAAAGCGCTAAGCCTTCGGACGTGTGAATTTTTCAAAAGATCTCTGGAAGCAATCTCAGCCCGCCTGACCCCTGACAGCTGTGGATCTCTCTCTCTCTCTCTCTCTCTCTCTCAATACTGCCACTTAATTTGGCAGAAATGCTTTGAGTTTCGCGCCCCTGTCCGATAGCACCGAATGTTTAGTGCATACTCTCTCCAAATATCTCATTGTAAACGAAACAGGTAAAAAAAAAAAAAACATGTCCGTTGCTCTAAATCATGTCTGTAATTGTGGACTATTTCATTCATAAGCCATCATTCTGAACAGATGTTCGTTTAATTGTAATGCCTTCAGAACAGGTTGTGGATCTCATTTTTTTACGTGTAAGATTTAAAAATTTGAATGCACTGTATGTAAGGAGGGACTCCCCTTGTTTGGTTTGTCGGTCACTTTAGCCTTGTTTCAGTCAGAATGTTGATTTAAAATTGAGGACAAAAACATAACTCCCATTGAAAGAATTAATGAAGGAATGAGTGAAATAATGAACAATGTGACAAATTCACTCTGTAGGTAGCAATCCACTTCTGCAGAAATTGTTATGACTACAACCACAAACTTTTGCGAAGAACTCACTCCCCCCACCTCCACCTCCTTTCTCTTTTACAGCGAGAATGCATCTGCGAACTTGAGGCAGTGTACAGGATACTGTTAAACTCAGAATGGAGAGAATGCATTCAAAAGACTGTTTACCTGGATAATGCCACTTTACTTTGATTTCCGCCTCACAGAAAATAGTTGTTTCTCCTTTTCTAACAGTAAATGCAAGACAAATCAACCTGCTGTTGGTTTTCTAACTTTGGATTGATGCTGCCAGAATTCCTTTGACTGCTCCCAGGTCAGTTCATGGGTCGCGGCGCACCTGTCCCAGGCAGATTTCCCTCAAATCCTTGACTGAATCCCTCCCAAAACCCTGCCAATATGTGAATCCGTGTCTCAGATCACCTGAGGGAAAATACTAAAAGCCCTTGTGGAAAACAAGTTTGTCTGATGTAGGGAGAGTAATCGTTTTTTTTTTTTTTTGATAAATTACGCAGTTATGCCAGTTCATAAGTGTGTGAACAGTGCAGTATGTTGTTATCTTCAGGAAGAAGATGTATACGAACATGGTTCATACAGTACTCTATAACCTGATATTTATTGTTTTCAATACCCCTGTGCTGAGGCATAGGGCCAAAACGCAAATTTCTATCGTTGAACTTAAAAAACTCACAGATTGAGCGGACTTCAATGCTTGTTACTATCATCTTCCTCCATTTCATTATCGTGTCTGGGAAAACTGACTTGTATGTAAGTTGAGCCCATGATACCTCTGCTTTCTATGGTCCTGTCCGCGGGTATATTGAGCTCAGAGAAAAACTTTCATCGGAAAACATAGCAATGATGTGTTCTGAGCAACAATACCATTTAGAGCAGCTCATGTGCTGCACCGCTTTCAAACAGCTCATTTTAATTAGTTGCTGCAGTCCAGTAGTGGAGTGGCGTGTTTGCGGCTGACCCTACCGCCCCCAAGTCTAAACCTCCCAACCCCAACACACACACACACACACACACACACACACACACCCACTTTCAGTCATTGAGGTTTTTTTTTTCTTTCTTGTAGCGCGCTTTGAATTTATTTGAATGCAACATTCCCCTCCCTTTCGCCCAGGGATAGAGTAAGAAGTATAGGACCCTCCCCTTTTTGAAATCAAACCACGGGCTCTATCATTAGATCGAATGGCAAGTCTTTATATAAAGTGTTTTGCATAATTACATACCAAAGCCAGAATAGCCACCCTCAAATTTTATGGGTCACAAAGCATCAACAATTGCAGCATTATTGTTCACCAAACTTCAGCCGGACCAGCGACAAGAAACGAAAAAAAAAATCTGGTCTGCCTAATCTAAGCTGGGTAGATCGAATTTTCATCCTGATAAAACGCAAAGAAGATTACTCTCATACTGACAACTTGTTTACATATAGTTATAAAGTTCAGGTGACTGGCCTGGATTCCGAGGGGTGGACTCGATTAGAGGCGACACATGCAATCTCAGACGCAAAAAAGAGTCACTATAAAGAGTCATCAGGAAAAAAAAAGACTGAATTCCTCTTTACCCAGACTAGGGACTCCCTCATGCACCTTGGTGTTTCGGTAAATGAGACGTTCGTAAACAGCATGTCTATTTTATGAATAGCATTACCCACAGGCTCCTCTTGATATGGAGTTTTGACGGTTCTTCACCAGATCACACCAACCTTGTGTCTTTTCAAGTACAGTATTTGATGATAAATGAAGGAATGAATGAATGAATGAATGAAAGATCCTTGGTAGACTTTGATTTTTTGGGAGAAAGAATCTAGTTTAGAAGTAGCAGCCAACCGCTGAACATCAAATCACGCTTTTTATCATATTGCAAACCACAATATCGAATGGCTGAACACGAAGTAGGCTATTATTATTATTATTATTATTATTATTATTATTATACTATCGCGATGGCTGCGGTCAGGATGTTTTAATGTTTGATGAAAATTATGATATGGACTATTTACACTGTTGTTGCTGCAATTGCGAGAATAATTTTATATTTTTACAGAACAAATTCATAACAATTGTGTAAAAATCATAAATCATAAAGCCTAAACATTTTTTTTTCTGTTTTTTCTCCCTTCCCCTGCCGAATGTTGAACAGAATACCATGTATAGCCTCCCAAGTTCGTTTTGATCACTGGGTGAAAACAAATTTAGTTTCCCAGTATAGCAGAGAGTTATAAAAAGCCACAATGTTGTATTTTTTGCCTGTCTGAGATAACCGAAAAGCGTGCCTATAGGATGCTATAGCTTTGTAAGAGGGAGACTCGGTGTGGAAGTGCATGACAAAGTCTTGAAATAGTTTTATTTGGACAGGTTTGAGATTATTTAATGAGATAAACGTTGTCAGTATGCCACAAAAAGACTTTTGCAAGGCATTGTTTTCGAATAATGTTCAAAATAGTACGTTCTGATCATTGGCACCATGTCTAGAATCCATTGGAGAGAGACAGGGTCGCAGATTTGATTGAGACGTACTCAGGGGCCGTTCAGTAATAGACTTTGACAGCTTCAAATTGCTCTGTATTAGGTTAAGGAGAGAAGCGCACGAGGCTGTGTCCTCTATCAATCGCTAAATAATTTGCAAGAAATTATCGCATCGACAATTTTGAATAAATTTCAGCGCCAAATTAACCATAATCGATTTATTTCATTGGAGTTGAAATTTTGGATTAGCATTTATTTCGTGGGCAAAATTTCATTTGAGTTTTCGAATATCAATTCGCCAGTGTAGCCTTGTCTCTTTTAAAAGGTGGCTGTCTTGCGACATGTGACCATCAAAAAGTATCATAGAAATGAATTCATACCAAACGCAAATAATTGTATAAAATATCTAATGCATCAATAAGTGAACTTGTGAGATACAACAGCTACTGGTGGAGAAGCAATTTAAACTGAAATATGTCAAAATGAGTTTTCTTTGTTTTTCAATCGTTTATATATAAGTTTATATATTGAGGTGATATTCGAAATGTTGGAGAGAAGATGACGGGCCTGTCAGTAGGATGGAAATCAATTGTCACAGAAATATTCCAAAGTCTGAGTCAACAAAAAATAATACGCCAAGGTGAACAAATTCTGCGCATGAATTTTTCAATTCGTAGGGGTTATAAACGCTGGGCTCATTAACATTAATGCACAACTATCCAGAAGTTTCTGTCCACGCTGGGGTCCCTTATTAATGATGATGATGATGATGATGATGATGATGATGATGATGACGACGACAATAATGATGATGATGATGATTATTATTATTATTACTATTAGATAATGATTAAGTTGATGATTATGAGGATGTTACTCTGCCTTCAATCACTTTTGGTATGATGAAGTCGATAATAAAATTATTATTATTACTATTATTATTATTAGATGTGCTTATTTATTTCCTTCGAAGAATTAGTAGTAACAATAAAAAAAGTCTATAAGAACAATGGAAAACTGTTTTATAATTACTCTTCTGCCAGTGGGATAGAAATATGTGAATACACTGCCTTCAAATATTTTTAGCATGACGATGATGATCTAATAATAATAATAATTATTATTATTATTATTATTATTATTGTTATTATTAATTTTAGTAGGAGTAGTATTTGCCAATTTGTAGTTCTTTTCGTTGACAGCGATGGAGCTGCTGTTGCTGCGGCGGCGGTTTAGTTATTGTTATTGTTAATGTTTCAGTTGTGTTATTGATTCATTTTACGTTTTTATGTTTATATTGGGACAGCAATGAAAACATTAAGAATGGTCATATGAAAATAAAATATAGATCCTATTGGAAACTGGGAGAAATATCTGAATTATTTGGCAATATTGGTTTATTGAGCTTTGTCGTGGTCCTGCACCATCGGTCAGCTTCTTCTAAAAAAACAAAAACAAAATAAAAAACAGGAAGAACAGAAACAGAATGCTTTGTTCATCTGGTGGGGCACAAGTGGACTGATGACGTAAATTGTTTCGCTTGTGGGTAATAGTTTGCGCTCAGCGGTAAGTTAGTCTTATTTGAACCAGAATGTTATGAACTAAATTAATAATTCTGAAGAAAGAGTTATCCAAATGGTGCCATAGAAAGACGAGCTGATTTGGTCAGAATCATGGTAAAACAAAAATATCAGTGGGCTGACGTTAAGAACAGTAGGTCAACAGTATTACGATCACCAGTGCAACAGGGGCCGTTTCCTACTATTACAACGGTGAGTAGTAGTAGTAATAATAATAATAATAATAATAATAATAAGGTATATGTTAGTGACATCATGAGCATAATAGTCTAAGGATACATAACACTATTTCACTGTCATTTTGGTGTGTGACTTGTATATGTCCAAAATATTTTGTATAGTCAATTTCTTCCCTTCATTGGAGTTCCGTAGCGTCAATTTTAGTGATGCTGGAATGTCGCTTAAATCTGCCGATTGATGATGGCCTTTATCGTGTTATTATTATTTTTTTTGGTGAATGTAATATGTCCAAAAAGGACGAGTAGTGGTTAAAATCTGGATGAATTTATTGATATATTAACATTGGAAAAATAAGGAGAGAGAAAAAAAGCGATGACAGTGTCCGGTGCTTTGTTTTAAAAATGGCAAAATAAATAAGCAGATTTAATTAATGAGTTGATCTAAACTTTTATTTTTTGTAAACTTACCTTTACTGATCCCAGTACAATGAAGTCACGTTTGAATTGTACACCTTAATTGCAGAAGACTTCCCTCAAAGATAGTTTTAAATGAGTAAAATCATGACTGCACAACACGAAATGTTGAATTAACATGACTGAATAAGTCGTGTTATGAAATGAATGCATGTGCCAAACTAATTTGAACCCCTCTTTGGATATTTAGAACTGTTTTCTTATATCCAAAACACAAATTATGGGATCTAATTGTGCAATATTTGGCTGTATTATCTCGCAAATGCAAACGAAAGAGAGAGAGAGAGAGAGAGAGAGCGATTTGTTCTATTTATTTTCTCCTGGTTCATATACAAAACAGCGCCACCTCGCTGTATATATTGGAAATACATTGTATTTGGATTTTTTTTTAACCCGGCCTATTGATGATGAGACTGAGATTTTTCTGCTAATATTCTGAATAACAAAAGTCATGCACTTATTTGAACACGTTTCAAAGCAACTCAGGTGTCTTAGACCCAATGTTGAAATGTCTGCAAAAAATTTTATTCGAAAGAACCAAATTAATATATCCCTTTTCCAGTTAGTCCTTCCATGTAACCAGCTGAATTAGCCTATATGTAAGGGTAGGTTTCATGCTCAATACAGCGTGAAAATATGACCACCTCAAACTAAAGGTCTAATATGACATTTCAAAAGTAAATTAATTTTGACATGTTTGAAATTGACTTTAAGAGCGAATACTGAATTCAATATTGCAAAGGCCCAAGAAATGTTGCTCACGAACATCAGAATGAAGACAAAAGGATATTGCGCAAATTTTATTTCCAAAGTTAAAGTCAAAAGACAAATAACAAAGAAAGTCGGGGGAAATTTATCTTTAACTGAAAAAAACTCCACTTGTTCGCCCGCTAACTAGCGTGACTTAATATGTCTGTGAAACACAAGGTTATTTACCGCCTGAAAACTGGTAAGTGTGATGCTGACGACAAAACCGTTAAACCACGTCCTCGTCCCGAAAGGAGTACCTTGTCCGTTGTTGTGAATGGCCTGCTTGGGAGCTGTAAACATTACCCCTTACAAAGCGTAAAGCAAGAGGGCTGAAATTGCAACCTTGTAAGTATGTCGTAATGTTACCAGATGTAGCCGTAGGGTACGTAAACAATGGTGATTTGAAGATTGATGAGAGAGAGAGAGGGAGAGAGAGAGAGAGAGAGAGAGAGAGAGAGAGAGCCGCGGCAGAGCGGCTCGACCTGGGGAGGCAGGACGCGACTCGCAGCGCTAAGTTCAGGTGCACTGTGTGAGACTGCCTTCAGACAAACACCATTGTGTTATCACAGTGCGTAGACAAAGCCGTCCACTGAAATCTGCAATCACGCGTTTTAAATGTCGGCTATAATGCATTTACTCGCAGAGTTTTATGGATTGATAGCTCCTGTATTACTGTAATGTTTAGCATGAATGTGCCCTCCGTGCAGATCTGGGTAGGCCTATGCAATGGTAGTCGCAGTAGTAGTAGTCGTGAAAATTAGATTTAAAAATTAATCTATTATTAATATTTTTTATTATTGTTATTCGTCACTATAATAAATAATAATACGAAAGATGAAAGAAATTAAAACCAACTATATATTACAAAGTTTAAGTGGTATTTTCCACTTGTAATAATTGTAAAAATAGATGCATAATTATTTAAAACCAAGCAAGTGTTGATAGTTTAATAAATAATCTGGTTCCGTTATGGGGCTACCATTAATTAGTATCCTCTCGAGAAACTTACACGTTGCATCAACATGGCATCAAGTAAAGCATCTAGCTATTTAGCTCGCGATTCTATTAAAGTTCATTTTAACTATCATAAAACTATATTATAGACCAACTCGCATGTTAGTCCATGCATGTATCCAGACAATCATAAATGCATTTTATTGTTTGAAATTATAATTATCACGATATAGGCAAACTTCACTGAGAGAACAATGATTTATTACCACAGATGGCGAACTGTCCGTCAGACCTACAACAGGCATACTGTGAATACCTATCCACAGAGTTCATTTGAAGTGCTTTAAAATTCTCAATTAAGGATAAAAAAAAAAACAAGACAAAGTCGCTGCTTCGCTGAGCAAAGGCTGAGATCTGTGGCTAACTGCAATTCCCAAGGATGTGTCTGAGGTCACGTGATTGCACACGTTTCGTTTCTCTGAGGAGGAGCTTGTGTAAACGGAATTAAGCATGAAATAGGGAATGATAATTTAACTGTAGGATGGTCTGGGGCAAAGCTGCGCGCGCTACGAGTAGACTAACATGTCGAGGACCGAGGACCATGGGTGAAATTTTGGTCATGACAGACCATAAACGGACCGTAGACTCCATGTTAGATTTTTGAGAGCCGCAGACTTTAGTGTTAATTGATTATTACAAGTTCTGTCGATAAAGGCCTAGAGAAGCTATTTTTATTTCATAGCGTTTATAATTTATTTATTTTTCTGTCCAGCACCGGGGTCGAAATACTGTACCTGCGGTCACAAATATGCTATTTCAATGCGGTAACCGAACAAGCATACAAACAAATTAGGCAAGTCTGAGCATCAGTGCATTCGTTTCATTTTTGTCAATGCTCCTGTCATTATATAATAATAATAATAATAATAATAATAATAATAATAATAATAATAATAAAAACACGAAAATACAAGCCGGCAACAATGTCTTTTCTGAACATAAATTGAACCTAAGCTTACCTACTCATAACAATGTACAACTGTGCGCAAAATCACAGATGCTTTTTCTCCAAGATATCACAATTTCAGCGTGACTGGGGCTTTATTTTGGGTCTGATGTCTGAGATCGGGAAGACGGTCCCTCAATGGATAACAAGTCCTTAGTAATGAATAAGTGAATAAATGAAGACTCTTTTCTGAACCGTCGATTTGAGTAAAATTTGACCAGTAGGGCCTAGCGTGTTTTCACACAATCATAAATGATAATTACAGGAAAAAAATTGAACTGCTATTTAAAAAAAAATATATATATTTTTTATCATTATCATCGTCGTCATCATCACCATGTTGCTCTTTATGGATGGTTTTTTATAAACCACACAAAAGTCACAAAAAATCGCAAAGGCAATACATCTGTCATCAGTATTTAAGATTCACAACATTCTGGATATACCTGGCATCGCCGGCGTTATTGATAATTCAGCAAAATAACTCATTTTAAAGCTGGTCAAAATGTTAAGCTTTAAAATCATAAACAGAAATGTTGCCTTTTAGAATATTGCCGCAGGTGACTTTCAAACATATATCTTTGTAATAGTATCGTGTCTACGTCGGTATCTGTGTGCGTGTGTATGTGTGTGCGTGTGTGTGTGTGTGTGTGTGCGTAAAGGGGGGGGGGGGGGTGTCTAACTTTGAATACCTGGCTTACTCAAGTCCCATATACGCAGCTAAACGTCAGCGTCATTATATTCCAACGGCCAACTGCACAATAACTGACACTTCCATCAACTGGATTTTTGGTGATAGGTTCATAAGCTGAGTAGACGTGACTGCAAAATGAAGATGACGTAGGTAGGCTACATGAATCAGACAAAATTTAGGCAATAAACAAGGATTGGAACAACGGTCAATATGATCTGCGCGTTTTAAGAGACTGAATTTCCCGCATGATCAAAGTTAATACGAGCATAATATATTTGAAAGCACCAATCACCCCAGTAAACAATTATTTAATCATATAGACCTTGCACGTGTCCAGTCTTCACCGTGCCTTTCCGGTTTACCAGTCTTCGTGCGGTGTTTGTTCGTCATAGGAATAGACTCAGTGTCGTCTATTTATCTTTGGAAGTTCCATTGTTAGGCCGCAGCGTTGTCAGCCACTCAGTCTCATCCCCCTCGCTTCTCATTGGCTCGCAATTACGGCACTACACGCTCTGTCTGGCCTTCCTGCAATAGTGGGCTAATCCATTTTTGACCAGTTGAAAGCCGTTTGCATCATTCACCTGAGCTCAGACGTCATATTAAAAATAAAGAAGGCGCTTACTGTGAAAGGAATGTCGTTCTCCATTGTCTTTCGTGCCGTTTCCAGTGCTATCCTTCCAACTTTTATGTTTCACAATAACGCCCATATCTATGTTCCATTGCGTTATTAATATATTTTGAGCGCGGTAGCAATGCCCCTTATGTGCGGACAGCCGAAACATCCCACTGCAAAAGCTAACAAGCGATTGAGATTTATTGGATTCTCAATGAAAAGATTCATTCTTTATAAGAGGTTAACTCAAAGTTGCTCAAACCGTGACTAGCATTGGCAAGTGCTTGTGCCTTGTCAGCACAAAGGCTGCTCAAAGAAAACCTCTAAAAATACACTCCGATTCTCTCTCTCTCTCTCTCTCTCTCTCTCACACACACACACACACACACACACACACTCCTGCCTCGTCGCAGTTTTCTTTTCTTTCCCCTTTCTACAATTACAAAGCCTTGTGTCCCTTTGTAAGTCTATGCAAGTTTTTTTCCAACATGAACTTTGCCATTTTGGTGTCGACTGGCCCCTTTCTTTTGCATTTGTGCAGAGAATGCGAGGCTACCAGGGAGAGAGAAAGAAGGATTCATGAACACTACTGGAGAGCGAGAGAGAGAGAGAGAGAGAGAGAGAGAGAGAGAGTTTGAAATAACACGTTTGTTGGGCACAAACGAAAGTGTCAACGAGGAGAAAATATAGCTAATTAAATGTCTCAGATGGACTATGCTCATGAGGATAGTTGTGTGGGTGTGCATGCGTTTGAGAGAGAGAGAGAGAGAGAGAGAGAGAGAGATGTGCATGCTGGCTCACCAACAGCTTAAACAAAGAAATAGTATAACTGGGAAGTAGGAAGTATGGCCACACGTACGACGTGAAAGAGTCAAAAGCGAAAGAGTCAAATAAATCTTCTAGAATGAGAACGGACAACCCGAAGATTTTCTGCACGCGGAGGAAAGAGATTTAGTTGTATGAGAGTAACTAAGAGCAGCTGAGTGCAAAGGGAATGCTAATGAGATAAAATTAACCCGTCCGTTGGTAACCTTGCAAGAGCTGGCCCGCGCGTGCGAGAACCACATACTTTCATCTCATAATCAGTTAAAATGTTTTCATGCATGTATATAGGCGAACTTTATGCATTCAAGGAATAACTCTTTGTTCAGCCTTCACATTGCCTTTTTTGGACGACGTCGCACGCTGCGATACAAATTCTTCGGTTATGATTTATGCTTAAATTGTGGTTCTAATCATCCAGTCGGTCTGAGTGTGTACGATATTCAAATAATAAAATTCAATTTTGCATATTATCCGTCATACGTGTAATAATATGCAACTTGCACTACATGTATATGGAACTAGAAAACGGGATATTTCGAACCATTGAAAATTACGGGCCCGAATGAAAATAATTGGCCTAATGCGCTGTGATGTCACCATTAACCCTATATGATAATGAACATAGTGACCCATTTAAAATGTAAATGGTGAAATAAACATGGGCCCTTATTTCAATAGGGAACAGTTATAATTAAGGCATTGTTGGATCGGTTAAAACACAAACCGCCTTGAGAAGCATCAATACATTCAGGAGACTTCATTAGACTACCTTCATGCAAAAAATATTCATGTCAATATTATCAACAGGACAACCTCATGATTTCGGCGGTCGTTTTTACTATGGCTAAATATCAAGCGGGTAACGGTGGTTAAACATCTAGGCTAACATCATCGAGATACGGCTTCACCTTGATCTATACTCGAAGCTGCCTGACAACATCTATCAACATCTCACAATCACACAAGATCATACACTAGTAATTGCACAGCAATAAACAAGAAACAGTTTCAAATTCACTTAAGTGCTACTTACCCCAAACATAATTGAAAGGTTACACACTTTAAGTTCTAAAAAATAACAATTGCATTGCATTATTGACATTAATCGATGTAGGGCCTACACCTCAAAATGCAGCCGATGGAGCCGCACGTCTGGTTTTCTCGTGGAAATTGTTCTTGTAAGATTTCAGTTTTCATTCTATACAAAGTTTGCCAAAAACCTGCGTGGAAAACATTCAAAGTCTGAGATTTAACTGCAGTCTCCTATAATGATGTACGTGCAATTAATGAATGAAACTATTAATACATGCACTTAATAAAAGATCCTTAGAGAAACTGGTGTGAACCGTGCACTGCAGACGTTTTCTTTAATTTTTCTCATACTGCATTCCTGAGTTTCGTTCGTTTGCACAAGCCATCAATGCAGAATAAACGTATTGAAATGAGAGAGGCTTCAGACACATTTTCAAGCTCTTAATTTTTGGGACACTGAAAGGGGTTCATGGTGAAGCAAATCAATGCCCCCGCGCACTCTCCTTTGTGTTTAATTCTGCTTGAAGGTCCTTCCTGAAGGTTTCAGGAAGTGACAGTTCTGTGAATTGCGGGTAGATGGCACAATTTTCTAACATTTAGACAGAGCGAGGCACAAACTCGCCGTGAAACCAGTCCATTTAAAAGCACTTTATTAAAAATAACAAGGACAACCGACTCTCTGCCCAAATCTATGCATCTCAGTGTAACCTCTCGGACGGAAGGCGTTCCGATCGGTCATTCGGAGGGTTTCTTGTCAAATGACAGATTTAGTGCAAGTCCTCGTTTCAAGCAAGCAAAACTTGAGGCATTCAAGCCAGGCACTGTACTATATGTGTTCATTGCAAGTACTGTTCCAGACAGCAACTACATCAAAACAAGAGTGATGATAAAAAATAATAATTAAAAATAACAATATTCATAATCACCATCATCATTTAAAAAATATTGTTTGGCATATTATTCCTTTCCAATATGATGAGGCCATGGAGACTTGCTTTGTTCAGCACCGGTTCAACTTAGCGCCTTGATGGGAGAGGTCACAACTTCCACTCTCTGCAGTTGCATCTGACAGCTCTTGATTCTCGGGGCACAAGCTCCAGTTTGCAAATCCACCATCCAGCGGAATCAGAAGTTTAGACATTGCGCCTCATGGTAGCTATATCAGTTTTCTTTGAAAGCACGTGGACTGGCTGAGTATAGGTGGACCCGCCTTGGTCTTCTCATCAAACGGGTCCAAAAATCCGGTTCTTGTTCTACAAGCACTCGCGAAGAAAAAATTTTACCGATCCGATACCATCCACCCACCCCATCCACCCCAAGCACCTCCGCTCAGGATCTGCTCCGGCTCCAGCTGATCCGGCTCAGAGCCGGGGCAGATCCGGGGCAATTCCGGAGCGGAGGAGCTTGGTATCTGGAACACACACACACGCGCGCACACACAACGTCAGATGCTTCCACGCAATTGTTTTAAGTAATTTCAAATTAAATTATAAGATTTTGGGCTAGTATAATTAAGTAAATTGTAAGTTACTTAATTTCGTTAAGTGGAACCAGTTGACAAAGTGTTGAGGTATATCTATCATTTCATTTTTTGAGTGTATACTGTTCTCTCAGTCATTCATTGTCTTGACACATCATGAGGTAGGTGTGTGTACGTGTGTGTGTCTGTGCGCGCGTGTTTGCGCACGTGCAAGTGCGTACGCATAATTGAAGCGCATAGATCATTAATAAAAACAAACAATTTAAACAAACTAAACAAATAAGATCATCATATTCTCCGTGGCTAAATTTAAACCAAAGTGAGCAAAAACGTCCAGAGCGCCCGTTCATAACTGACAGTCGCCCAAGGTACCATAATAAGACTGACAGTACTGACCATGTCATAAACATAAGTAGATTATGCAGGCCTGTAGGCCAACTTTTTTCTCACAAACGGTTATTCGCAGATCTACCATTATGCCATGGTGAACGTGTATGGCCGAATGCACTGGTTTTCTTAACTGTCCGAAAAATGGTCAGACAAACTGATAAATAAGACTATAAGCAAGATGAATAAAGTCGAAAGAACGCATGTTCATCAGGTGATCAGCCCATGCTGCGACGCATAAATCTCACAGCCCAATACGGCGCCTGAGGAACTCGATTTTCCCCCCGATTTTCACTTTGCTCAAGTATATATGAGTTTGAGCGTTTCCTTCATAAAGAAAATAAATATAAGTGGCATGCACAGTGGTTTTCATTAGTTCTATGTCCAGCACTAAGTCTGCAAAAAACAAGCCCACCAGACTGTGGTCGAAACTTGCGCCAGTTAGTTGACATAGGCCTATAAGGTACTTTATGAAATAATAATAATGAAAATGAGTAGACAAAAAACGGGTACTTGCCCGTTTATAGAGTGAGCAACGTGAGACGCGTTTTCTATTTAATTCACATTAAAATTTGCTTGTATTTTGATGGTAAAAAATAGTAAGCTTATTATTATTATTATTATAATTATTATTATTATTGTAGCTTTTTCTAAAATAAACTCCAGACAGCTCGTAGCGCGAGCTAACGGGAACTTTAGAAGGCCTATCCACTTAATACTGCGATGAACTGATGAGGAATGTCACTCAGAAAATCGTCGCTGATGTAATATGTGATAAGATAATTCTGTCTTCATGAGCGACCATATATCATTGCCCCTCCCCATCCTGTTAGAGCAAAGCCCGATAAACTGCTCAAAGCCTCACTGCAAAATTAGTCTGTATCAACAATTTTTACCGCTAACTAAACAGACGCAGACCGACACGCCTCTGAAATCGCAGAGGACTGAAATGAGGAGGTAAGCAACTTAAGCGACATTTACTTAAAACGTACACATTTTGAGGCTGGGTCTCAGAGAAGGTCCACGAGAATCGCCTGATAAATGCTGGCGCTGTTTTGTTTACTTTCCCACTACAATTACTTAATAATAATAATAATAATACTGATTGCCATTTTGCAAAAGTCCAGGTATGGAAGAGCGCTGTGAACCGGCTGAACTGGCGCACAGGTGATCCAGAAAGGGCTTCTCTGAAAAAAGGCCTGTTGTGTGACAAGTGACGAATAAATGCTTTTTTGATCACGAAACGTAGTAACTAAAATAGCTAAAATAGCTCATTCAGTTATTGTTTCGGTGTGAGGATACAGTCTGCGAGGAGTGGAGGTCTATGTCTTTAACAATGTGGTTTCTATTACAAGGAACCGCTTTGCTCCAGCGAAACGTCACTCACGCTGCGATGGAGGACGCCATATTGACTGAACTAATTGGATGCAAGTCAAAAGCAAGATTCGGGGCGTACATTCGCATGCCTGATCTCCGACTGTAAACAAATTCAGGTTCATGATTTAGGTCTAGATTGGAAACTAACGGGGAGGTCGGGCAGGTGGAAGACCCCGGGTCAATTATTACAAATAATATATTTATTAGATTTGTTGAAATCACGTTTCTCACATAAAAACAGAATAAACATTCCTTTGTCTTCAATTTATTGTACTAAAAAAAATTATACGTATATCTTCAGGACTATCGATTAACCAGAGACAACGGCGACACAGTTAGCCTACTTAAACCACCGTCCAAGGTGTTGTAGCCAATCCGTCTAATTCGTATATCAGTGAACATAATAGGTAGTGTGCTTTACGCTTACTAATGGAAACCTATGAAATATTATATTTCTGCATTCATTTCTGCAATAAATAAATAAACAAACAAACAAACAAGTCCAGTTCCACTAATGTCTACCATCTTATGAAATATATTATATATTAATCACAAATGTTTCACTTTCATTGCTCAGGCCCCAAATATTATCTGGCATCCCATCCACAACAACCCATCCTAGTCAACCGCCGCCCACCCGCGTACCCACGCACACACACGCGCACACACGCAACTCTGTCCTTTTCCAAAAGGTACCACTGTTCTTAAGATAAACACAGAATAATGAAACGTCAAAAAGCTTTTGATTTCAAATTCATAAATTATAATTTAATACCAAGAACAAATTTACAGCAGAATGCTTGTTTACAATAAGCTAACACAAACAAACAAGAATTGTTTTCAACTATAAACTTCCACACACACTCACGTATACCACTTGCCATTAATAATAATAACAATAATAATAATAATAATAATGATAATAATAATTAAAAAAAGTTTCTATACGTTATTAATACCCTGCAGTAATATATTTTTATATATTTATATATAAAAACGTGGGTCAGTTGTTCAAACTGTTCATAATTACAATCATGTATCATTCTCTGGTCCAGAAGTGGCTTAGAAACAGCCAAAGAACACGGTTCAATCAGCCATATAATGATCCCTTTTTATCCAATCACAACGTGGAGTCTTAAGTGTTGAAGAGAAGCCCCAAATCAAGGTCAAAATTGCCAGCTTTCACGCGCACAAGGCGCCCGTCACTGATCGAAAAGGAGTGACACACAAAAAGCTAACCCCCTTCCATACCACCTCACCCTGTTAAGTCGTATTATTGAATGTTTTGTTTCTTTTTAAATACAAGGTCTATTGTACTGAATGCACAGATTATATCTATACAGTCAAAAAAGCATTTATATATACCAAATATAAAATAGGTTAGCGACCTGTGGCCATGCATTCACAGTCTAAATACATAGAAAAAAAAACCAAAAAAAAACCAAAAAACAAAACAAAAAAAAGAAACATTTTGTAATATGTATATACATTAAAAACATAACTTTCAGTGCTACCATCTATGTCTGTCACTCAGTTTGACATTTTGAATTACCGATAAAATGGCAACCACAGATTTTCTTAATCACATGTACTCTGTAGAAAATAAAAAATAAAACTGTTGAAAAGAATTGACCTATATTTACAACAATACTGTTTCTAATTGCTGTCATATTAAATGTGACACACATAATCATAAAACTGACGTTTCAAACCTAACAGTGTTCCCAATGTATTTTTTTTTTTTTTACATTTTTTGACATTTTTATTACAAATTGATAATTTCCTGCTTCACAGGCACTTACTGCTCAGCGTGTACTGGGCATTATACGATGCAATACATTTTGACATTTCAGGGGACATAATACTGTCACTAAGATGTTTCAGCTTTGGAAACTAAAAGGTAAAATGACCCTTGACCCTTGGCTTCAAATGCACATTTTTATATACCACTGATGGGTGGTGGAAGATGCGAGGGTACAGGCGAGTATAACAAAAAACAAGAAAAATAATAATAAATAAGAGAATTAAATCGGCCCCGTATCACTCTGCAAAAGCCGTGATAATTTCTTTATTGCAATTTACGCTCTCCTTCAAGCTTACATCAGTCCTGTCCTCATGGAATTCGCGGTTATTCTTGATCAAATGTTTAAACCTAAAAACATACCAAAAACATGAGTCCGTGAAAAGAAGTTCAGCGGGACTGCTCAGCGACAATTAACTGTAAGTGCCAATATTATTACTGAGTGTCGTAATCCCCAAAAGATTGCAAGAGCAGAATTAGAAATTATCAGTTTACACAGTTGCCTCCTGAAAAGTTTGTATTGGACGGCTCTCGGGTCTCGCAGACCCAATTCCTTAAAACGCTAGATTGACGCGGGATCCTTTCTCAATATGCAAATACTCCTAAGTACTGTTGCTGTAGCCCGTTTATTTTTGAGTAAGAAATTGCCATTTAAAACTGACACCCCCCCCCCTCCCCCCCCTTCTCTGTATCACTAAATTATCGTTCACCATACGCAGCATTAAGTGTTGGCATAACGTTTTTCTACACTGTTTTAGGATTTAGTTTTAATTCTTGAAGAACATATTTGCATTATTTTACTCTTTCATAAGAATTCATGGTTATATTAAATACTGCATACCTACTACAGAATCACATTAGCCGGTTTCAAACCAGAAGAGAGAAAAAATACAAAACAGCTATACACACATGGACACAGGACAATATCATTCGGAAAATAAACTTTTTTTTTCTTATATTTCTTCAAATTTACCTTTTTAACGCATAGTAGGCCCTATCGTTTCATTTCCCCCCATTTTTTTACCAAAATCTTTTTTTGTTTGTTTCTGTTTTATTAACAAAAAATTTAAAGTCGCAAGTTGTCCAGAATGATACGGGAGCATTTGTTTGTGGATAACGGCAGTTCATCGTATGTCTACTTCTTAAAATTCACAGTCACTTCTGAAAACGTCCTTTCTTCCCATTAACACCGCGTAACAGTCTTTCCCCTCTAAAAGAAGCGCAATTTTAACTATTGTAGCCTCAGTCTCCTTGTCCCCTCCTTATTGGATTGACATGTAAGGCCAGTTGAAACTGCTTCCGGAAAGCAACATGTCTCTGATGAGGGTTTCAATAGGGGTTTTACCTACCAAACGGACGAAAAATAATTGCTCTATGACTGAAGACGAGACTGTGCGGAGAGAGGGCAGGCGAAGTAGAAGCTTCCCAAATCGAGTTGGTTGATTTGGATACTGGCTCCTGACGTACTCCTCGAGCGCACACTGGGACTTCTCCTGCAAACTTTCGATATGAGCCACATCTGAGAGACCGCAAGCATCTGGAAACGGGGAGAAAATAAAATTGTAAGGCAAAGCACTGAAGCCAGTTGTGAAGCTGCAACACCACTAATACACATTCCCAACACACAAATAGGCGACACGTTTTGAATTCATATAGCCCACCAAGTATTTACTCAACCATACATGACATTTTATTCATTGAAAACAACGCATTTTCATTTGTGCAAAGCCAATACATAGCCGAATGCAACAAAGTTGCATGAAATAAAGCATTCACGTATTTGTGCGCATGCAGCGTTTCAACGGCATATAGTGTTTGCACGTTTACAGCGAGTAATTTGTTGCGTGTCACACATAGTTTACACAGCTACTCAGCCTTTATTATCCCATATTTACAAATAACGACAGATTTTTTTTTCTGGATCAATTAAAATGCACTATATATTGCTTTAATTACCAAGCACTACGGCCGCCATTAAGAATGGGCAGGATTGTAGTTATTCTATAGCTCATTTTCTCCTACAATAGAAAAACACGAATGAAATGGAGCAAATATTCTTTTTTCAAGAAGGGGATGCAGTGATATTATGTCTCATTGACAAGAGCATAATCGATGTCCTTCAAATAATACCAAAATGGCTGCAGTATCCTGAACTTAGCCACTAGTCAACTGAGTTAATTCAGAAACAACGAGGCAGACATCGCTCTCCTCGGGATATTTGGTCATTTTAGGCTAAAACGGTCTGAAAGCAGAACGTCGGATACGAGCATCCTTTTTTGTAAGATTAAAACGTATAAAATGTGTTGACCTGCCCTCTGCACTGCATTTCAATTCCGCTTAAACGACGACGACAAAACCCCAGGCAAACCCGCTTTGAAAGTGAGCCTTCAGCAGTGGTCTGGCACGCTCACATGAATAGCTGTAATCACCACTAAATATGGCCGACACATACTTATTGTACAACAAGCCATTTTTCATGTTTTCGTTCACGTTTCTCTCGCAGCATTGAACAGAAAGGTTTCATTTGTTAAAAAATCTCTCTCTCTCTCTCTGTCTCTCTCTGCACACACACACACAAGCGCACGCGCACACGCATGCCTGCACACACACACAGACACACACACACACACACACACACACACACAAGGAGTATATACACGCACACATTTACGAGCTTTACCAAAACTTCTAATTAAATAACAACGCCATACAGTGATACGCCGAGGTTGACCGACAACACGCAAAGTAATGAATGAGCAAAACATATGACTTTTTTTTCCAAATTGAAAATATTCAAATACGAAATGCGATATTATGACCGTTTGAACTTGAACTTGCAGGGCACAGATGATCAATTCCGCAACCTACAAGTGCCCGGTCATGCACACGCGTGCGTATGTCAATATTCTGCGTTACAGGCCTGTGTGGTAGGCTAATTTGCGTTTCTCTTCTGGATTCAATTCCCATCTTTGAATTTGTAGTATAATAATATTCGGGGGAAGACAAGGTTCATGACTGATTTCTGGAGCGAGTCCAAGAAACGTTTCAAATCCCTAGATCACCCTATAATAACAAGGCGAGGATTGTAGGACCTTTTTGTTGAATTACTTACATTCATCGAAAATTTCTGTTTCCTAGTTTAAAACATTGAATATATGACAAATAGTACCTATTCTAAGCAAAACAAACTTTATTGCCATTTGTTGTACAATCTGAGGCCCTCATCGACTGTCGTGGGCAACTGAGAAAGGCACGGCACGCTTGAAATGGGTTACATAGGAAACCAAGGGATAGGCCACAGTTAATTCCCCCATACCTCTTTCTCTTCTCCTAACGAGACAGAATTCTAACTGCCATTTCTTAAAAATACAGACAAATTGCTCACGAATGAAAACTGCATGAAATACGAAGAATTGTATTTTATGTGAGCTCAATTCTCGAATGTTCCATCGTGCAACAGCGGACTAAGTATGCAGTCTATCGTATATCAGACAAAGTTTGACAGGCCTACATTCTCTTTAGAACCACAGCAAAATAAAAACCGCATTGCAATGTGACTCACACCACCGCAGTTAATATCGTCATCGATACCATAGTTTTCACATCAACGTCTCCTAAAATATATTTACAATTTACAACCAAATGAGTGCTGCTGCATCAAATAAGAACGGATACCCAGCTGACATTTTATCTTTAAATTGCTACATTTTGATGTTTGTTTTTGACATTTCTCTGAGCCCGCATAAAATGATTGTCAATTTATACGTATGTCAGCCTCGTATCACGATGTTACGCATTTCCTGTCATAAGTCTATCGCAGTGAATTACGCTCTATTACGTATTTTAGCTTGTAACGAAGAATGACCTGTATGTAGGGATGTGTAACGTCTCTGGCAAATTTGTAACAGCTACTTATTTCTTTATAGGCCTAATTTATTATTATTATTATTATTATTATTATTATTATTTAATTTCTTACTCATGTACATATTAACTAATTTGAGGATACAGAATTCCACTACGTAGGCCTACCTGAGGTGAAAAGCACAATGGCTTTTAAGCAGCTGTATTCGGCGGAGTCCACGTGCAAAGCTTTCAGCTTCTCAACTTGCTCCTGGAAGATCCTTATGTGGTCCATGAAGGCCACAACTCGATCCGCGGACATGGGGGAGGCGTGTAGGCCCGCCGCTGCCAAGAGCGGAGCCACATGGAGCGGCATGGAGCACTGAGCAGCATTGAGCACAAACAGCTCGCTCCAGGTTAGCCTCAGAAGGGCCACCTGGTCCGTAATTTGCAGGTCGGGAAAGAAGGGAATATTCCTCGCCCACTCCACGGCGCTAAAGAGCATGCGGGCCGCCAGTTCACAAATGTTCTCGATGCCCATGATGTTGTTAGGCTGCATACATTGGCTGCCGTATCGGGACGTGGGGTAGGGCTCCGCTCGCAGAAGGAGAGAGATATATCCGGATAGGTAGGAATGGCAGTGCAGGGGGTCCCCGTTTGTCAAGGCGAACTGGCCGTGGTGCGGCTGCGTCGGTGGCATCCGTCCTCTTTGAACAGCTGCAGTAAAAAGAGAGACTGCAGATATTGATGCCTGAATTCTACACATTGTTATTTTTTTAATAACAGTAGCCTACCAACTATGTACATGCCTGGGAAAACAGATATGCATGAATGTACAACCTGATTAAGCCAGTGGCCATTTTAGTGGTTGATAAGGTTCATCAACGCGTCCGACTTAAGTTATTTTTGTTATGAATATAAATAATATTCTAAACGAAGCGTTGCTTTACAACTTCTGCATATTTCATACACACACACACACACACACACACACACACTAAATATATATATATATATATATATATATATATATATATATATATATATATATATATATATATATATATATATAAGTAAAAAACTATTGAAATTTAAAAAAAAATGTCATTGCTGCCCACTGAACGCCAGCACAAAGAAAGCACGGCAGTTCCTGCAGGCTAACCCTTAACCCACTTAGCAAGCTAGCAATTTGGGCAATTCCTTACAACAAATCTCCGCCACGCTTAATAAATCACAGAAACGCGAAATTATTTAAGCGATTCAGTTTGACTGGTTTTTACTCGGGCGACAATCAAAGAC
Source organism: Gymnothorax reevesii (assembly GCA_029721435.1). Taxonomy (NCBI): domain Eukaryota; kingdom Metazoa; phylum Chordata; class Actinopteri; order Anguilliformes; family Muraenidae; genus Gymnothorax; species Gymnothorax reevesii. Next base: position 59,826,906 of record CM056588.1, read on the forward strand.
TAAAGAAACATGATTCTAACATCACTGTACCGTGTGAACTGAAACACGATGTCCCCTTATTGCTTCGCCATAACAGCGCGGCATATCTGTACTTCTGTTATTCAAATCCAGATGCCCATATCTACGTGCTCATAAAAATGACCGGGAAACAGACTGTACAGCATAATTACATCACTATAGCAGCACATTCAGCAGGATACTGTAATGACCAATTGATGTCAAATCCATGGTAAAAACAAAATGTTTCATTTCAACGATAAAAGACTGTATTTATGTGGTCTGTGTCGTCCGCACATGTAGCTATAACGAAGGCGGTTCCTTGCTTTTTTCAGCCCGGGCGCCTGGAGTCAGTCGGGAGAGAAAGGGAGACATAGTAGCGGAAACAGAAAATCGACAGACAATCAAGAAAACAAAAATCCCAATACCTTCCCGTCGCATGCCGACTTTGAGGCATTTTTTCAGGCGACAGTACTGACACTGATTGCGGTGATGCTGGTCGATAGGACAGTTCCTATTGGCACGACATGTGTAGGTGAGGTTTCTCCGTACGCTCCGCTTGAAGAAGCTTTTGCACCCTTCGCATGTGAACTGGCCATAATGTTTACCACTCGATTTGTCCCCACAAACCACGCATTCGATGTGCTGGGGTTGCTGTTTTTCCACCTGGTTCGTCTGGTTTGATGGTGTCGATTGCGCCGTATTGCTCGGGGGTCCGCCTTGCACCGGCGTCTGAGGGGTCGGCGGGGCGACCTGCGAGCCTCCTAGGTTCAGCTGGCCTGGCTGAGGAGTCGGGAGGGATAAAGGTCCAACTTGCGGGGGTTGTGAAGAAAGGGCGCCCTGGGTTTCGGCCACATCGTCCTGCGAACCTCTCCACACTACCATTGCCATATCTATCAGTCAACGTTAAGAAACTTTTTGTCTTCCGTTTTTGGATTCGTGGTGCCTTAGCTCGTAATTCGGAAAGAATAGACTATCGTTGGCAAGAAAGGCGAAGACAAAAAAAGGTAAAAATGTAGCTATATCTTGGGTTTCAACTTGCGCAGTCTACTCAAAACACCCGTATTTCTGTCTCATGAAATAAAAGTAGCCTAAGTACACGTTTAAATCTGATGCGATAATGAGCCGAATCGCAGTCCAGCGTTAAGAGGCCAAGCCCTGGGGCGCTTGCAGTCAGCCATTCAGAAACCAAACAAGGAAAACATCAAGAAAATAATGAAAATATAATCAGATAACGTGGATTGAGAGCGGTGGAAAAAAAGACATTCACGTTGAGTGATGTAGCCGATGCATGAAAAGAGACAAAATACAGAATGAATAATAAGGGAAGCACTGCAGAGATACCAGCAACGAGCGATCCAAAATTCCACAAAAAGTCCTGGAGGAAACCATCAATTGTAAAAAAGCAATATTGCCGCTTGTTCCTTTTCTTCTTATTGAGGTAGCTAGCTTGCACTAGCAGCCGCTCGCAACTGAAGCCAGTACTGTAGTCAGATATGAAGTCAACTCTCCGGCAAGCAAAAGGAGCGCACTAGTAATAATAATAGCAATAATAACAATAAAAGATCACAACCTAAAGAACCTCCTTCGTGCGCGTAAAAATAATAAGAAATGCAGTGCCGAATCAAAGTGATCAAATATGTTAAAAGGGGAGGCTAGGAAATGATTGCGATTTGTAGGAGCTGGGCAGGCGGAATGCTTTCTCTGTGATCAGCTCACTGAGCTCTCTATATAGTGAACTTTGACACGACTGCTGCAACTTAGCACACGTTACCATGGAGATAGTCTGCCATATAAGGAAAGTGACTGTGTTTGACTGGTCAGAGCGCACGGACCGCCCCTTGAACCCCATTGGTTGGTCGACACTTGTGCTACTTGGTGCTTTGCCAAAGCGGGGGAGAGGGGGAGAGAGAATTCTGCTAGGTCCTAAAGCCCACCTAGCGCGGTACTACAATAATCTCAGCTCTGAATGAATATGTAATTCACTAACATAACTGTTTTATGGAAGGGAATTAAACACCGCGAGTTACATTATTTTTGGAGTCGTGCCTTTGCATAGAATTGAACCTACAAATGACAGAGGAAGATAAATAGGCCTAATTGAATGCTACACGTCTAATTTCAACATCCTTATAGTCCATATGAAACACAGTGTAAAGTCTGCATAAATGAAGATCTAGCTTTCCAATCATTCCGCTTATTTATTCATTTGACACAGTTTAAGTATTGCATAGTTTCCAATCGCTGTTCCAAGGTACTGAAAATGTATTTATGAAACTAGAATATAAACTCGGTACTATATTCTAGTTTGCATTCATTCGTTTTCAGTACCTTGGAACAGCAACTGGAAACTGAGCGATTCAAAAACTGTGTCAAATGAATTCTGTATTTTTGTCATGGCATGCCAATATTTGAATTGCATAAGTATTTTACTTCTGTAACAATATAACATCTTATTCCCAATTACTGTTATGACATGGCGAAATTATAAATAATAGATCCACACTTGAACTATAACCTGCATTATATTTGCATGGTTTTAGGAAATAATCTCGCATTAAATTAGTCCACAATTTTTAATCATTCTGTAAATGGTTGCCATAGATGGCATAAATTAGGCTACATCATATCATTTTGATAAAATAATGATGATAATACGTAATTTAGCAGTGGAGGACTCGGGCGCTCGTTCATCTGCTATGATAAATTAAAGTCGAAAAGCTGAAAAGCTATTTTGATTGTATATATATATATATATATATATATATATATATATATATATATATATATATATATATACTGACATGCAGACATAACATGTCGTATGTTTTGTCCATTCACATTCACTCTTACTCTTGTCAGCAAGCCTGGAACTAGCTTAAAATGTTAAAATGTTGAACTGAAAATCACTATGAATAGTTGCATCGAAAGAAAATGCCCTGAGTGAATCAGCTTGAAATCATTTGTTTTAATTATGAGTAATAATTTATAACAGCGCTGTTAGCTACCGAGACTATATTCCCAAAGTCAAATATTCTGAAAGGGTCCATTTGAATACAATGCGCACAATTACGTACGCTCATAAAGTGATTTTAGAGTAATACAGCCATAGAATGGCCTACATTAACATAGTGCAATTTGCCTCAAGAGACGTTCGGAGTGAGAAAGGGAAATATAGATTTTCATTGCATGTTCCCCCATACCGTATGATATAAAGAAGGTGCTTGACAGATTCTAAAAATCTAAATCTGCGATATTTTCAAAATTTTTGGATAGTAACAATCTCATGGACAAACTACTATTGGAGGAGAAATAAATAGAAGCTATGTAGATATTATATTGAAAGGACAGTTATTCTGCTTGTCGCATGATCCCCTGGAAGGAGTGATCGTCCTCAGCTGCGCTCCAGAAGCTTGAGTTCTGTCGAAGTTTCAATCACTGCTTTGCGGTACTTTGAAAACACCGGGGGTTGTCAAGAGTTTCGACCACTGAAAAATATAGAGGCAAATCCGAGCATATGTTACCAATGAGCAGAAAAAAATACCGAATACGGGATCTATTACAGTATCTGGGTGCCCCCTAGCGTATGAATAATTTCAGTCTGGATTCCAGCTATAATATAGAAAAGCCATCTTAAAGGCAAACGGGCTTCGATGTCTCCTCGGTCGCCAACACAAAAGTAACGTGTACCCATTTCGTTCTGATTACTGCATTAGTATTTTTTTTTGTATTTGGCTGAACTACTCGGGTGGGTCTTCACCATACCTTTTCGACAATGTATTCGGATGCTTACTGGAGTTCCTTTTTTGTGTTATCAGCCTATTGTTCTTGATAGCCGAACCACTGACTCGTTCAGCCTGAGCTACACGTACTCATTTGGTCATGTTCCCGCTCCTTCCCCCGATTGCAAACACTGACTCAATAGAAACGCGCGCATTCCTTTAATTGAATCTTCTTCTGGAATTTGCAATGAAACCAGCGGTGAGTACATCGATTTTGTACCCCTTATTTGATAAATCCAAGCATGCTTGTCATAATTTCTGCGGGACCATATGGGTCCTAAATAATACTACATTTTGCTCGTGACGTAGCCTTACCTATACTATTGCTCCCTCAGAGTAGTCGAAAAGTTACGAAAGAATGACTGACTCCGATTTTGCTATATGTACTTCAATACACTTTCACCCTGCCTTACCTTGAGAGGAGACATCTCTGTGGTGGAAAAAGCGGCGCACATTACGTTTACCTACGGAGACGTTTTCATTTAGGTTTGAATGATTTCTAACCTCATTTGGCGACGCTACTGCTTTACAGTTTAAAAAAAATGTTAAAAAAAAAGAAAAAAGAAAAAAAAATACATCTCAAATCACATTGTACCCCACCTGTGTTCGACTCCAACAACATCGATTGCTTGGAGATAATGTAAGCTGTGTGCGTAAACTTTGGTTTGCGTACAAACGTACCGAAAGCATATGCTGCCGATTCGTCTTCTGCGCGATACATCTTCCCTCTCAATATGCAGGCAATATAAAACACTTGGTCTTCTTTTTACTGATTAGTTTGACAGGGATGTCTGAGTCTTCCCACTTGGCATACAAGCTATTTATTCAAGAAAAAGCTTCATAAAGAAAATCGAGAGCAAAGACAAGTTAGCTGCTCACCATCATTGCCTGAACTGAAAAAATATACACCAGCGAACACGTTTTTATTGCTCTTCATAAATAGCACTGAATTGATGTCCGAAAAGCAGATTTAAAGAAAAATGAGTAAAAATACTGCGTATATTTTGCTTTGGGATATAAAGTCCGCAGGAATAATTGAAAAAGAAAGTAAAGAAAGGGATAATGAAAGAGTATGATCAATCAGATGCATTTTCCTGCTCAGCAAGTCAGCACGCTACAGCTTTGAATGCGCTAAATAGGGGGGAGACGGAGGGCGTGCAGTCAAAGTAGACACTTGTCTGTAAGTAAGATATCCCATCTTGTTAGGCTATGCGCTTTATCGCCTGCTGATTTTTAATTAATTTAAATTAAGTTATACAAGGTTGAATTTTTTAATTATTTTCCAGCAATCGGACGTTAAGCCACTGTGGAGAGAATCTCCTGTTATTTGGTTCTGATTTTTCCCCCCCTGGAAAGTCCATGAAAAATACTAGTTATCCACTGCACTTTGTAAAATTGGAAATCCTAATGATCTGTTTTCACTTATAATCCCATTGCATGTTTCTGAGCCCATAGGAGAGGCGTGTGAACGCATTATAAAATTCAGCTATACAAGAAATAAGAAAGTGACCAAATGGGACAAGTTTCTGGGCCTAATAATAACGTATTACGAAGCAATTGACATTTTACAGTTGATTTGTTGTCTTTTAATCGTATTATATTCATAATAGTAACTGTGCTTGATTAGCTAAAGGCAATATACTGGCCTATCTGCCCATCGTCGCAAATGTTTGATTGCAGGTGCACATTCAGTCTGTATTTTAATAAGCAATGTAAGTATGAATGTGTATGGTCACGCAGAATAGGAGACACACTCAAACATTAAATGCGTTTTAATTCCAGGTGTTTGAAGCATGCCCTTAAGAATTTTTCTTCGGAAAAAAGACCTAAACGCGGTGATACTGCCTAGAGGTCGACTTGCCTGCGAAGGTTTTGGCTCAGGAATGGTGAAAGGGGCACAGGGGGTCATTTAAATCGTTTTTATTTGCCTGGCCTTGTCTTTTCGCAAATGCGCCTTTCCGATTACACGATGGTGCTCACTCAGACTTAACAGTTATTATAGGCAAAAACTGAGCAGTATGCGTTCCTCTTCCATTTGATGCCACTTGAATGGCTGATGCAGCTTAAGCTTGCAAGTCCCCCCATGAATAATGATGAAAAAAATGTAAATATTAGTCCAAACTGCAAGAGCATAATATCAATGTGATAAGTTTACAAGAGCACTATACGTGCGCACTGGAAGAATTCAACGCTTGAATAAGCGTAAATTGAGAACTACACATTAAAAGCATATATATGTATATATACATATATATATACACAGATTTCAATAAAATCTGACGATTGTGTACTATAAATAATTACGATTAGCTTAACAAAGAAACTGATTCGCTCTATCTAGGGTAGGAAATAAATTAGTTTGATTTACTGACGCCAAACATATACCAAGTTCAAATTGTTCAATTAGGGCGTTTTGAAAATATTTCCTCGGGTGAGAAAATAACTTTCCAATATTTTCCCCTGGGGTCCTTCTAAGGCTTATGGAGAGTCCTGCGAACCGCCGCCTCACACAAAAGCGCGCCACCATTGATGTCTCCATTGATTGGAACTGAAGTCAAGCATGTTTCAGCACTAAATATTTACTGATAACATTCAAATGGCTATCATTCGGCAGTTTCCCTGTTCAGAGTATAGAGAGGGTGAATTTTTAAAATTATAATAATTATTATAATTTTATTTTTAATTGATTGCAAAGCAGAATCTGGAATCAAAAATGCAGTTCTCAAAAGATATGCTATTATCGGGATAAATGGATAAGGCGAATCGATAGCCGACTATTAGGAATGCCAGTGGTTGACATCAAGGGGTGTTTTAACAACTCACCGGACTCCGTGGAGAGATTTCATTTTGATGCAGGTAATGAAATTTGGGACAAGGGGAAAACAGAGGTTACAGACCCACAAAACCACATTATACCACAAAACTGATACAAATGAATCGATTTAATTTCTGGCATGACACACCTTTTGCCTGTCACGACTTCGGCGTTTGATGGTTGATAAGAGGGCAGAACCTGAGCAATTTAAATGCCGGTATCCAGACATGGGAGTGTGCAGTCTCATTTCAAAACGGAATATTGCGGATCTGTATCATCAATGACAGACGCGCGGACGAAACAAGTAGCACGATCCATGACTGACCTGACTGAGCACGCGCTGAAAACTCGGTTATTAAGAACGCACACCATCTCTTGAGCCCAGACATTCAGTATCGATTAATTGGATGTTGCGACTGAGAAGTTCCCTCGCTCGCATAATACCCCGTTTGCTCTGTCCGCCAAGGGGAAGATGTGGAGACCGTGACCGCGAGGCCAAAGAGTTCCTGGCCCGATTAACCCTTTCGGAGACGCATAAGAGCAGAGGTTAACCATAATCAACTTCAAGAGACTGATTAAGTCAAAAGACGAGGGGGAAAAAGAACAGTAAACGACGTAAATTCTTTGCTGTATACCCAGTGCCTACCGATTGGTTTGACTTAACTGATCGCATAAATCTGTCAAGTTCCCTCACTTTCTCCTCCTGGAGCACACTCAATTGGTATGTTATATTCAAATACCGCTGATTCATCCAAATAATGCGCATTACAGGAATGATTGGACATAACTATAACACGCGACCGCAGTCAGAAACAAACAGATTCATTCATTCATCCATTCATACATTCTGTCTGTCTCTCTAATTGTTTCAGGAGAATGACGGAGGCAAAAGTTAATCTTGCTGAAATTTATGTTTGAAATGTTTGTCTATGAGTGCTTGAGGGAGAGAGAGAGAGACTCCCATCAAGTTAAGCTGGCCTATATGTGGAAACCTCTGTCATTAGGCCGACTGATTACTATTTTTTCATAGCCTGGAGTGCACTGATTGTATTTCTACCACATGCATTTTGAAAAAGGGAAAATATTTTATGGGCCTAAATACTTATTTTAAGTTGCTGTCACACTATGAAAATGGCATTTTGAGCATCCAGATGCTTATTATGATAAGCACAATTAAATTTTTATTGTTACATTTTACATCAAAACCACGGTCACAGCCATGCCAACCTCATAAAGTAACCTATAGCAGTAGATTATAAAAAAAAACTATACAACTAATTAATTAATGAAATACAAGGCCTCATAAATAACACATAATGCATGCAAAGTGCTGCGAAGTATAGTTGTGAATCCAAGGTAACTCTATTTTAGATTTTAGAACTGTTGAACAGGGACTGGTCCCCGAGGACAAAGACGGAACAAAGCTGGGCATTATTAATTCCACAATGTTCCCATTGGGTAAAATTGCATGTTCTGTTCTGTTTATGTGCAGAAATAATAAAAATGATCTCCATGTAATCGGCAACGTGCTATGTGGTCTCCACATTGAGCGCTTTCACAATGACTGGATGGGGTTTGCTCTTAAATCCGTGCTCTGGAGTGTCAGGGAACATTTGAGTATGTCTGTAGCTCTACTGTCGGTCCCTGAAAAATACTGAAATGCATTGTAAGTACTCCCAGGGCACTACACAACAAATCTAATGCTGGAAGCAGACTAAAGAGAAAAGCCAGGCCGTGAATCATGCTCGGACACTTGAAGCCAACCATTCATCAAATTGACTTGATATCGCTGGTAATGATATGCCAAAATACTAGTTTTACTCATTTTGAATAAAACGTGTCATATTTCCATGATTTTGCCTATAGTGTTACAATTATATGTTGTATCATGGGTTTGTCAGAAGCTGTCTTCATTAGCTTAAAAGTCACCACTGATCTGATGCTGGGATTTCAGACTTAATTAGAGACTTCAAGGAGGAATGAGGCGATTGTGCGAGCCGGCTATACATTGTGCCTGTGAATACAGGCGAAATAGGCTAAATAGAGGATAGCTAGTCAGTGACTATGCTCTTCTGCTTAATTTTCTCAAAACAGTTCAAGGTGAGGAGTGACATATCAATTGAAAGGTGGCTGTCTGCCTTCCATCAATGGCGTCTGCCTTAATTGTCTCCTCAGTCAACATGGGATATAATGGAGCACGCTCAGTTTTTAATTCCAATTCGACTTTTATCCGGCACATTAATACATAGGCCTATAATATATCACGCTACTTGAAGGGGGAATAAGGTGCTTCAAGGGTAAATGTGGATGCACTCACTGACTGAACGACTGAAGCTCTGTTGTTGAATTCAGTCCTGCCTCTGTTCCAAGCAAATACAGTTCCATTCCCTCTAAATCTTGAGGAATGGCATTGTTGGCCTTGGTACGAAGATATTTATGTTTCTTTGAGTAAGATACAATAGGACTATAATATAACAGAGCTGTGTCTCTATCATGATATCAGGACTGAATGTCAGCAATTATATTATACTGTGATATTATAGTGAACTCAGATATATCGTACTTGACACAATGATTACATAGCTGCTACATTGATGACATTGTAACACTGCAAAAAAAAGTCACTTTTTTACTAATTTTAATCTTTACGCAGAGCTCAACTTCTACTAAAGTCAACAATAAAAACAGGTTCTTCTATCATCAAAATACAACTTAAACAAATTGAAAAACCTGTCCATAGATTTACATCATGTGTATAATAGAATGGCACATCGTTTCGGTAAGACCGGAACAGTCAGTAGCCTTGAAACAGTGTATACAGCTGCATTGTACTACTGCTACAGCAATAAATAATAATAATAATAAAAATAATAATAATAATGGGACAGCATTTCATGCAATGGAAGCATTTTGTTGATTTTAGTTTTATACTGATTTTGAAAATTAGATTCAAGCACTTTCTTTCAATGTTGAGCTGAGGCATTTGTTTAATATTAAAAGATGATTGGTAATTATAGAACTTTTTTTTTTTCGTAGCTCCCATATTGCACCCCACATACACAAATACACACCCACGCACGCACGCACACACACACACACACACACACACACACACACACACACACACACACACACACAAGCGTACACACTCGCTATTAACTTTCTTAAAAAAAAAAAAGATCCCTCAACTGAAATCTCTAGGCTATGCTTAGCGTCTCTGATATCATTTACAAGCAAATTGAACAGGATTATGGTTTTATTCCACACAGAACCCTGGCGGTTTGCCCAAATATGTTGTAATTTGTTCGACATTACTTGCAGCCTTTTGAAAAAAAAGGTGCTTGCTTGGGTGTGTTCTTTTCAGGCAGCAGAATACTTGAAAAGACATTTCCCTGACAGAACAGTGTAGGCTGAATGAGAACCAGTTTTTTTCTGTTAAGAACTGCAGGTCATTCATGCTCTCGTCAATAGATTCCCTGTCAAAAGATTAGGTGCTTCTCTGCAGTCAGTATAACAATAATATATTAATTACCGCATATAGCACAACATCCCCTGTTCACTTTTCATTTCGCCCTGTAATACAGGTTCGTGATTCCTCACACACAGCCTGTAGGTTTCTTTGGCCATTAGCAGTGTGATTTACATGCACTATGAATGCCAATGAGATTTTTGAACCAAACAAAGTATTTCACAAGTTTTGAGTTATGTTCTGACAAAATGAGACCTCTACTTCTAAATAGTTGAGCTTGATAATGAGTCATTTTTTTTTTTCATTTTCATTACTGTATATCAACATCAGGCGTAGGAGATCTGGCTTCATCCAATGAATATGTAATAGATGTTTTGCTTTGCTTTTTATGAAGCTGTACAGTAAGCACCATAATTCATTGGACAGTGACTCACGTTTTGCTATTTTGGCTTTGCCAGCCAAGTCAATCACCAGAACTGAATCCAACTCGATATTCATTTCACATGCTGAAGAGGACACTGAAGGCAAAAAGTCCCTGAAACAAGCAGGAACTGAAGATGCTGCAGTACAGGCCTGGCAGAGCATCACCAGGGAAGATCTCCAGCATCTGGGGATGTCTACGAGTCGCAGACATCAAGCACTCATTGCATCCAAAGGATACGCAACCAAACATCAAAAACAATTGCATTGTACTTTATTGCAAATTATGTTGAACTGTCCAATATTTTTTATGCACCTGGCATTGGGGCTGGGCTATATAAAAAAAACTTTGTTTCAAAACGGTTTACTCGATATGGATGAAAGCACCTTCAAATCTAGAGTGACGGCCTGCACTTCTACCATAATATCATCATAACTTTTCAAATCAAAGTCTGAGAAACAGAAACAAAAACAAATGTTACTGTCCAATGAATTGTGGTGCTCACTGTATATTTATTCTTAAAATTAAGGGTCTAAAACGTATTTGTGAGGGGTAGCAAGTGAATAATATTCATTCTTCTTTCCTCCTCGACTTTTTAAGAGAGGAACTAGCTTTAGACTAACAGCTGCAGTCACAACAGTAGTGGCTACTGTCATATTTGAATACCTTTGCACAATATGTACGATACATAAATAACCAACTGAGATATGTTTTTATATTGCTGCTTGAACACAGTCAATTAATTTTGAAAATCAGTATATTTGTTGTAGAACAGTGATGGATAAACTGACTGTTGATTCTGTACTTGGAATTGATATGATTGGACCGTGATGAAGCTCCACATGTGCTAACATCCAGACTGAATGTGGGCGAACATAATTCCAAGCCTGACATCTCTAGCGCACCAGAAAATGGATTGATGTGTATTACAGTGGATAAGTTGTTGATACTTGGATTTCCATTCCAGTCTCTGTGTGTAATGAGATGTGATGTGGAGTTTACCTTGAAATAGGACTTGTTTTGGATTCGGATTAAAAATAAGTGCCTATTTGTTTTTGAGGCGGTCAAAATCTCCACATATTAACCCATTGTGTACAATGTACATATGTGCACAGGTTGTGATGGTTCCTTGCAGTAAGCAGGTCTGTTATTATTTAATTATTTTGAAGAAAAAAAAGCATTTGCTCAAGGCTGATTGGCAATGCATAAAATCATCAAGGTCACCCATTTGTGTACTATGTTAATAAATATTAAAAAAAAAAAAAACAATAGATAGGAATTGTGCGCATGAATATGTTTTGGTGATAATGCTCTGATTTTGGTCAAATACACAATCCCTTAAAGGGTCCACTGTATTGTTTCTGTAGTGGAGAGGATTCAGTTTTTACGCAACAAAGTAAAGCCTTGTATAAGATGCCATTTGTGCAACTGACTTTTTTATTTATGTTTTTTTAACTTCAGTAGCTTCCAACTGCTGTTGGATACTTTTGCAAAATATGAATTCCTTACAAAAAATGGCATCAAATTTTCAATGCTAAGCAATCTCTAAGGTACTGTTAAAGACCAACTTCCAGTTATGTTTTTCTGTTTCACAGAGAAGTTACTGTACAAACAGTGCTATTCGTGATCTATGTTGATGATATATGCAGTTTTCTGTGTAATGCCATGTTTTGTTGTTTATTCGTATTAAACTATACACCAGAACCAGCCATCGAAGAACAGCCTGGGAACATTTAGCGTTTGTTGTTCAGTTAGGCTTACATGAAGTAGATGATGAAAGCTAAAGCGGTACATTGGTCCCAAGCGCTAAACTCTGTGGCTACTGTATATTACGATCCAGTACATGCGTAACAGAGCTATGGTTACTAAAATATGAATAAAACTGGATAGTGGTGCAAAATTTGTATGTACAACTAAAAGTTTAAATTGGAATGAATACTGGAAATTGCGTATTAACTTGGATCTTAAGGGAATTATTCTTAGCACAATTTCAAGTTTCTCATTTTATACCCATCTGATTTCCCTGCAAAAGCCTACATGCAAAACAAGCCTATATAGATTAGCCCTTCAGTCTGTCAATCATTCCTTTTCTCGATCACCGTTTATTCGATAAAGCTCGGCCGAAGACAATGATACACTGTACGGTTTATGAATCAGTTGAAGTCTTGCCCAATGAGATGTCATTGATAGGTAAAAATCCAAGGAGATGATATATTGATAGGTAAAAATCCAGGGAGATAAACCTTTGAACTATACAAATGTCTCAGAAGAGTCAACTACACAGCCCATATGTAGTTTGGATGCATTTGTGCCTTCTATTTTTGAGAGTAGGGAACTCACCAAGAAGTTGTGCCAAAGGTCATCGAAGCTATACAGAACTGGAGAAAGTGGAACCTTATCTTGCTTGGCCTCATATACAGGAAACCAAAAATAAATGCAAAGCAGAAAATCCAATTTGTCTGGTCTGGTACATTGTCGCGTACGTATACTTGATGAGGGTTTACAGCGGGCTTTTACTTTCAAATCACTTATCTCCAGAAGATCGGAAATCAACTCACTGAAATATGAAGTGTAATAAATCAATCAATCAATGAATCAATCGAATTAAATAAGTAAATAAACTCAGCGTGATATTGTACACTGCGTTTGTATTAAATTGTGCAAAGTTAAACATTCCCTCAAAGAAGCTCGTAGAGAGTATGTTGACCAAACAGGTCCTGACCAGACTCTCATAGAGTTCAATTAACACTGGAGCTTTTACTGCACGATAACATGTTTGTGTGCATCCAGTCATGTGTACACCAGATGTGTTTGTGCATGTATTTAACTGTGCATTTATTTGTGTCTGAGCTTGAACGCAAACTTGTGATATAAATGTATGTGTAAGAAAGTGCGCGTGCATCCATGTCCATGCCCGTGTATGTGTGTGCATGCATTTGTGTGCATGTTTCTGTGCGAGTTGGAAGTGTGACTTTGTGTATGTGTGTGTGTGTGTGTGTGCGCGCTTATACGAGCCGACGTACGTTCAGCGAACTGAATTTTTCTCCTCTTAGTTTCGGCGTGCCCCCGGGCCCTCTCTCTGAAGGCAACAGATTTGAGATAGCGTTGAGTTCGATTCAGCCATGATGGATTATGGTGTCAATTTAAACAGCAAAGGATTAATTTGTTTCAATGATTTCTCCTCCGGCTGACTGCCAGGTTCTCTTCTGCAAGTCCTCGCACTGCATGTCTCCTTTATAATGCGGTGTACACTTTAAACTGGTGATAGTGGAGGGAGGCCGGACAGGTGTGAAGTTGCACCCTAACAGTTCCTGCAGCTTTCATCCGTATTATCGCTGAACTGAAGTCACGATGGATCTGGCATCCTATGTCAAAATGTAAGCTTCTCTGCTTTTATAATGTGTGCCTTGCGCAGCATAGCATTACTGGAACAAATTCACGCAAAAGATCCATTAAGAAGAGCTGGATTTTTAGTAACCTGTTAGCATACCCATTTGGCATTCACACTCTTTTGATGTCTTTGTGTACCATTTTTTATGCGCTCATTTTTGATTGAGTTAGGTAACACCGAAGACTTAAAATGCATTAACTGTGGCAAAATCGTTGAAAAGCAAGGGGAGGTTACTTGGATCAAAACTCACATTGAAAGTTATGACTGATTTTTCAAAGCTGCATTTGGAAGGACAGAATTGGGTCAAATGACTTTGCACTCAGGACAGCTGTTGCTTTTGAAATGAAGAACTCACTTGATATGAATGCATTCCTAACTTTACTTCTTTCGAAAAGTGTGTTGGCCACTCAGAATAAGAGTGCTTTCTGAATATCCAAATTTAATATAAATGTGAAAGTCTTCTGAAATAAACGTCCTTTGTTCATTGTACTTTCTCTGGTGTTCAAGAGAGTACTCTTTTTTTCTTTTTGTTTTTTTTAGGGAAGCTGATTTGGCACTTATGATCTGTAAAAAACAGAATGCAATCAATTTAATTCACTGTCAGCGATGGCTGACTACTGCTTTGTTTGTGGCTGCTTCCTGTTTAGTTTTGTATGTTGAAATTATTTTTGGACAAAGACGTCAGGATGTCAGCACTTGATTCCCTGTTTTGACAGCAATATTTGTATGTTTGCTGTTGAATACTAAGCGTGCACAGGATTTGACAGTAAGCAGCAGTGTCTACCAAAACCAACTAAATTTGCATGGATGCAAAAAAAGAAAACATTTTATAACTTTCCAGTGTTTTCTATTTCGAGTAACAAGTAAATTATTCTTGTTTTTTTAATTCCAAAGAGAGAGAAAACAGATAGACTTACACAGTCTTCTATTTTTGCTGGCCTATTGCTTGTGTTTATTTCTTTTTTATAATTTTGTATCATGAATTTCTCTAATTATGCATCAGAATCTATTTACACTGATTCAATGAATCAATAAATCAAATTTCCTGTGGAGATTATTGGGTCTGTATGATCAGTAAGGTATATCTGGCTCACTCAAGTACAGCACAGTCTAAAATTATTTTATATCGGCAAAATGCAAATCCAGGTTTCAAAATAAATGAACAAGGGTATAAATAATGTCTGCTATCTCCACAATAGAGTCTGTGCAGAATCCACTGTTCGAGTACATGCTGCGGCTATCGCCAAAGAGAAAGGTACACATTGCTATTACTAACTGCAAGTGTATATTGCATTCACCAAATTATCAACTGTCTTGGCTGGCATATTCACTAAATATGACATAGCTCATTGTTCACATTACATTGTCTTTCCTCGTTAGCTGTAAAAGTTGAAAATTGGTTTTGCTTGCTGGAAAAATGTTAGATATATCAGACAAATGGGATGTCTTATATCTGCGGGCACAGTGCCGGGCTTTAGAAGTTTAAAAACCCCAAGGACCTGTAGGAACTGATAGCAGACAGACAGAAGTGCGCATTTATAGGCCCCAGGATGTAAATCCCTTCCTCGTCTCTTCTTGAGGTGCTTGTGCGTTTTCTCACCCTGCAGCTGATCTACATGCATCTGCTGCACAAATATACATTTACCTTTTAAATTCATCAGGGGTCTTTGATATTAACCCTTAGAGCACAATAGGCAACTACAGTTACCTAATTATGTAAGATATCAAAATTAGATGCTGTTGAAAACCGATCACGTGGCAACTTGTTTAACCGCAAAACACAAATAATGCCAAATTTTCCCTGCTATGCAGGAGCCTATTTAGGCTTTGTAGCTCATTATTTGTGTCCCAGAGACTGTGGAAAATTATTTCAGTGAAGCAAGGCATTGGGAAACTCAATTACAGAATTATTTAGGAGTTAAACAATGGAATTTATGGACACCAGCATCTATATCTGCGTAAATTGCCACATGCTAGATTTTCAACAGCTCAAGAAAATTACAATTTTAATTCCTTGACAATTTATTCAGCGCTCTAAGGGTTAAACTTGTGATTCGATCTAACATTCCTCGTGAAATGTTTGTTTTCAGGTTTTCCCTTCTATCAAATCATAGACGCTCACTCCCGTCCGATACATGCACGCACCCACATGCACAAAAATAAATTAAAAAATAAATGCACTCAGGGGTACATAATATCAGTAGCTTTACAAGTATAAAACACATTTTGTACACACAAAATACATTCAAAAATGACTTAGTCACATGGTAATTTTTTGCAGCGCAGCTCATGTGTGTGGTGGACTATACATGTGCTTGGTGAGGTTGAATTTCAATTGAAATGACATCCTTATTTTTTTTTTTCCCCCCCTTTGCTAAGCAGTTGTTTGGGAGATACCGCCCTATTGTGTGAGCAGTTGGCAGCGCAGCTCTGCCCCGTTTACAGTCCTGCGGCCGTAAGGGCACCCAGACAGGAGTCGTCTCACCGGGCGGGTGGAGTCGCTTTTGAAATATACAATGTACAAATGTACAATGAAGATTAATAGGACATGTCTGCGTTCGGCGGAAACGTGTCCGCTGACACCAGACAAATGACGTCGCTAACGTCGCTGTCTAGAACTTCAGTTAACGCTCAGTTGTCAGTCTATCTACAACTTCAGGTAGCTCATCAGAGAAACATAACTTTTAGATGATAAACTGTATACTTTTCACTGACAAATAAGTGCTGATAGAGGAAGAAAGATATTAATTTATGACAATATATTGTTGTAAGCTTTATTATTAAAGTGAAGACAGTGCACGCAGGTTTGACTGTGAAACAGTAGCATTTCTTTGTGCGAAGAGGGTCCAAAAATGGGAAAAAAAAAAAGTACAATGAACTGGGTTTTTTTGCAGTTAATAAAGCAAGCAGTGTTGCATCTAGAAGTCTAGTGTATTTTTTTGTGTCTTGTGTTTCCTTTAATCATGTATGCAAAAATTGATCACAAATACATTTTGACTTTGGTGCACAGATATCAGAAGAAATCATTAAGCTGTCATATTTTTTTAAAAGACAATTAGATAGAGATCAGATGTCGAACAGCAACAAATAGGAGATTGTTCCATCTCTTTAAAAGAATGAGTGATTGTTTAAATCACAGGCCCAAAGTTTCAAAATATGAAATTAATTTCACTTGGAAACTCTAAGTCTTTGTCTTTAACACAAAATGAAGCCTGACATTTTTATGGCTTGTAGGTGGCCAGAGTTTCCACTTTTCTGCATAACAGGGGTACAATGAAAGGCATAATTTCCCCCTCCACCCCTTCCGTGGACTGTTTGGTCTGGATTTAATCAGTGGCCGCTGGATTACATTGGGCTTATAAGGAAATTAAAATATTTTTGAAGGTAATCAAAGACCTCAGCATGCATTTGATTCGGCCAACGGACCACATCTAATTGGAGGCAGTTTGTGGCTAATAACAACCGCAAGATGAGACTGGTTGCCACTTAGTATGTCATGTGAAGTTCATCCAAATATTTAATATTATTAATAATAATAATAATAATAATAATAATAATAATAATAGTAGTAGTAGTAGTAGCAGCAGCAGTAATAATAGAAATAGTTATAGTAGTAGAAGTATTTACCAAATAAGCAAATAAATGGACCCTTGAATAGTATAGTAAATGCACCAGAAGTCAATAAAAGTGTTAGCTGGAGTTCAGAGATGTAGTATCTCTCCAAACTAAGGTACAGAGTCGTTAACCATTGTTCAAAAGCTGTAAGCAGAATTGCAGCTGTCAGGCGTCCATAGTTACTGTGGTGTTAAAGTGGTAAACAATTTTTCTCTCAAACCTCTCACCTTAGTCTGACGGTCAGCTTGGTGTGTAGGTCTGCACAGGCCAGGCGGTACAGCAGTGAGCTCTCGGCAAATACTCACTGAGATGGTTTCGGTCTAGCACCTCAGATGACTGGCCATATACTGTACTGAACAACCATTATTCACTTCTTCCGTAAGCAATAAACTACTTTCAAATCTATTCATTTGTTCATGGTGATTCAGGGATTACTATTACCTGTACCTAAAATAATAACAGTCATGGAAAATAATGTAGAACAGAAAACATGAATTATTTTTAAGTACCACGTAAGTGCAGTATTCATTAGGAAAGTTATTTGGCTTTGGAGATGGTCCATTGCTGTAATGTACAAATCAATTGATTAGCCAGGGGTTTTGCCGCAGACCTGGATTGCTGAGTTATCTTGATAACCATACCGAGAAAAACTGGAGCGCCTCTTTTCAATTCAGTTCGTGCTCTAGTTCTGGGGTATACATTGCACAGTTATCATGCTAGCTTAGAAATCCTGCTGTGCTGCAAGGGCTAAAAAACTTCTCTGTGAAAATAAGCCAGTTTGTGAACTCTCACATTCAGTTCCCTGAAGTATAGTTTGTCATCTCTATGCAAAGAAACGCTTGCATTAATCTGGCAACAGAAAAAGTGCTTTGATTTGCCTGAAATGCACCTGAATGCATTAAGGTGGTCTTGCATCTAAAGGTTTGTTGTCTATGCTACCATATTTTTTCACTCATTCCTCTAAAGTATTGTATATTGTACTATTGGTGTTCCAGTTGCTGAGTCCTATTGCCAAGGGCAGAGTAACTTTTATCAAAATCAAGCAGTTGATGTGGACTGCCATTCTGGGGATTTATCCACCAACATTCAGACCACAAGGCCAGTTCCGTCACATCTGTGGTCTGCACCATGAAGCAAAGGTCAAAGAAAGTTCCAAACTGTTGACACCATGAGTGTGGAATCCACCACTGACTCAGAAAACTTTTTCTCTCCAACATTTCGCTTTCCTGACCCTGCATTTCAATATTAATGAGTCATTCTCTCAGGGTACAAATATTTCTTCTTTCTAAATGCACACAAACCAGTAAGTTATGAACTTTTCACAGTTTGAATGGCTCTGCAGGTTAGCTCGAGATGATGACGGAAAGTTTATAAACCTGCTTTGCACACAATCTGGTCAGGCAGCCTCAGGTGGGGAAAATATCCTGAAAACTTAATTTCCCATAATTCCTGATGGAACGGACAAGTTAAAATACCTGTAACAACTGTGTATATTTATTTTTTCAATCTGGACATGCAGGGTGATATCATGCCTTTGTTTTCATAAAGCAATATTTGGGCAGAAGCCGTGGGCGTCAGTGTAGAATTGGAAAAGGAAATGTTTTGCGTCAGTTTTGAACGCAGTAAGCATCCCCACAGACTTCTATACAAAACTGACATTGTCAGCATTTGACAATGAGTGCAATCATGGAAAAAGATGTACCTGGGAGGGCTCAAACCCAGGGTCACACAAATCAGTGCAATGCCGTACTTGCTAACAGACCTTTCGGGCTGTCTCCTCCATCCCTTATCCTAATCATGACCCATACATTAACTGTGACCCTAACGCCAACCCCAACCCAAAACATAACCAAGTAGTTTTTGCGCTTAAGCCTAACCAAGTGGTGCCTAAACCCTACCCTAATCCTAACCCCAACCCTAAACGTTACGAAGCAGCTTTGGTGTCTAAACCTCAACAAGTTGTTCTTGTGCCTAGACATAACCATTTTTCAATACCATAGAATCAAGATGCCAAAGGGCACAATTTTCCCGCACTGATGTTTGGGTAAGAGCGTACTTACATTACGAGTCAGAATGACACCATGCACCAAACCGTCTCTCCTGAGATCTTCCACATTTAATTCGTCACACAAAAGGAGTTAATTCTTGACCACTTATCATAGAATAAATAAAAAATAAAATTATGGTACGCTCAGCACTTGAGTCAATTTTGGAGCAGAATTGGTAGGATTGCAGAAAATGACAGCAGATCAGAGGGTTTGGCTTTAACAGGCAACAGAAGAGTTGTAATTCCCAGATATACAGTGAGGTCTGCAAGTGTTTGAACAGAGACCTCAATTCAAAAGACTGTGATTCCTACCTGGTTAAGCCCATATGAAGTAAGTTTGCTCAAATTAAAGCTGACAATCTGCTTTTTAATTTGTGGGTATTTACTTCCATTTGGAATGTTTAAAATATATTATTATTTTGACTTGTTTGGATTTATGATTGACAATATAAATATACAGGTTTGTTTTCAGTCGTGTTTCACATAGTGCCATGGGAGGAGAAAAATGAATATGAACCATAATCAAGTCTAATCAGTTTAGAAATTCAGTCGTGCTCCATTTCCTTGTGAGGAGTCTGAAAACCATTGTCAAGCAAGCACTGGAATTGCTTCCTAGAAGGAAAGTAGTGTTCACAAGGTCCTTCCAAAAACCTGCCTGCAAAGCACTAACTACCGGCCTACATGAACTCCTACCTCCAGATTGTTACTCTGACAGACTGCTTTCACAACCCATCCAGATTTTTTCCCAGGGCTGAGACTGTATCATGCTTGTCAGTCAGCGGTGTGGGTGAATAATGATTTCTGTTCAGACAGAACGCGTACTGCAATTCACCTACTTCATTCCTCATTTACCTTTATATTGATGCCATTACACATGACACTTAGAAAACTTGGACAAATACATGCAGTTTTTTAATTCAAAGGACCTCTTGCAGGTAATTTTTATTAGTTCACCAAAGGCCATTACTGCCTTTTTATGTGTCCTTGTTCCATCTAATATAGGTTTCTTTGGGATCTGTTTATGCTAGTTACTTTGGATGATTTAACTTTTATTTATTTATTTATTTCATTTTTTTTATTTAAGCTTTGCAGGGAAGTCTCAGTGAGATTGAAATCTCTTTTTCAAGGGAGCCCTCTTCCTGAGATGGGGAGGGAGAGGGTAAATTGCACAGCCAATTAGATCAGGGGATGATTAGGTGGCAGGTTGAAAGAGCCAGGTTGGGTCTTCAGCCATGACACCGGGGAACCCCCTACTCTTATCGAAGAGTGTCATAGGATCTTTAATGACCACAGTGAGTCAGGTTTAACCTTGGTTTAACGTCTCATCCGAAAGACAGCATCTCCTTCAGTACAGTGTCCCCATCACAGCACTGGGGCATTGGGGATTATGCCATCTGAGGGAAGATCACAACCTATCGACCCACCAACACCTCTTCCAGCAGCAAGTTGGTTTTCCCAGGTGGTCTCCTGTCCAAGTACTAACCAAGCCCACACCTGCTTAGCTTCAGCCACGCGGGTGGAGCCCATTGAGTAGTGGTATAGCTGCTGGCTATATCTGAATTTTGCATGCACAATGATTCATAAAATGGTGACCACAATAATTTTCTTTACTCAGAGTGGTTGTAATCTCGTAATCAGGGATTGTGCACAATGTTGATCTTCACTGACTGGAAGTGATGAGATGTAGGTTTGAGATGAGTTTAGATGTGCTCACACCCTGTGCTAAATAATGAATCTATGGGTCTGGGGAAGGAAACTCCAGCAATTTTTATTTCTTTGGTTGTAGGAAATAAGAATGGTTAAAATTACGGTTTAAAGACCCCCTGGTGTTGCATTCCCAAAAAATTATTGGGATCTAAAAAAAAAAAAAAATCATGAAATATTATTGACAATATATGGACATCATTAGCAAACCTTTTTGGAGCGTTAGTCACTGACTTACAATTCATTATCAATAAAACTCATGAACCAACAATAAACTTGTGTATGATTGTGTTATTACTCACCCATTTTCACTGTTAAACTTACTGCCGGAATATTACAAAGCAAAGGAGAGTGATTAGAGGTTCACTGAGGTGGTAAGGCTTGAGGGGTGCTCCAAACTGGCAGTGGTGAGTACATAGCGACAGTGGTCCAAGAAGAGATAAACCAAGATCAGAAGACAGGTTGTTGTGTGCCCAAAACTCAAAGACGCGCAAGGGCATCAAAGGCTATCCCACCTGGTCTAAGCTGACACAAGAGCTATTGTGGCACACATGGCAGAAAGGTTTAGCGACGGTTATGGGAGGAATATATCATAAGCCACTACACATGGAACCCTATTGGGTAAGGGGTTTTGAAGACTATGACCAGTCCCAGTCCCAGAGTGCCCATTCTAACTCTTGTCAACCATAACGCGTCAAAACCGGACCCTGGAGACATGGAAGAAGGTCTCCTCATCCGATAAGTCATATTGTCATGTACGAATTCAGGTATGTATTCAATGTTTACCAGGGAACTATGAACTATGGCACCGGGATGAACTGTGAGAAGATGAGCTGGTGCAGGGCTGGTGTAACGAGTGCAGTGCTCTAGGAAACGGTCTGCTGGAAACCCTGAGTCTGACCAGTCATGTAGACAGCAATTTGACAGAAATGATTTGATAACAATACAGGGAATCAGCAGCATATCTGGCCGGTGGTCATAATGTTTTGGCTAATTAGAATATCTTGTTTAACACGCATGTCTTCGCACTTCATGTTCAGTAACTGTCTGGAAGTTTGTTGAAAATTATTCTGGGTTTAATTTGACTTAATGTTGGTCCATCAAAAGAGATTAATGCTATTAGGTCCAGTCTTTAGCGAGGCACATATTTCAGGTCTGATATTGCACCTAACTTTTACCTCAAAGGCAGTAACCACATGTAATGATAAAAATGTTGTGCAAAAATTATTCCAGCATTGGGAGAGATAGAGATACAGGTGTAAAACTTGATTATTCTTGGGAAAAATGTACAAAATATGCAGAAAATGAAATAAATAAACCACCTGAGTTGACAGATCTGCTGAAGTTGGTTTATTAGGCTCTCTTGTTCAAATTCAAATGTGCTTGATTTGCATTTCCGCACATTGAATTACCATCAGCAGACACTTCCACAAAAATCTTCATATCAAAAATCAATCCCACCAATTTTGATGAAGTGGGGCATGTTTGGAGCATATCCCAGTATCCACTGAGTGAGAGGTAAGACTATGCAACAGATGGTTTCCCAGTGCATTACAGGGCAGGCGCGCATATCCATGCACAGACTCATGGCAATATGCCATTTAAAACTCCCCAATTAGCCTACTTTGCATGTCTTTGGACTGCGGAAGAAAATACGACATTCGGAGAAAACCCATGCAGACACAGTGAGAACACGAAAACTGCACGCAATGCTATGAGGAGGTAGTGCTAAGTTCTGCAACACCAGCGGCCCAAGCACTTCCGTGGAGGGAAATAAGCGATAACAACAACAGATCAATTCAACATGCAGCCCTGGTCTGAACTATCACCTCTAGAGACGGTAATAATCATTGTTGATTAAAAAAATATGATCTGTAAAATAAACAATTTATCTTTTCTGCTGACATATGTGTCCATCATGCTACAGTTATACTTGAAATGCAGCCCAGGGCAGAGGATGTTTTGAAGGAGTTCACCGTAGAAACACCTGCGTTGGAAGTGCGAATGGTCCTGTCATGAAGTGCCAGAAATGTGTGTACTGTCAATAAGTCAAAAACACAGATCAAAAGATGTAAAAACACAAATTATGAAAAACATCTGTCAGGCTTCCTGAATATGATAAATATAAAACTTCCAAGCTATTTCGCAATTTATATATGGCTACATGAAGGGATAAAATAACTAACTCATTGTGCCGCCGAGATCTTGATCTTTCATATAGGTGACATGGCAAGAAAATAAGTAATAAATCTTAAAAAAACAAAAAAACATTCTGAGGTCAGTGTTTTCTTCAGTCTAAATGCTTAAAGGTCTGAGGCCTCAGACTTGCTATTCAATTTGTCATTAAATGTGTCATGCCTTGCAATAATTAATATTATTACTACTTATGATGTGCAAATAATAAATGTAAAAAAAAATAAAAACACGCTGGACAATGGAGTAAACTTGTAGAGAGGTCAACGTTATTACATATTATTTAATTGGGTTGCCATTACATTTTCGGGTGGGTAAGAATATTAAATGAACAGCCGAATAACTTCAGTTAATAATGAAGTCATTTCACTTTCTACAGCCAACACAACATCTTTAGTTGTACATTTAGGAATGAATGACATCACATACCTAGTTTTATTTCATTAGAAGCGTAAGGGATGTTACATCATGAGAAATTGTTATGTTGGGTAATGTTATTTTATTATCAATTGTTACAACAGGCAACAATACAGAGTACAGTGAAAAATGCTCAGTTTTTATCGACTGAGGTATAGCCAGACACTGAAAGAGATTTACTGTATAACAGAGCAGATATTTCACGGCCAGTTTACTGCTGCAGGTGATCTGTTCTCGCCTCCTCTCCTGCAGACCACATACAGACTCATTCTTCTGTGACAGAAAAGGACAAAAAGAAACTAAAACCACTAATGTTATCCTACAAATAATCCCCCACTCCCATTTACCTTCTTTTTCCAAGTGAACCGCAGTTTTTCTGTAGAAATTTTCCCTCCGGTGACAAACTTAACCAAGCGAATGATTCATCTGCGTGTTTGGCTTTCGTAAAAGAAAAAAAAAAAAAAAAAAAACCTGGCACCAACCACTCATCCGCTGACAGAGCCAATCCAGGAATCCGTGCCACCCAGCATTATAGCTGGAGGTCGAGAACACAGCAGAACTGCTCTGTTTAACGCGTGCGTCAAAGAACTCAGCCAGTGTCCGTGCTGTCAAAGCGCTGCACTGACCTTCAACAGGTCTGTGTTTTAAATGAGGAGATCAGTATCTACACTGCATGTTAGCATGTTAGCCTTCAACTTCCCCCTGCTAAACTCTTCCTCGCTATAAGCATTTTTTGTTTGGTTGGAGCATTCATGGAAAAATATTTGTGTTCAGGCTTAATTATACTCTTTTCATGTGAGTAACTGGAACACAGATACTACACTGGTTATGGCCGCACAGACCCTCTTCAATACTTAATAACACATTTAAAAAAAAAAATGAAAATTCTGACAATTTCCTAAGTAATCCATGGTTACAGCTTTCACAAATGCTTAGTTTGGGCACAGTGGGAACATTTGGGTGTCGACTTTACAAGCGTGCAGTCACGCTTATATTACACCTTATTCTTTTAAATTCTTGTCTTTATTATGTTATTTTTATAGTTTAATCATTCGTTTAGTTTTATAATCAATATTGCACACAAATTTAATGGTGGAAAATTCAGCTGTTCAGATCAGTGATCACCAAAGCCAATCCTGGGGCGTCCCTGTATGCTGGTTTTTGTTCCGACCACAAAGGCAATCCCAGAATTTTAACACAGTGTTATTTATTATTAGTGGCAGTTGATAGCTTTTGAATGGTAAAGGAAATATTTAACATCTTGATTACTTTATGCCAGAATTTACTGTTTAATGCCACAAAGAATATCATTCCTAAGTGCTTATTGTGCTCACTGCACTGTATGACTAACAATCGCATAAAAAAGAGGTAGCAAATAACAGACAGAGCTCAGTGTTCTCAGGACCCGATTGCTAAATACGCGATGATTTCATTTTTTCCCTTTTATTCATCGCAGGTTTCCCTCATTCCCTCATCATTTGCTTGGTTTATGAACTCTTCTCTATCTTCTAAATGGTTAGGATTGGCCAAGTGCACTCACTTACGCAAGTTAGGAACTTATGGATTCACCTTAATCTTTACTTTGAAAAGACAATTTACCTCTTTGATGCAACATTAATTGTACACTGGACCAATAAACATTAAATACCTAAAGCAATGTTGCATTCTTCATGGGCAGCATAAATATTCAACAATGTGTGATTTAGGACATTTAATACATTAAAAGTTCTTAGTTACAAAACTTAAGAACTTGTTAAAATTCTGATCTTTCTGAGTTCCTCGTTGGTATACTCTGGCTCAAACAAAAAAGACTGAGCAAAGAAATGATGTTCCTCTTTTATATCGAAGTCCTCGGACATTTCTGCTTTGTTTGAAAGTTTGCAAAATAAACTGTAAGTGCGTCAAGCCACCATGTGAGCAGATCTCTCGCTGTTGTTGGCGGCAATAGTTCTGGCTATAGCTAATGAACAAAGGTGCGCTGAAACCGGAAGTTATCCTTGTCTTCTAGCTCTTCTTCTTCTTTTAGTTTGGAGTTTTCCTTGACCCAGTCACCATCTCTCTAGGCCTGTCCCCGTGCCGATAAGCACGGCTCCAAATAAGTGGCTATAAAGGACATTTAGGTGAAAAACATGGTTCAATTGATGTATTTTCAAGTAACACTTGAATATCGGAGCTTGCAGGGACTTGGGTTACGCCACACAAGGAGTATGGAGGCATTTTATGTTTTTTTTTTTTGTTGCTTTTTACATTTGAAAGCACGGCCACTATTAATTTCAACTGCGTCGCTGTTTTCCTCTGAAACTCCTAAAGCGTTTTGCGAACTAAAAAAACACCCACCCCTTTGTTAGCATCGTGGTGTGAATTAGCATTTTTGGATGAACTATCTTTTTCATTTTGTCCCTTGCATCACTGTGACATTGATGTAAATATGTATATATATGACAGCCATCAGTCTGTCATTTCAGCTCATTTATTGTTTTAAATTAAATGCACCGGAGTACAAGGCCAAAACTCAAAAACTGAGTCACTGTCCGCATACCAATGGGCTGCACTGCATGTAACTCAACTGCATTCCCATGTGTTTAAATCAGGAGAATCCACAGTATTTAACGCGCCTGGGAGATTACCTGTGTTCGAGCGAGCGAGGCACACGGCAGACCCAGAACTAGCAGAGCAGGCGCGCAGACATGTCCAAACAAGGTCACCGGCACTGCGAAAACAAATGGAGCAAAAGAGACGACACGGTTGGGTTTCAGGATGTAGGATGACACACGGTGTCCATGCTATTGCCAAAAAAATAAAGAAATTCCTGCTTTCTCTGTACGGCTCGAGTCCTCATCGTATTCACTGATTAGAATTGGCATGGGGTTTACATCAGCTCATCCAGATCTTTAAATGGCCAGAATAGCTGTGAAGTCATGGTTTTTTGGGAGGTCAGAGTTTTGCAGCTCCACTGCCATCAGTTATTAAATAGCGATTCACACATTAGTGATACAATGCTCCGTTAAGAACATTTTAGTGACTTATTTGCTGTCTTACACATTAAAGGGTTAACATCTAATTTTGAAAGCCCATACCCCCACTGTTCTCAGATCAGGTACCATAACATGCAGTTGCTTAGACATTATCCCTGAAAATGAAAATGTAGAGCGGTGAATTACCCCATCCTCTGGCCCAATCCCGCAAAGCCTCATTTACAGGGGAAATCATTTGCTGCAGAAACATTTGAGGAAACGACGCATTGTGGGATCATACTACGGCCGTTCTCGTTCATGTTTTTTCTTGGGCGAATGAAAAACAATCCCTTATGTAACCTGGGCTTGCTGGGCCTGTTTTGTTTAAAAAAACCTTTTCATAACATCTGCAGACAGTTCATAAGTGTTAACTAATACCACCACTTGGAATTCTGCGGTCTAGACTTCCCATCAGAGGTGAAATGTTAGAGCGGGTGGGGCGCGGTCGCGGCAGGTCGTGCACAGAGGAGACGTGGGTGCTGGTGAAGGAGGCCTTTGTAAAAGGAGACGTTTTCGGTGACATCTCCCCTCCCGGGCCAGTGTTCATTCGACAGGTTACGGCCTGTTTCGACTCGCGCCCAAGTTCATGTCAAGGTGCAGATCGGGCAGTGGAAATGTGCTGAGAACTATAGCTTGGCTTTCCAGTGGCTGATCTCCTGTTGTTGCCCTGGTCACTGCTAATGAAATCCCACAGCCCATAATGAGCACAGAGAAAGTCAGCATTCTCTTTGGGGGTAAGCAAAAGAGAAGGGGGAAAAAAATCACTGTGACCTTATTATATCACGTTTTACGACTGGATTTATTCATGCATAATCACCTGTTTTCCCTTCAACATTTCCCTTTGTCAGCATCTTCGTGTAATTAACTTCAGCGTCAGAGGTTAATATGCACTTGATTCCACCAGTTTTCAGAGAAGAAGACTGCAGCACAAAGTTTGAAATTGAGGACAGCAGCTTTTGCCATCACCCAAAACATGGAGGGAAGTATTTTTCTTTTCATCTATAAAATCTGGAACTGGGCATGAGATGCGACACTTATGACACTTAAACTGCAGAGAGGATTGTGACAGACATGCAAACTCATGCCAAGAAATGCCTCTGTTCACACAAGAATGCTGCCTGTACATCCAAGGTATGAACTGTTGCAACAAAGGTTGACCTGTTAATGAGAAACATGGTACAGAATGCCAAAACTATGAGTCACTGACTGCAGGGTAATTGCTTCCACATTAGAGACCTCCCCCCCGTGTACCCTCTACCAGCCTCCCTTCCCAAGTTTAAAAGTACTGAGGTACTGACATCAAACATAATTTTGCCACGTGCAGTCAATAAGTTTGTTTTAACATTGCAATTTGCCCATTATATTGCGGTTCGCCACAGGTTCTTCCAAACAAACTTCCACTGCCCTGTCGCTCCCGCGAGGCAGCAAATCTGGGTCAGATCACCACTGCTGAGAACCTGTCTCTCTGTCTGCACACATGCTTTCCCTGATCGGGTTGGAGTTCCACTTCAGTCACCACTTAGGAAGGAGTGCAAATGGTCGTCTGAGCTTTGTAAAAGCAGGGCTAGCAATTAACTTTGATACCAGCACTTTTCAGAATAGCTCTTATCACAGGTGAGGAATAAAATACTTTTAGCAAGCCTGTAACATGAGTGTGTGTATACTAGCACAAGAGAAAGAGTGAGAGAGTGTATGTGTCTGTCTGTGTATAGTGTATGCATTATGTGGGTGTGTATGTGCGTGTCTGCATGAGTGAGTGTGCCTACGTGCGCGCAGGGGTTGGTGTGCCAATGTGTGTGAGTTATTATTTGTCTTATTGAGGGTATCCACCAATGAGACGACATTGAAACCACTCATAGATGAACCAAATAACATTATCTTGCCAAAATGGCATGTATTATGGTCTGCAGACAGACCTTGAACGTTAGTCGACGTATTTGATGTGGGAGAAATGGGGCCTGAGCGACTGAAGAGGGCCAAATAGGTATGGCCAGACGAAAAGGCCGGTGTATCTCCAAAGTGGCTAGGGTTCAGGGGTGCTTGCAGTCACCAGTGGTAAGTACCCCTGGATGGTGGTCCAACGAGGGAAAAATCGTAAACCATCGACAGGGCGTTAAGTGGCCAAAGCTGATCAATACACAGGGGCAACAAAGGCCGTCCCGTCTGGTCCAAACTGACAGAAGGGCTACTGTGGCACAAGTCACAGAGAATACGAAATGTGTAGCAACACACAGTGCATCACAACCTGCTGTGTACAATGGGCACCTGAGCGTCAAAACTGGACCTTACGACATTTAATGAAGGTAAACTGGTCCAGTGAGTCCCAG
Source organism: Gymnothorax reevesii (assembly GCA_029721435.1). Classification (NCBI taxonomy): domain Eukaryota; kingdom Metazoa; phylum Chordata; class Actinopteri; order Anguilliformes; family Muraenidae; genus Gymnothorax; species Gymnothorax reevesii. Next base: position 59,856,098 of record CM056588.1, read on the forward strand.
TTTCTTTTAAATCATGCGCCTTTGCTGAGTATGTGAGCACAGTTGAGCTGTGGAAGAGATGGCACGAGGACACATTGTCGAAAGAACACAAACTGGTGGAGTGAGTGCCATCCTCTAGGAAATGTTCTGCAGGGAAACCTTCAAGCGGACATTAGTATGATTTTTTTTTTTTTTTTTTTTTGCGGTATGAGGGGGACCTAAACAATATTAGGCTGGTGGTTTTAAAGTTGTGGCTGATCGGTGTGTGTATTGGTATGTGGGTGTGTATGCACAGCTGTTGGCATGTGCATAGACGCAAGTCTTTGCTCAGGTATTTGTGTCGGCCTGTAGGTGTGCATGTCCAGGTGCTGGTATTTATATATAGGAGTGAAAGGGTGTCTTTAGCGTTGGAAGTTTCAGGGTGTCAGGTCTCAAATCTACGTTCCACAATATTTATCAAAATCTGTCTCTTTCAACAGGCTGGCTTGCATGCCCCCTGTCTCCACCTCAGCTGCTCAATAGCACTGGCTTTGTCTCATACGCTCTTCCTGTTCGCATTGTGCGCAGAGTCTCGTCATATCAGCTAAGGTGCAGTGTCAGCTGGCGTTACAATGCAGAACAAAGCCGCCATACAGTTCGCTGCCACTTCCTGTGCGGCTCAAGGTGAAAATAATAGCGCAAACAATCAGACACTTCATTATGATATCGGTTTACAGAACCCAGATGCAAAAAAATGGGGGCCGTTTCATCAAGCTAATTGCCTGGCGAGGAAAAAGGAGCAAACTTTTCCGCCTTGGGTCCATTATGAAGCTTTTTTCTTAATCACAAAGAGAGCTTGCGTTTCCCAAAGGGGACCTGCGTTCTAATTTACAATTGAACCACACACCAAAGCTATCAATCTCATGCAGCACTTTCCCCTTCTTTCTGTTTCCGCAGCAGTGTAATTGCAGTGAGGTTACAAGATGAGACACAAATGCATGGCGAAAAGGAGAGAGAGACAGACAGAGAATGACTTAGAAACTCCGTGAGAGATTCACCATGTAGCATGTAAGCATTTGGGAAGTCATTATGTATACAAATGGCTGTTATCACCCGAGATAGGAATATCCTCATTATAAAGTTGACAATTAACCTCATATTCATAGTTTCACTCACAATTTATAATTTAATGGACGGAACAACCAAAGGAGTGTCACTGGTCACACACACGCGCGCGCGCGCACACACACACACACTCAAACACACACACTCGTGCACGCAAATATATAAACACAGTTTGACCATAAATCATTAGGACTTTGACATTTTGATTTTTTTTGATGACCATATAAAATTGGACTTGAAATTAAATAAAAGTGCAGACTTTCAGCTACTATTTTGTTGAATACACACTGAAATTGGGTGGATGGTATCGAAATTACAACACTTTGTCTCCCCTGTACAGGTCCAAAATTGTTCCATCGCTAGGAATGCTTAATTCCCAAATTAACTCACCTAAAAGTGAACATATAATAGGTCGACAATTGATTTCAAGCATCACATATGCGTTTAGAAACTGTTGATGTTGGCCCGCAATATGAAATCCAAGGAGCTGTCACGACCAGTGAAGTTAATATTTGGCTAGAAAAATCAAAACAGATACACGAAAGATAAAGAGAAACCATAAGCTGTGACTAACTGAACTATTCAGTATATTCTTAAGAAAAAAAAAAGCACTGGGGATCTCAGAAACACCAAAAGGCCAGGAAAACCACTGATGACAACTGACAGTACTGTTCTGTCTCTTGTTCAGAAAAAAAAACCTTCACAACTGTTGGACAAATCAAGAAAACTCTCCAGAAAATAAGCGTATCAGCACGTAAGTCAGCAACCATTTGGAGCTCACCTGAGTAAATATAAGGGATTTATCTCAGGATACAAACCATTGGTAAGGCTCAAAAGGGGGGGAAATTGACTAAAAGCCTATATATTTCTGGTATAACAGCCTATGGACCGATGAGACAAAGATCATTTCGGACCAGAAAGATGAGAAGAATACGGAGAAGGGAATCATGATCCTAAAATATGCCACCCTCACATGTGGAGAATGGTCATGTGTGGGCATGTACGGGTGCCAACTGAGCTGGTTTCCCTGTACTCACTGGTGATGTGATCGTTGGCAAAAGATGTGAAATCAATTCTGAGTACTATTGGTTTATACTATATGCATAAATTCAGCCAAATGCTTCAGAGGTCACTGGACGACAGTTCACAGTGCAGACAAACGTTGACTAGTAAGCAGACTGCAAAAGCAACGCATGAATTTTTTCAGGCAAAGAAGTGGAATGTTTTATAAAGAAGTAAGTCATAGGACCTGAATCCAACTGAGTAAATATTTCACTTGCTGAAGGAAAATCGCCCCAATTACAAAGACAGCCACTGCGAAGGCCTAGTGGAGCATCAACAAGCGCCTGGTGATGTCTGAGTGTTCCAGACTTATCTGCAAAGACTTTGCTGCATAGTATTGAGAATTTCAATTTACTAATTATGTAAAAACTATGAGACCCACTTGATTATGACTTTCCAACTTAAAACTAAAGCTTGGTACATACTCCGCAAGAACAGAGAAATTCGTTCTTGTTCTGAGGCTGCGAGAACAAGAACAAAGTTCGTTTTGACCGCAACATTTTATACTTCACGAGAGTGCTGAACTCCTTTGGGCTGTTTCAATAAACTGTACTTCTCCAACCGAGTCAGACCATCTGTCGAGTGAAAAGTCGGACCTTCAACAGTCCATGTCCGTCAGGGGTTTCGATAAAACTAAAATTGGATGTCCGACCGACGCGGACGGACGGTTCGTCACAGTTCGTTCGAAGTTGCGTGAGAATTTACACCTCAGCGATGCACTGCTTTGCTATTTGGCATTCAAATATTTAAAATAAGTTAACATTAAATGAAAAAAGAAAAAAAAAACCCAATTCTGATGAGGTAGATCATTAACGACAATTCAGACATAAATTAACTGCGCTCATCGCTGTAAGATGTCACATAATGTCCATTTTCAGTAAGCTATTAACTGAATACAGTCTAGCTAATTAAAAGCAGTCTTTGCTCACTGTGCAAAAACTACGGTTGGCAACATCACAAAGCTATAAATCACTCAAAAGACATTTAAACATTCATATTGTCGCGGTCGCTCATTTTACAGAATTGACTTAAGCAGATGGGCGATAAGCAGAGCTCCACTCTCGGTCACACTAAGCACCACGAATACGATATTTAAGCACTGAGCACCCTGGCGATACCGCTGCTTAGGCAGTGCCCCATTAGTGTTCACATAGCATGCATAAAAACACAACTTTTTGTTGCACTTGAGGTGTACGGTACCAACGATTTAAAAGTGAAATCTTCACGCGTTGTTAATGAATTATGTGTAGTTGTTAGAAAAATTCATTCACGGATTTAACAGAGCCCCGCTTCTGGGTGTAGGCTAAATTGGTTTCGCGGGCATTGATACTGTCTTTCAATTTTCTAAACATTTTGGGCTCTCTGCACTTCGAGACAAAATCAGACAATAACGCCATATATTGGGGTTATATTTTTTGTCCGACCGGGTTTTAGGACAACTCTTGAGTAGTCCTAGAAAGTCGTCGGACCGTTTAGTTAAACACTCGGAAAAAGGCGGACCGTCCGATCCAGCCTGTTGTGTTCATTGAAACAGCCCCCTGCTAAGTCCTCAAAGGGTCACGCCCACTCCATCTTTCTGACCAATCACACAACAGTTCTCGGATGCTACACGAGAAAAAAGTTCTGCCCAGATGATGTGTCGAGAACAAGCTGCAAGAACTCTGAAACCAGGGCTGCGAGAACAAAATGACGTCATTTTGTTCTTGCAACTTTGAGAACAAGAACAAATTTTTCTGTTCTTGTAGAGTATGTGTCAGCCTTAAGAGGACTGTGCAGAACAATACAATTTCTAGATGGTTCATTTAATATTTTGACAATACCCTTAATTTGATGCTTGAAGTCTGCATTTTGACCACGCATTTGTTTTTAAATTAACTGTGGTGGCGTGAAAAATATATACAAACCCAAATCTGAAAAAAGTAGAGATGCTCCTCATTTTGTATGTGGCTTTTGCTGCGTTCAAGTTGGAATTTGGAACCAGAGATCTTCAACATCATTGCGTTCACATTGCAGGCATGGGGAAAAACATTGGTGCGACTGCACTGCACTATGTCGTGTGAGGCTACCAGCTGGTAGCTATTCACAATGGGTCCAGAATAATAGCTGGTGAATTCCACATGCCACGTCAACTTATGCATTAAAAAGTGAACAAATACTTTTGAAACAACTCAGTTCTTAATGTACACATTTATTGAGAAACCAGAAAATGGGCAAAGTATATCTCAACAGAAAGCTGATGTCATGGTAATGATGATTAAAACACTTTCTGGATACTCACTCAAATAGGAGCAGAATAAAAAAGGCATTTTGAACACGCTTTCAACTCACGCAACCTGCCGAAAAAAATGGACGAAAATAGCCCCTTTCTGATGATGTAATTTAACATAACATAACATAACATAACATGAATGGCGAGAACAGGCCATTCAGCCCAACTAAGCTTGCCAGTTTCTTTATACTAGTCTGATTATATATATGACTCAATGGTATCTAGCTTTAAGTCAAGCCTGCTCTTGAAAGCCCCCAAGGTCTCTGTCTCAACAATATGGTCAGGCAACCTATTCCACATTGAAATTACTCTTTAGGTGAAGAAATATTTCCGAATATTAGTGCTAAATTTACCTTTGGTCAACTTCCATTGACCCCGAGTTCTCCTCACGACACTTAGTCGAAGGAGTCATACATAATTCACTTTGATAATCCCTTTATCATATTTAAAGACTTCAATCAAATCACCCCTAAGTCTTCTTTTTCGAAGACTAAAGAGATTAAGGATCTTCAGCCTCTTCTCATAGCTTTCATCTTTTATACCAGGAATTAGCTTGGCGGCTCTTCTCTGATCTTTCTCTAGAGCCTCTATATCTTTCTGAAAGTATGGTTCCCAGAACTGTACACAATACTCCAGATGTGGTCAGACGAAGGTGTTGTACAAAAGAAGCATCACCTCCTTAGAGTTGTACTCAATACGTTTGGCAATGTATCCCAGCGTCCAATTGGCTTTTTTAACTGCTGTGGCACAATGGCTAGAGCCTGTGAGGGTTTAGTCAACAATCACTCCCAGATCTTTCTCGTGTGGAGCTCATTCCAGTTTTAAACCTCGCATGAAGTAATCCCGTCAAATGTTTTTATTACCTGCATGTACAACTTCACATTTTGCTAGATTAAATTTCATTTGCCACATTTCTGCCCAATTCTGGATTCTATCCAAATCATCCTGAATCACTTTCGTGGACCCTAGACTATTTGCCAAACCCCCCAATTTAGTATCATCTGCAAATTTAACTAATCTGCTCTCAATATTCCTATCAAAGTCATTAATGTAGATGAGGAACAGCAGAGGCCCCAACACCGATCCCTGGGGGACGCCACTCCCCACCATACCCAGCTCAGATGAGATACCACTGACCACCACTCTTTGTGTTCTGTCCTGTAACCAGTTTTGAATCCACTCCAGAATACTTCCTGAAACTCCAATGGAGCTTATTTTAAAAATAAGTCTCTTATGCTGTACTGTATCAAATTCTTTCTGAAAATCCAAGTATATGATGTCATAAGCCCTGCTCTGGTCATAAGTCTTTATGGCCTCTTCAAAAAATTCCAGGTCTGTCAGGTATGACCTTCCCTTGTGGAAACCATGTTGGCTATCCCTCAAGATACTGTTACGTTCAAGAAATAAGTCCAGCTCATCTTTTATGATAGATTCCAATATTTTGCACGCAATGCAAGTTAAACTGACAGGCCTATAATTTCCTGGCTTTGGGCGGTGCCATTTCTTATATACTGGTATTATATTGCCCTGTTTCCAATCATTTGGTATTTCTCCAGTTTCTAAAGACCGTCTAAAGATGGCAGATAGAGGCTTAAAGATGATCTCACCAACTTCCCTGAGCACTCCAGGATATAAGCCATCAGGACCCGCCGCCTTATCTGCCTTTAGTTTATGCAACTTGTTTAATATTTCATTATCCCTAACTTCAATTTCTGCTAAATAACCTTGAGCATTTAACATGCCCTCTGGCCGAATAAAGACCTGCTCTGAGGTAAAATTCTCAACAAAGTAACTGTTTAAGGCATCTGCAATATCCTTGTTATCATACAGCAGTGATCCGTTTTTATTCTTTATGCACTTAACCTGCTCTTTAACTTTCCTTTTTCTGCTACAGTACTGATAGAAGGGCTTAGGGTTAGTTTTTGCCCCCTCTGCAATTTGTCTTTCATACAGTCTTCTAGCATTCCTCAGCTCTTTTTTGACCATAACCCACATTTTACAGTAATCAGCCTTAGTATTCTCATTGGTATCTCTTATGTACATCTTATAAAGATTCCTCTTTTCCCTCAAAATCAGAATACTTCTGGTCATCCACTGAGGATTGAGGATTCTGCTTTTTCAGCTTACCTTTGGGCACCTTTGGAATGAATTTGCATTGAGATTCAAGTAAAACCTCCTTAAATCTTTCCCACATCTCATTTACAGACTCACAGTCCAGGAGTGTCTCCCATTTTATTTCACTTAGATATGAGCGCATCCTGTCAGAGTTTGCTTGCCTAAAATTGAACATCTTTGTTTTTGAATACGCTTTTTGACCTTCCTATGAAACATCAAACTTAACAGCAGAGTGATCACTTGTCCCAAGTGGGAGGCAGGGACACACGGAAAGTTGAGAGCATCGACCATCATCTGCCCGTCGTAATTTCTTGGTCTCAGTTTGTTTTTTCTATTTCTAGTGGATTGAACTTTGGCTTGTCAAAAAGTATGTTATTGCTGATGACGCAGAGCACACGTCCCTGTGATATCTTGTTTCCACTTTTTTTTTTTTTGCAACAAGCTGAAGTGTAAAACTTTTAATTGACGAAGTTTGGGGTCATAAAAGTCCGCCGAATTTTACCTCATGGAACCTAAAAAGTCCCTAAAACCTACAATAAAGTGGTAATTATCAGCATGAGGCTTCATGTACATTGGAAGATTCCCAGAATACTTTATTCAAATCTCAAACTCGGACGGTGGAACTGGTGGGCGGCTATTTTGCATCATTTTTGAGTGGATTTGGGCTTGCTAATTGCTCAAAATATCACAATGTGTATTCAATTCCCATGTAAAGCAGCACGGTGCCACAGTGGTTAGCACTGCTACCTCACAGCAACTGTTATAGTTGCTTATCACTTTCATTTCATCAATAACTTACCATAGTTTTTAATTAATTTCACTTCTTAATTTTGTAAAAATATTGAGCTATTGGAGCAGGCCAAGTGTAAATAGAGTGTTAGAGGGGTTGAACAAAGTTGTCCCAATGTGGTGGAAGCTGTAGTGTAGTCCCCATATCTGAAGTGTAACTCCATGTTGCAGGGCTGCCTTCAAGGAAACAGTAATGATCATGCCTATTAAAATTTGCTCTATTGAACAGAGATCATTGGCTATCCCGATTATTATGGGGATCACAAGTTGGACCACGACATGCAGATCAACTGATGTACCCAAATTCCACAGCAGACCAGGGACCGGGTTCACAAAGACCTCGCAAAGTTTGCAAATGCAACAAAGTCCTCTCCTTGCTAATTTTGTAATTTTACGAAGACCACGCATTGCTGTCAAGTTGAGGAGAGCTAGCTGAAATCGGTAAATCGAAATTGCATCGCCACGCCACACTGGATTGAACGTGATTTCACAAAGCCCTCGTTCATTTCAGGCAATTGCAATCAGATCGGTATCCCTTCATAAACTTGCCATTTTTAGTGGGAGCACATAACTGCTTGCAAAGCGTAGAGAGGTTTACAGATTGTCATTGTTTCTCAAGCTGGAAGAGGAAGCTTGTTGTGTTTTCCACCGAGAAAGGATTATCCCTGATAGAATCAACCCGATAGAGTCAGAATAATACATAGCTTCTAAAATGATTTTGGTTACCAAGACTTGTCATCCTTGAATTGGTTGAATTCATTCAGAATGATCTGGAAAGCCCAACACAAAGGTCCAGTGCGATTCCTGTGCATTTGCAGGAGTTGTGGTCACTTCGGTTTTATTTCGCAGGGCATTTCCTGTACACATGCAAGGATCTAATTGCTGAGGTTTTGTCCTGCCGAATGCAACAAGCAATTCGGCGGGCACTGAGACCATGGACCCAAAGACTGAAAAAGGAACCCACTCGCACAGGCCGGTAAGAAAAATAGAAGACATTTAATTTATATACTAATTAAAAATGACAAAGAGACGGGAGCAACAGCAACACATACGACTAAAATACCCGAACGCAGCTCTTAAAGGTCTACTAAGTTAGAAAATAAAAAATGCTGTAGACATGTTTTATTGCCTGTAATTCACAAATCCAGCATTTAACTTTCGTAATTGTATGTCATATTGGCAAAAAAAGGAAGAAACTAGACACTTTGAAACCTCTCCTTAAAAATCGCGAGCGATTGGCTAATCGGCTGCCACGTATGAGAAGTAAGTTGCACCGGAGCTAGTGCAGAAAACGACTTGTTTCACTTCTCATTTCACCAGCAAATTTGTGAAAGAAAGACAAGTTATAGTTATCTTTTTTGGGAGGAATATTCTTATCGATACAATTTCTACATACCCAATGAAATGATTTGACACAAACTGTCCAGATTTAGTGGGTTTTTAACTTTTCCGTGAACAAAGCTCTGATCTCATCTGGGATTGCAAAACGAAAAGTTTGCATCGGTCGTAAATGCGTGTACAGTCGTTTTACGCGTTCTTGCATTGTATACTACACAAAATGAGTGCAAATTTTGGACTTTGAACATAGTAAGCGACTGAGAAACACGGCAACTTAATACTCACATGGACCAGTCTCTTGTGTTTATGTTTGGGCTTCGCTTTGGCATATGTGCCATACCGAAGTCCTAGTAATCCCCGGTGACTAGAATCACGATATGGCCAGTGTTTCAGAAACAAACACAAATGCAAAGTTTGAATGTCATCATTAACAACAACAATGATCAAACGATACTAAGTTACTAACAAAGCAACGTAAACACAAGCTCACTTGTCAGCTGGTCTTCACAGCACTCTTACATAGACATTTACACCAGAGCAGTACATCGGGGCTACGCCTCGGGCTACCCGCCCTGAGCCCGGCGGGGTAGCAGCTGAGTTAGTGGGAGAACGGATGTCAGAGATGCCAAGTCTCACGCATTCGACGTTGGTCCTACGCATTTTTAAGGCTTATTCACCGTAGTGTACAATTATTCAATGAAAGCTTAATAATGAGATTCTCACACAGAATTAAAATCCTTGTGCATTGAAGTTTCAGTTTCACTTGCGTAAAGGTTGACCTCACCATAAGTAACGCGGAAAGCGATTATGACTCCGGACTTCTTGTGCTTCTCTTTATTCAGGGAAAAGAAACAGCGCATGTGTTTCAAGATCATTTCAATTGTTTGAATGAAACAAGACCATCTGAAACATCTTTATGCAATTCCATTGCTTTCAATCTCTCAGTAAAGACAAGCATGAGGATCCTCGAGTCATAATCGATTTCCGCGACGCTAGTGGGGAAATCCACTGTAATGCATGGGAAACTGATTAATGTAATGCACAATGACTTCAATTCTGTAAGTGAATTTCTCCAGTGAGCGTTGATTGGAAAATTGCGAACCTCGGCACAGGAAGGTGAATGCCACTAAGAGGTGAGAGACTCTACCGAATGCGTGAGGCTTGGCATCTCTTTTTTGGGAAGTGATGTTAACTCATACCATCGTTTGGAGTCTTGTTACAGCCTACCACTGTACACCTATTTGTCATGTTCATGAATGTTATCTCAAAATCAACGAAATCAAGGATTGATCAAGGCAAAATCAATTATCAGTATAGAACAAACCACTGGTCGATCAGCTGGGAACATTTGCAACTTACTTTTCACACGTCGCAGGTCATATGACTATGAGGTCCGTGTACAACGACTTTTTTGAGGGGTGGGGCAGAGGACCGTACAAACCAGCCAGATTTTAGTTTTAAAATAATGACAAAAAGTTATAGAAAGCATTTACAAATGCGTGATGCATATTAATTTGCTACATATGATCCATTTCTTCGAAAAATAGCCAAAAAAATTGTCTGAGTGAACGTTTAAATACTCTAAACTTCACCACCACTTCAACAAGGAACAAATGTGGCTGGAGGTGAAGACAGCAGGAGGGGGAGGGACTGCAGGGCAGAACCATCACACTAATGGGTCATAGCCTGGTGGCGGTACTTCAAGAAGTACTACGTGTATTTACTGCGTAGACGAGGAAGGTGCATCTTGACTCCATTTACAAGTAGCCGGCTATTTTCATAAACGAAGATTTCACCATCTTCGTTTTCAAAAATAATATCATGCATACTGATGAGTTTTAAGAAAAGTTTTCGTATACACGTACCCATGTATATGCCGTCGAGTATATCAAACCTGTAGGTAGCTGTGTAACGATAAGCCCAAGCCCACGTTCGCCAATCAGAATCCCGCAAATAGCAACAACAGAAACGAATCACGATCATCCATGATCAGCACCTGACGTCTGCTGCCAAAAACTCTGTTTTCCTCAGTTTACATGCAAACTTCCAACCGAAGTTTTCCAAAATCTCCAATGTGGTCGGAATTTTTAGAAAGAGTCGTTTTCAGAGGCTAATTTTCCGTTTGCTTGTAAATTAAGGGCACAAACGTAGGGAAATGTCTCCGTTTGTCAAAATAACCGTGTACGTGTAAACGGGGGCATAATCTTCAAGTTCCTGCTCGAACATGATCGCCAACAAGAAATAAAGGAGGGGTATTTTGTGGAACGGCGTCGATGAATACCAAATATCATTGGTTTACTGATGGCTGCCTTATTTCTTGAAAGAGACTATGCAAAAATAAAGACATTTTAAATAGTTGCAAGACGTACCATGCGATTAATGGACTAGGCATTAGCAATCACAAGCTTAAATTCATCAATTTTGTCGCCAAATGTTTCGCCATCATACAAGCGATCATGACCTCATCAATGTTCGGACTGAATCAAGTTGTGTTGCCCTGTTGCAGGTATTCAATCTGCTGCGCTTAAATAAACGGTATATTCTCATCCCAACTCGTCATACTGTTACACTACCTGGACTGCTAGGCGATGTTGCAGAGGTGTGTCAACCAAGACAGCCCTACAACATCCAGAGACTTGAGGTACTCTGGGCGGATCTTATCCACCCCCGGTGCTTTGCCACCGGGGAGCTTCCGAACTACCTCAGTGACTTCAGCCCGAGTGATGGATGAATCAGCATCTGGGTCCCCACCCTCTGCTTCCTCTACAGAAGGCATGTCAGTGGGAGTGAGGAGATCCTCAAAGTATTCCTTCCACCGGCCGACAACATCCCCAGTCGAAGTCAACAGGTCCCCACCTCCACTGTAAAGTGTATTGGCAAGGCACTGCTTTGGCTGACTTAGGCTGCATATACAGTATATCCATTATATACGTATATAACAGCTCACACATTTAAGATGTAAATGTAAGATGTAGGATTTGTGTGAACATGAGAGGAAAATTAAATGTATGCAAGAGCCCCTTTGTGTATGTAAATGGCAAGACAAGTCAATGTATGAGCTTTAGATGTGTATAAGGATGGTCAAACCAGTGAATGAGACAGCTTTTCATAAGTGAGTGTGAAAAGATGAATTTGTGAATGTGAGAGCTTTTATTTGTACAGCATGTGATCATATATAAGAGAATGTGAAAACTATCTATGCGTTTGTTTGTAGTCAACTAGTGTGTAGTCAACCAATTTTAATGCATAAATGCTAAATAGAATAAGTTCAAACAAGAGCATGTACATATATGAGAAGCAAAACATTTGTGTTGATGTGAGAGGTAAAGTATTCATATGCCTGTGTTTTCTTCTGTATGAATGTTGTCAAACTACTGAATGTGGAAGACTTTAAGGGTATGTGAAAGGTCAGATCAATGAATGTAAGAGCTTTTTATGTCTATGTGAGCGATATTGCAATGGGAGTAAAAGCATTTGTGGTGTCTGAGTGATATGATGATGACCGTGAGAGCATTGAGTTTGTGTGTGAATGTGAGAAAATTTTCGTGCATCTGTAACCCTCATAATGTTCTTCCAAGCACTGCCAAGCAGAATGTTGCCCTCAGCATTTTTTCTTGCAAGCTGCTACCAAATATTATCAGGCGATTGACTGGATGTTTTCATGGTTCTAGCACCATAGATATGTGTCAGCTGGGGAAAAAAAAACTGTGCACTTGTCAGTTTAGTAGGTCGTGGTCATCGGTTGGTAGCATTATTCAGTTTAACTAAAGTAGCATTTTCTGCCATGAACTTAAGACAAGTGAAACTGACACTGTTGCACTTATCAGCACTCCAAACGACCTATATTAACATTTAAATGACAGATCATCGAAGGACGCAATCCGATGGCCTCCTTATATAGCGACAGAGTCCGCTTTTGAGTTTGCGATGGTGAGTTTGATATTTGCATCGACCGCCAGGTGTGACTGCCTTAAAAAATATGATTTTTATTGTTCTTTTTTTACAGTCATTATTGCTAATTTTTGTAGTGGGTGCTAATAAAGCTTGAGTTGACTGTGCACAGTAGAATCAGACGTAGGACAAGCTAGCTTTGGAAGATGGCCTAAATCACCGTCCATGCAGTGACTATGGCGCATGGGCTGAACATGGTATTCTCATGGAATCTCCTCCCTGAGTCACAACCCCCCCGACAACCCACGACCTATAGAGCGCTCCTTCTTGAAGCCTCAGACGATGATATTTTAGGTCATTAACGAGTTTAGACAAAAAACTCCCAATGTCATCGCTGCAGATAAGGTGGGAAGAAAGGGCTACTTTGTCTGTATAATGACAGGTTCCCCGCCCATACCCCAGCCCCTGTCTTGATGTCATGGGTCAGCCATGGTAAGAATGTGTGGGACCGATCATCTGGCGATCCTTATCTCACTGGCCACTGAGCTACTCGCGAATGGGGCCTTTTTTGGGGTCCTGGCCCGTGAATGAACAATAGCGGTCGGGGGTTGATGGGCCGGCCGCATGCCTGCCTTGATACGAACGCGTGATGACACAAGCGATCAATACACCAATTACCCAACAAGTTATTGGAGCTAGCGTACAAAACATGGCAAAGTTCTGGGGGTCCTTTGAATCCTCGGTCACCACCGTAAGATCATGCTCGAGTCTCAAAGACAGGCTGTTGTTCATAGGTTCTCTCTGGAGATAGACAAATTCTTTCTCCTCCCTTTTTAATTCTCAATTTCTGACAAAAATGAACTACATGAACTCTCCTTCACCTGAGAGCTACAAGTCACAGTAACTGATGTGTAGTCATACCGTGCCACACATCAGTGCCCACACATTACCTGCCCTCGAGTTTCTCTCCTCCCACGCTGAAAACCGCAATTGAAGGCGGTTTTTGTGTCGTTATCGCGGTTCTGAGGAAGCAGTTGAACCTTGTGTTTTGATGAATGAGAGGAGTTTCACGTTATAGTAAAAAAAAAAGCATGAGTTTATGACCTAGCGCATGTGCCAATCTGTTTTTAGTATGGAACGAAGCAGGGCACAGTGCATTAGCAGCCTGTTAGCCACGCTGTTATTCATGTAGAGCAGAACATTGCCCGCTGGCGATGACGAGGGCAGCGTGCCACTCAGGGAGACAAATTATGTCCTTTAGTGACTGTGCCCTGTCAAACAGGGCAGGATTTCAAAGGTTAAAGGGATGAATTTCAGCCGTCGCGAACATCATAAAAACCGGACAAATTGCAATGTAACGAGTTATGAAACCTGAATCTGACTTATGCTGCTGAGCTAAGTGCCACAAACCCCCTTCCCTCAAGTGGGTTAGGAATTAAGTCTTGTCCAGGCTCACAAATAGAGGCCCAGATAGCTCCCCCCGCTATTGTTTCAGGACCATTTGTCTCAATGAACACCAAAATCAAAATGGTTCTTCCACCCTCCAAGGGTATCACTGTGCCACACGGGATACTTAGCTCTGACATGGGAGGACCTGACATCCACAAAAAGCCATAAAGCACATGACATTCATGCCCTCGAGGGACAGGCTTCTTCTTTAATGGCAGGCTGTGGGTTTTTCGCTGCAGCTTTGTACAAGGTACACTGGACAGAAGAGTAAGACATAATGAACCCTCCCTACAGGGAGGCTAAAATTGGTGAACTTTCACTTGGCTAGTGGATCAAATACCAAAACACACCTGAACTGCAGTGCACAATTAGAAAAATATGCACTTGCCGAGAGAGATTTTAAGCACAGTTTGGCAATGATGTGTTGTCTGTGCGTGGAGCTCTGATTATGTCACGACCTTGCGGATGGAAATGCAGTATAAAAATTTGCCTCAAAAGGATTTGAACAACTGTTCAAAGTTACAGCCATGTTTTGACGTGGAATTTGGAATTGAAAGTTAAACTTCAAGAGAACTTTCTTTCTTTTGGCTGTAAAATGACCGATACTTAGATATTTTGAAATGTGTGATATACCGCGGATCTTGAGCTGAGAAAGACCAGGTCTATTTCAGTCACTTAAAATCCATCTTCCATCTGTCCATTCCCTCAATGCGGCGTGAAGGAAGCTGAGTGAACTGTAGCTTTGCCATTAGTTCTGGTGATTGGTACAGTTTCCTGTGAGTCGAAAACCTGTACTACAAATAGCCAGGATTTTTCTTCGGAACTGTCTGTTACCTTCATAAGTTCAGTCTCGGCTTTGGCAAATCCTATAATGCTAGATTAGCCCTTGTGACCTCAAGGACATACTAGTGACATTAGCTAATGAAGGTGCCTGGAATTAGAGACTTCAAAGCTCTTCCCTCGTTAATTCCAAGACAAACTTACTCATCTGACTATGCTGGATACTGTAACTGCCAAACCATCATAGTTTTCAGATTGTAGCAATATTTGTTTCCTCAACATATTAATTTGTTGTTTTCCATCTTGTTTAATTACTATATTTGAACAGTGGCCAAAATTACTACTTTTTGATCTTTATCAGGCTTTCCTATTTGGTGTGAGATTTCTTTGGGATCTGTAGAATCAAGTATACCATAATCACAGACCAGCAACGCTTCCTAACCAGATGAAGATGTTGTAAAGATAAAATTTGCTCAGCTGGTGGGACAATGGTCTGCACTAAAACAGAATAGTGGTTGGTTTTTGTTTTGAATTGAAGGTGCAATCATGCTCAATAAGCATCACGCTTTTAGGAGTAATATTCAAAAATTGTAATAATAATAATAATAATTATAATAATAATAACAATAATAATTATTATGCATCAGTTTTATATAGTGCTTTTCTGGGCACTCAAAGACGCTTCACAGTGGATACATTATTCATTCACTAACACATTCATGCTCTGATGGTGGTAAACTACATTTTTGTAGCCACAGCTGCCCACAGTTACTGGATAATAAGATCACACTTAAGGGCAGCACTGAGGACTAGTTTTAGGCATAACTGTATCTCCCCGATGACGATAGTCGGGAGATACTATGGTTTAGTCCAAGTTTTTTCAAATTTTGCACAGGAGAAGATATTTATTTGACGATGCTCAAGACCGATTTTCAGAAATTTTGGACGTCCAATATGGCTGCCGGCGGCCATTTTTTCCGAAATTTTGGGATCGGGGAGATACACGACGCGGTCCTTATGGCGACTGAGTTATCTGATTCAGTTTTGGCTTAACCTCCAGTCTCTTTCAAATGAAAAAAACCTTAATTTTTATTAAAATGGTTTATCATGCAGTGCTCAAAGGTACAATTATGTCACCATATCAGATGTGATGCGATTATATGAAAAGGAATGTAGGAATATGATATTGCGGGGGTATCTTTAAAAAAACTGCCAGACATGATTAATAACAAAATTATTAAATAAAAAACATGTTGAAGTAATTATCCGGTTGAAACTAATTCCTCTACTGCAGATAAATGTTGCTTACTGACCAAGAACAGCAAAGTGCGTTTGATTGACAGTGATGGTCAGCTCATCTGTACATGTGATGGCCATAAATGTGTGTGGGATTTCTGCCAATCTAAAACTGCTTTTACACCGGACGCAAAACGAAAAGATTGCTTCCAAAGTCAACGCAAACACGAGAATACACGCGGAATGCATGTATTCGTGTCTTTGCATTGACTTTGAATGTAATCTGTCGTGCAAAAAATTTGTTCCGCGTCCGGTGTGAAAGCAGCATAAGGTAACTTTTTTTTAAACTGTCTTCTGAATTGCCTCTGACAGTTGCAGAGAAGTGCGCCACATACACCTAATCTCAGTGTATCCAGTGGTGTTCCTTGAAAACTGCAAGTTTAATGTACCTATGTAGCGTCAGTATAGCGTACTGGGAAGATTCGACTGAGTTCATTGATATTGTGGGTGAAGACGAAAAACTGTTCCCATTCGAGACGACATCCCGAGTGCTCTTTCTTCTTATTTTTCCAATTTTCTGCCATATACCAACCCGTGTGCACCAAGAGAAACAAACTAAGAAATTAAGATAAACATTGGCACATGCAGTATTTGCCACTGCAATGATAATTTGTGCCATGAAAAGGAAATCTTGCTTAATCTTCAGATAATATTTCGTCTGTACAAAAAAGAGCCTGCCAGTAAACTTGAAACTTTCCGCTTTAACATTACAATGTTCAACTTTCACAAGCTCAAAATTATTATTTTTGTCGTATATTTTACTCTTTGAGTCCAAAATTTGATGACTACTGTCAAGAAGTCTTGACTTTTAAAGTCAAAATGACATTGTAGTCTTGTTGTTTACTTTAAAATTAAGTTAAAAAGCCACTGGTAGCTATCTCTCCGGGTTTAGAGAGCGTACTAAAAAGGAAGTGGGGTATATGAGCAGGAAGAGGGGGGTGAAGATTGCAGGCATTGCACAGCACTTTTCAAGTCTCTCCGAAGCAACCAAAAAAAAAAAAAACTTACTCGACATACTCGACCTTTCAACTTTGAACTTTCACATAAGTTTTATGCCTATGGCTGTGTAATTAAATGAGAAAATCAGATTTTCAGGTAAGCTGAGTGTTGTATTAGCTGCAGGAGAACATGGGGTCACCTGAAGCATAAGGGGGGTTGATTTCCACAGATGTGTTGGGGTGATTGTGAGGTTATTACAGGCAAGAGGACGCTGTGAGTCTCAGGTGTGAGGCCAGTGCCCAGGCAGGGTTTATGGGCGATCGCTGAGGGCATATCCAGCATCGGCGTTTAATCAGGCCCAGTCGCTCTAAACGGATCCTCGGCTTTTTGATGGAACGCGCCATTATGAAGATGGACGGTCACTTTACTCTCTAAGTGAAACCATCATTTAGCCTCCCTTCCTGGAGAAAAGCCCCCATTTCTTTTAAGAGTGGCTGGAGTAAAGACTGTGGGCAGGATGGCTGGATGGGGGTTTGGGGAATTGCACGCAAAAGTATATTGTGACAAGTAAATCTCCTTGAATTGAGACTTAAGCTAATTTTACTGTTTTTTTTTTTTTTCAAAACCAGAGACACTTTTACTCATTTTTGAATATTTTCAAACATAATCAGGAAATTTAATGTATCAAGAAAACGGTTACTCAAGGCATGGTGATATATTTGCTCAAATTTGGCAGAAAATTGTTTCATTTCAACCTTATAACCCTTGTTAAAACCAATGTTTTTCTGCAGTGTGTTTTTTCTGGAAAATTTGTTTGCAAATTATAGATGAGGCCAGTATCAACCTCCAAGTCAATACAAGCATGTTTTTGTCGCACATGCATTTCATTAGGACTCGAGTCTGGATTACATCCAGGACAGGTGGTCAGCGGAGCAGATGCTTTGCACTCGGTTGCATGTGGCTTAACTTTGAAACCCTATTATTTTCTCAAGTATAACATTAACCTCAACATTCTTTATATCTTGCTACTGTAGCTATATATTTAATCCTAAAGCAAAGCACTGATTCTGCTAACATTAAGCACATTTTTAAGCTCATGACCTGTCATTTATATACACTACCAGTCCAAAGTTTTTCGAAACTCCACTCATGTTTTCGTTCTACCTTTTAGTGAAATATAAGCTGTATCAACTCCTGTAAACCTCAAATGGCACAAGGCAAGATTTGAAATGTGAGAAATCAAAACAAGTCTGTTATTTCACTGGTTAGTGACCTAAACTTTGGAGTCAATAAAACATATTTCGGGAAATAAACAAGCAAACCCATAATTTCTATTTTTCAACTAAGGATGTAAAATCAACCTACACTGATGCAACTTGGACCAAAAAATTATGAAGAAGAAAACCGCATTTGTAGTGTTTCCTTAGGGACTTCCAGAGTACTGTTTAGAGAGTCATATCTCTGTCTTGAAGAAAAAAAAAAGAATTTGCTCAATAGTTATTATCGCAAAAGGTTGCCACTTTGATCAATCCACAATTTAGAAAGTTTTTATGAAATAAAAAGCATTTAAGTTTTATTTTCCCATCTCTGTTTTAAAATGGCCGGTGTTATAACATTTTTTACCAGTAGTGTACATACCACACATTTGATCTAAATTTAGTGTCTGTGGACTTTCCTTTGTAGAAATTACAGTAATAATTTGCACATGCTCGGCATAATCAGAATTACTATTGTAATCACGCAACTAACTTTCTCTCATTTTCAAAGTGTGAAATGTCCATTTTTTGTCCATTTATTATATTTTTCATAATATATGTACTTTTTCCCCCACACAGAAAAACACAGGCTTATCTTTATTTTAGAAAAGACAAGCTAATATCACTGCCAGCGCTGTATTAGTAAAAACTGCAGTCACCAGCACATTGCAGGCCACCTTAAATTCCCCTATTATCTCAGAAATTAATGTATGAGTCGGCGTCTTGCCAAAAATTGGTGAGCGATGGCGCAGTCGTAATTCAGCCCCTGCCCCAGACGGCATTATTTAACTTTTGCAGATGATTTCAATTCAAGGTAGCAGGACTAACTGCTTGTGGGAAGAAATGTGCCACTGGAGCAACAGAGTCACGATACAGCGACAAAGTCGCGGCACAGCAGCACAGTTGCAGCCAAGCAACACAGTCGCAGCAGCGCCACAGACAGACGTACCTGTGCTCGCTGACTCAATCATGGGATGGGGTCCAAGATTGCACCATGCATCATCCTGACAGGTCAGCCCGCCTCCACTTGGGACGTGAATTTATACAGGGATTCCAATATGCTAAACAGCGGACATGTCACACAGGTTAATATACAGGAGAAAAACAACCTCTTTAAACTTCTAATCTGTCTTGGTATCCCGCTTTGCTAATGACAACGACTAATAAAAATGCGACAGAGCCAATTAGTTTAATTAAATCTTGTGATATTTTAATACTTTTAATTTGTGCGAGTAGGATGGCTGATAGAAGACACTGTATAATACTTCATCGTTGCGGCTTGCTAACAGTCATAAATACACACTCACACAGACACTCACATCCATAAATATATGCTCACATACATACAGACTTTTGTACGCACATACATACATCCATTAATAATACATGTGAGTCTACACAAGAGCAAAGGACTCACCTGCACATCTGTTCACAAAGATGCTCTCCCTTGCATTTGCACGCGCACACACACACACACACACACACACACACACACACAAACGCGCACACGTGTGTGTGTTTTCATGATTTTGTAGAAACATTCCCTAGACTTCCATTCATTCCCTAACCCCTTCCCATGAACCCTAACTCTAATCTTAAATGAAACCTAACCTTATCCCATCCCTAAAATAGCTCTTTTTTTGCGAGGACCTGAAAATGTCCCCACAAGTACAAAGAAATCTGTAATTCCATATCTTGTCCCTACAAGAGTCGGTAAACAAATTGTATCAAAATTGACTGGGACTGGACTGAAGATTTAAGCGCAGACGGGAGATCAATGGCTTTATTGAAAATGAAACTTGTAATCGAACAATCCTGGTCAGAGCCGAATAGACAGAATGCAGTGCAAAAGGAATGAACAGACTTGTGGTGAATATTCAGTCCTGGGTTCACAATCCAATGAGGAGTAATGACAAAATGGCGGGAGACCCAAACCATGAGTAACCAGCCAGCCGAAGTCGTAACCAGAAATTTAAATGCGCAGGGATCGGGCAGAATTGTAAACAGCTGGACAAAGAGAAATCATAACAAGGAATGAGAATGAACAGGAAAAGGCTTGCAAGTAACTCCTAGCGAACTCAGCAACTAACTCAGAGAACTGACTGAAAAGGCTGGAGTACAAAGGGCCGAACTGAGGGGTGAGAGAATGGGAAACAGGTAAGTGGAATCGGGAAACGTATGGGACGGTTCTAAAGGAAGCGAACTGTGTGATTAACTGACAGAAAGAGGAGGGAAAGCGCAGGAGCGAGAATGAAAACAAAAGCACGTGGAACAGAGTGGGGGCGAATGACAGAAAGGGAACTGCATGCAATACTTAAACAATACAAGGGAAATAATAAATATACCAAACAAAGCACTGTATCAGCAACATAAATCCTACTTCTATACCCCATTCACACTGAAGTCTTCACCACTTCCCTGACCCTAATCTAAACCATAACCTATAAACCCTCTAAAGCTACCCAGTTTTTAACAATAATTTAACACCTCAGCTTAACCTGAGGCATAATTCTAATATCTAACCGTAAATCTGAACCTAGTCCTATCCGTAAGCCCAGTTGTAACCCTAAACCTAAACTTTGCCTCTTGCCCGCAAATAATTATTTTCCTGATGGGGACCCAGAAAATCTTACTTTTCTGTCTATACCATTCTACTGTGGTATGTAAGTCAAGGCATTTATTAGTGGCCAAAGGTATTGATACAGTACACACAATCACACCCCCATATCAAACCTTATTCTGTGCCCCATTGGCAGGAAATATAATTTGCTGCATTTGCTACCATAATCTGTTGGCTTAATCAGAGTTTCTTGCCCATACCTGTTCAGTGCTTATTCGGTTGTACTACTCACCTTACATAGATTTAATCCAACACTGTAATAATATGTATATAGGACCATAAGTATTTGGACATTGATGCAGATTTAAAGGGTCATTATTCCTTCATTATTCATTACATATTTATTTAATAATGTAATCACAGTTCCCCTCCTGTAGGCGCAAAAGCCCTTTACGTCTATCTGTCAGAACAACTGTTCTAGCCTCTTTATAAGACTTAAAAATCGTATTCTTTCTCAAAAGTAGAAAGCATTAGCTTTTTTTCAAGCTTCTGTGTGCTTCACAAGTGAGATTTTCTTACCTCGTCTACAAATCTTGAAAGGAGTCAAATTATCTCTGCAAAAGATTCCTGTCTTATTGAGAAAAATAAAATGTCTTTTATAAGCGAGGTAAAGGAAGTGTTGCTCATAATCACTCACTGCCTCCTTTGGTCTGCGGTGTATTCAGAACTAAATGCCGGTGATCACACATATTAGTGAAATCAGGACAAAAATCTGGGGCAATCCCATAATGCACTACTTCATCATCTGTAAGACAAATGAAGGCCACCTGGGTCACCTACGACTTTAATCAAGCTGCATTTATTCACGCAGAATGGTAATGCTAAAAGGTAAAATAATCATAATGGAGCATATTGGCACAGAACATGTCTCATTACACATCCAGTGTAGATGTATGATTATATTATCGTGTATCTAAAATAATTAAGATAGGACTGACAGATGTGTCGTAATATTCCTATCTCACATTAAACTTTGGTGTGCGTTCTCAGCAATGATTTACATCACAATGTTATGACTGAGCTCTTTCATGATACCCTTTCAATCGGGAATTGAAGGTGAATCCAAGGATGAGTGAACATGTTTCTGTTGAACTCCCCGTTGAAATCCCTTCGTGATGAAACCTCAGTCCAGTGACCTGCCTGGCGTGATTGACACCCGCGGGGCGATGACTGATGGGTCCAGGATTACTCTCTTTTGCAACTGATATTCCCTCACGTCCCTGAAACATTTTCTCTGAAGTCTCCTCCTGTCTTGCTTTCCCCATTTGAAAAGAAAATCTCACTGGTTGCAGTTCTAAAGTTGAACAGTTACAGTTGAAACTTGCTTTGGATACAAGTCCTGGACTGGAGCGTCACGCTTCAGATTAACCCCATAAAACCCTACAGACCCATATATACAGCACTGCGCAAAAGTCTTAGTCACATTTAAAGCAATTTCGTTGGGCAAATATTCTTGCAAAAATGATGAAATAAAAAGGTTCTAATAACTGAGAAATGTACTATACAGAGCTGTCACCTGTTAAAACCTAAATCAAATCAATATTTGGTGCAACTACCCTTTGCCAAAAAATTTTGGGACACCGTCCTGTTGCTCTTTAGTTTTATGAGATGACTGGCGTTCGCTTGTTCTAAGCAGAGTGGAAAACTCGCCACCATTACTATGCAGGGCCCCTTGGAAGAGCAGTTTTTTTTTTTTTACTGAAAGAGCCAACCTGCTGATATAAAAGAGAGATAAGTGAATAAATAAAATAAATGCATCTTAAAATAGAATTACGATTCTGTTGTGTGGATTCAATTAACCCTTTGAGCGCTGAATACATTTTCGAAGAATTAAAAATTTAATTATCCTGTTGAGCTGTTGAAAACTTATCATGTGGCAACTTGTTTAAAAGAGCTCCCGCAGGAGCTTTTCAACAGCATCTGGTTTTTGATGTCTTACACCACTGGGCAACTATAGTTGCCTGTGGCGCTCAAAGGGTTAAGAATCAGGGAATTTAGATAAATGTGGAGTGCATGTCACAGAGACCTTTGCTTAGTGATTGTGGTCATTCCAGGTAGGAACAAACGTTTGGCTTAAACCAATGACTCTTAAGCGAATGACACCTCTTCACGTTTTCCCCTCCCGGACCATGGGCCGCAGGACTCTGCTACAGTTCAGTTGACATTTATTCCAGCTCTGGGCGAGCTCCCTCCTGCTCTGATTAAAACTCTTTGAGTGTTTTGTTTTCAAATTCCTTCTTGCTGTTAACTAACACAGGCTGACAGGCGCTGGTAAACTACACTCCGGGAGAGAGGTACAAGGACCTCCTGGATCTACTCAGCTATACGTGGCAGTTCACACCTCCGTTCCTGCCCTCGGACTTTTAGCGTTATCTCTCGGCGGTGAGCCTCAGCAGGTCCAGTCAGAGTGAGGCCCGGTGTTAGCACTCTAGCCCTATATCTATTACAATTAGTTTTTGATTAAGAGACGCGGCGCGACCGTTTCCAAGCCTTTAATGCCATGTCAACCGGGCAATGATGAAGTGAGTGGTGTGGACACCTCCCAGCAACAAAGCGAGCAGTAAAAAGTTTCAACCGGAGCATTTTATCTTCTTAATGGAAACCAGACAACCCTCCTTCTCTCCGAGCTTTGCCAGTGCCTTTCTGTTTTTTTTCAGCCCGGAGTGAGTGCGTGTTTGTGTGTGCGTGCGCATGGAGCTACTTTGCGAAGGTTGAAACATACAAGCTCTGCCCTCGCACACGATATTAATACCATAGTGGGGGCAGATATATTCCAGTGGACCCTCAAGGTATTCATCATATGAAGACCACAGTGGAAAAATGATCAGTCATATTTTCACGTTGTGGAGAAATGATGAATTAAAAATTCAAAACAATCTTCGAAACAAAGCATCAAATAAATATGCATAAAATATCAAATATATAAAATATTATAATAATATATAAAATTATAATAATATATATAATATATAAAAAGTACAAAAATGCAAAATTCTCCTTTGTGGTCTTTATATATATATACACACACACACACACACACACACACACACATCTTTTTCCCGTCTGAGGCTAACACAAAATTAATCTCATCTTCAGGTGTAAAACTATTAAAACATCTTGTTTTTTGATTCTAATTAAGATCAGCTTTGATAGCGGAGATTCAGGGCGCAAACCACTGGAATTAGCATAACCCGACATGATTTGTGTGGCAATCTGTGACTGTCTGACCCTGAGTGTTTTGGCAGTGAGGATGAGAACCTTTAGCACCAGGCAGGAGCACCAGCGTTGTGTGAAGTCATGTGACGATGCCAAGCTCTACCGAGACCTGGGGTTATTTGTCCTCGTATTCAATGTGATTAATTATTCCGTGAATGTAAATTGTGTCTCTACAAATCACTGCAGCGCATGACTTGAGTGTTATGACGTGATATTTAAATCGGCAGGATATGAGATATCCTGAGAAACAAAAGTCTGTATTAGTTTGGGTCTGTGACCCTAATGAAATGGAAAGCCGGTAAAACAGAGAGAACAAAAACTGATTTTTTACTTTGAAAATCAGAAAGAAAAAAAAACTGTTGGCAGGGGCATAACTTCAAATCCTTGGTTTATCTTGCATGTAAAGACCCTTTAAGTAATGTGTTTCATTAATTAGAGCTCAGCGAGCCACTCACCTAATCACATGTAGGATCTCGCTGGAATTTCCAGATGTTTTTAGCTTGCTCCCAGGTTTAAGAACTAAATGACAGCGAAGGTTAAAGGTTAAATCTTGAAACTCTAGAAGAGCGTAAACACATGGCGCAAGTGTAGAGTGAGGGGGAGAGAGAGAGTTGAGCGAAAGAGAGCGAAGAGGAGAGTTGAGGGAGAGAAAGGGAGAGAGAGAGGCAGAAAGAGTGAGAAAGAGAGAGAGAGAGAGAAAGAGAGGGACAGGGAGGCCAAACTTGATCAGAAAGAACAGATAATGAGGCACAATAATAAATTGGAATGTACTGACCGGCCAAAGAAAACAAGCATTCGGATGGATGTGGGAAAAGTCCGCGGAAACCTAATATAAATAACGTTGGGGTCAAACTCCTCACTGAAATTTAATTCCAAACCACTTTGTTTCATGAGATCGTTTCCTCTCAACTCCTCGTATGTGTACTGAAATGAGAGCAATAGCTGCACTGAAAAATACGCTGGCCAGTAATGAGCCTGGATTCAATCAAAATTAGCACTTTGCTTTGACTTGATAAATAAGCGCATGATAAACTTCTCTTTTTTTCCCCCTTTTTTGTTTTTTTTTTGGCGGGGGGGTCCTCACATTTTGTCCAAGTGAAGAAGTCCTGTTTATTGGCTGCTGCAGTCACTGTGCTACATGTACTGTGTTTAGTACCTGCTATTGACACAGGCAGGCTGCAGGCATCCAATCAATGTGCCAGTGAAGCCAAACTTCTCTCCAGAGTGACTCTGTGTTCATCAATAGAACAGTGACCTCTGGCACTTGTGGTCAGGCTTAGTACCAAATACTCATCACTTGATCTGGTGTGATTTGTGCACTGCTAAGAAATGGGGCCTTTTTGCATGATATATAACACACATTATGCCAAATATTATGCAATGCTACTTTTTCCGCCAATATTTTCCCCCAGACTACAGAGATTTACTGAGTCAAATTCCAGGACAAATTTTCATTAATTCTGGACATAGTCAAAAGGAAAAACTAAAAAAAGAGTGGAGTAATTTCAAATATTTGTCAGTACTAAATAAAACCTTTATACTGCGTAGTCACTTCTCATTATGCAATATTTACTGGATACTGAAGTTGAAACAAAAAAATTTAATTCATCAAATGACATTTACTTCCCTCCCAATGCCACCTTTTCTTATGTTTGCGTGCCACATGGTGTCTCCGGGTGTTGGTTATTCCTGAGTTGTTGGTTATCTCACTCATATCAGTCTTCCTTTTCTAAGTTGTTTAAATGTAAGACAGTTACTGTTCATCAGAACACAGCTGTGCACAGAGATCCCTCATCTTTCAAATTAAACCCCCTATTGCATAACACCCTTCCTTCCTCATTTCACACGAACACATGCATGCACACACACATGCACTCACATTAGCACATAAACGCTCATACACACACTCACACAAACACATAAAAAAAATTAAATATGTATGAGGAAATTTGATTCCAACACTCTGTTTTTTTGTACCTTTTTGGTAGAAAAGGCTTGTCACTGGGGCTGTTCCCTCAAAGGTACTGCTGTCGTACCCTCAGAAGTGGGTACTTATTTGCTTTGGAACAGAAAAGTACCTTTTTGGCCCTCAAAAAGGTTCACACAGGTAACTTGAGGTCCTATAATTAGCCCAATGGGGTACTAGTGCTGAATGTACCTTGGGGAACAGGCATGGACTCCGGCTGTACCCCTATTTCTGACAGTGAAGGTTATCAGTGAAAGAAAGAATATAACAACTGAATGGCTATCTTTTCGCTCAGGTACGCCCAGTCAAAATCACTTTGGCAGTCTAAATCAAAGATACTGAAATTCTATCTTTTAGTTTAGCAACCCACCGTAAAATTATTTCCACTCCAAACTCGAATGGAGGCCAAGGACCACTTTCAGCCATGTAGTGCATTGAACATTGTAGCGTAAAAGTGCACCTCGGTTGTAGCTCCCGAAACACCTGGCGTGTGCGTGCCATTTTTCTAAGACCTGAATATCCTTCAGCCGGCCTTCTGGAGATTTTCAGGAGTGGAGGGCTGAGGTGAGGTTGGTGTTGGGTTGGGGGGGGGGGTGTGGTGGTGGTGGTGGTGGGGGGGGGTGTGGTGGTGGTGGTGGTGGTGGGGGTGGGGGGTTCCGCCTGATTGGCCACCGTAACGGCTCGCACGGCACGGTGGGCTCAGACAGCCTCCGCATCGCTCACATGTCAGGGGCATGGGGGCGAACAATGGGAAGGCTGCCTCGCGTTTCCACAAAATCAACAGCACATTTCCAAGAGAGCCCAGACGCCAGAGTCCATTCATCCTCTGCAGCGCCTCCTGCTTCTCTCAGACCACCGAGGTCTGAGGAATGACTTCCGCTCGGAGGAAAAGCCTAATGCGCACACACACTCACTCAGTAACTCACACACATGCACTACACCCCTCGCACCCCTGTGACAGAGGCAGGAACACATACAGTTCTCCCAATAGACTGTCAGAAGTGAGGTAAACACACTGAGCTGTCTTAGTGTAAACACAAGTCTGTACTTAGAGCTGAGAACACAGAGGAGCTTTACCCCCAAAACACCCATGAAAGGACACACAACATGCGTGCGCGTACACACACACACATATGCAAGTGCACACATAGACACACTGAAATGCCCACTCGAACACTTAAACACAAATAGAGAGGAAACCACTTTAAACTAATTTGACTAATATTCCATAAATAGCAAAGAAAATATCCTGTGATTTGGAAAATGTCAAAATTGAATTATGACATAACATTGAAAAGTTTATTTACTCAAGTGTTGAAAGACAGATGTGAAAAAAAAAAAAACTTTGAGTTTGGTTATTTTTACTTTGTACTCAACATTTTTTGAAATAATTCCTCTGGTCAGTATCTTTATTCCATGGTCAGGTTGTTTTTTAACTGCTCTTGTTTTTTAAATGCTGATTTTTTTTTTTTTTTTTTTGCGAGTGAAATGGTCCAGTGAGTCTAAATTTGTGTGGTCATGGTTGGTTTGGATCTTTCAGGCTGGAGGTGTTCTCGCAAACTTCTTTTGGGAGATGTTTAAGGATTCAGTTTGGATGGGTTGTCATTAACATGAATTGACTCAGACCTACCCAGTTATACCAGCATGAAATGTTCAAACACCTGTCAGCACCTTCGCTTCGCTGTGGTCTACTTGGTTTGTTTGGCAAGAAGACTTTGCGATTTTTCTTTTTTTTTTAAAGAAAAGTCTTCCATGCGTTCTATGCATTCTGGAATGACTGCTTTCACAAGACCCGGGGTCAAAGATCGATCGCCCCATGTCCCGCCTCCGACATGCCTCACGTGCACGTTCCGTCGACTGAGCTCGGCTTAATAATTACAGCAATGCGGTATCGTTGTCTACTGGTCCATGGAGTAACCATTAACAGGTGTTTGCATTCTGACCTTTATGAACCACACCTGACATTTGCCCCATGAATTATGGAGCGGAATAGGGAGAGAGGGAAAGGTGGGGCGTGGCAAGGCTGGGGCACGACCCCAGCTGCTGTCGTGACCCGTGAAAATCTGCATTTTTGCTGATAACAGACCTGTCTCTTAACAAGAACTCACATGAAACCAAGCAAACATTCCCTCTGTCAAAAAAAAAAAACAAGACTCAACATGGCTGAGGAGGGTGGTCGGGCTGGACAGCAGTTTCACGTGTTGACATCACTTATCTCAACGTTCTTGAACAAAATGGCTCGCAAAAGAACCCTGTGACCCCTCAGATAACCCTGTCTTGTTCAAGGGTTCTTTGTTAGGCAATGTGGTCCAATCAGGATAACATGCGCACTTTTTGCACCAACAATAGATGGCTCTTTAAGACCCCTTAAAAACCCGAGGATTAAATTATTCTTCTGTATCGCATGGGAGTCTCTGACCCTTCTTTAGTATGTATTCTGTGATTCAAAAGCTTATGTTACATGAGGCATTTGGCTTGCATACAATGGATTTTTGAAAATAATTCACATTGATTCATTCAAAAACTCAAAATGATTTATGATTTTTTGGTCATGCCAGTGTTTTGACCAGTAGGAGGACTGTAGAGGTTAAAGGCTTGAACAGGAAATGAGGGCCATCTGTGGAGACGAGCCAAGGAATCTTATTTTCTCTGACAGCGTGGAGAGTCGAAGAATGTTTGGTCATTAGAATGTGTTTTCAATCCAAGAACATCGGCCAAAGTAAGCCACGCCGACGAATCCTTTGACTGGAGAGTAGATTTGCTCGCTCCTCAGTATTTGCATATATGGAACGCGAGCCTGGGACACACAGTCTAATTTAAAGAAGGCAGACCCGTACCCTGGATACCGTTGATTCGACTGTATTAAGCATGTCCCGTCCCGCGCCTGTAAAGACTGATGCCTCGGTATCATCCTCCCGTGTTCCCAGCCGGTCCCGGCTCCTCCAGATGTGCCATCCCCTTCCCATTTAGTTGACGGGGAGTAATGGGCTCGGCCTCCCCTTCCTTGCCGAGGTTGGTAATATATAGCGGCGAGGCGTCTCGACATAGTTATATCTGTTGGTGTCCTAGAAAAGACAAGGGGACTCAATTACCGGGGCAGCTCGCACACCCCGCTAATGTCAAGCACGACGCCAGACGTCCCGTGATGAATAACGTCTGACCCCCGTGCCACCCAATTCCTCAACGAACCCCCCACAACAGGCGAGGAAGGGGAATCGAGAGGTGAAGATGTAGTGGCGGGCGGCTGTGCGCGTTGCGTTTTGACCGCATCTGTGTCGGTGTCGGTACGTGTGTGCGTGCGTTTTTGTGCATGTTTACACCTTCGCATCCATTTTGACTCACTCGACTGCATTTTGAGTGCTTGTGTGTTTGCATGTTGCATCTATTAGTGGTACATCTACGCACTCCCTGCAGTCCGACCCTTCGAGCCAAGTCCCAGACAGAGGTCTGGGCAGCTTCCCAAGGCCAGTCTATACGTCAGCAACCGCAACAGGAAAAAGCCTTCACCGAATGACCACTGCCCACGCACTTGGAGCCTCGCCTCGCCCATGTGACCTCCTGTCTTTACGTCCTGTCACTGATAAGGATACACACAAATCCGTACGTCACATGAGAAGACGAATGTGCTTGCAAATTAATGCGAATACATACACTTTTTTTATTGCTGTGATTAGCTCTGAGTTCGCACTTGTCTGGCTCATGTCTAAAGGTGCTGCGAGTCTGATGACGTTCATCATCTCATGTAGGCAGTGCTGCGGGCTTCGAGCTCCGCCCAGAGGAGCCAGGTAATTTTTGGGAGACTCCAGTCCCATGAGCTGTTGCTTCTCATCTCACAGACCAAAGGGATGAAGAGGCGGAAATAGGACGAGCACTAAATCAGTATAACTTGTAATTGGCGCTTGTCTGTTGACCAGTTAAATGTTGTCTGGAATGGATGGACTTCTCTTGAGAAGCATAGAGTTTGACCATGTGATACTTTTTCACAACACACAACAAAAAAGTTGAGGACCACTGAGTTTTTTCCTCATTATATTCTCTTGTTTTCAGCTTCTCAAGACATTATTAAACTCTGGTGAGAACACGTGGTGGTCACACAAGATATTGAAATGACTTTTGACATTGTATGACATTTTGATTTAATGGTTCGGGCTTGGTGTAATTCTGGTCTTCCCACTAAAATACCCTGTTTTGGGGGTAAAAATGTCATCCTTATTAAATGTTTTGATCCATTTTTGTGTCTTGGATTAACACCCATGACATAAAAAACACTTGGGATTTAGGTTAAGATTTTACACTTCACATACTCGAGTCAAAATCCAGTGTTCTTTAACTTTTTTTTGTGGCCTGTACTGTATATACAATGGAAAAAATTGTCCTTGAAACAAATCTGATGCGGAGGGTTGAAGGAGGCAAGACTCCCAACACCTTCAGAGACCTGAGACCAGCGACCCTGCCGCAACAGATGTACCGTAAACTTACTGACCCTTTGAGTGCAGGTTGAACCATTGGGCTTTGGGAAGGGAGGTGGGGGGGAGTCCTTGTGGAAGGGTCACATGCTGCGAGCGGGAGAGAGGCATGGGGGGGGTGTAGATGAACAGAGTGATAAATAGGGACATGAATCACTCCCTGTCCGAAACTCAGCCATTTGCATAGCTGAAACGTGGCTGTGGGGAAACTAAGTCGGCTCACGCTGTGTGGGTTCCTGTAACAAATTTAGCATTGATCCCCAGGATTTGCCGTGGCATTTGATGCCATAACCGACACTTTCTAAACAAACAGATCTATACCCAGATAAAATCGTCAAACTGAAAATTGGTGTCAGAACTAAAAGCAGCCAGTTTCTGTCCTCAAGAAGTTTTTTTTTTTAAAGAATGCACTGACTTGCCTTTAAGGAGGACACAATATATGGCTTGTCTAAACGCCGCCACCATACTCACAAGTAAGGTAACTATACTCTCAGAAAAAAAGCATGAAAAGTCCCTCCAAATGTGGAAATGCTCTTTAGTAAGCTACTGCATAATAAATATATAGATCAGCAATGTATAATTGA
This sequence comes from Gymnothorax reevesii, assembly GCA_029721435.1. Taxonomy (NCBI): domain Eukaryota; kingdom Metazoa; phylum Chordata; class Actinopteri; order Anguilliformes; family Muraenidae; genus Gymnothorax; species Gymnothorax reevesii. Next base: position 59,887,217 of record CM056588.1, read on the forward strand.
TTAATAGCTTTTTTGTTTGGTAAACTGGACATTATTTCTACCTTTTCAGGGAATTTTTACTCAAAAAACACAAATATACCCGCACTGCAACTTTATTAATGCTCCATCTTACAACCGGGAAGATTTGGCAAATGATCTAGAACATCTAATCTATGATTTCAGGGCAAGTTTTCAGGGCTGGCAATACTCTCTGTCTTTACGAGTATGTTTATGTAATTTTTATATTTTAAGGGTGCTTAATAGTCAAAATAATTCAATTCAAGCCTTGTCCTTTTTGTAATTTACCCAGGCTTTTTGGCTCAAGAATTTACCATCAATACGTGTTCACATGGTGGTCACTAGAAACCATGGTAATCATTAGGAAAGCAAACAGATGTTTGGCATCCACTCCCATTGATTTATTGGTGATTGATCGAGCAATTAGAGGCCATCCACTGCTAATTGAGCCATAACTACTGTTCAATGGCTTAAACAGTCATAATTACCCCTTCTACCAATTTGATGCTGGGTAGAGGCAAGTGTTCCTGTTGAAAAGGTAACACTCACAGTGCTTGCACAGCACTTCACCGTGGTCCGATTTCACTGCAATTACAGTATTTTCCAGTTTATCTGCAGGCCCACAGCGTGCTTCAGCATTGTTTCTTGGGTATTTTTGTTGCAGATAACCTGTTAAGAAGCTGGTTTCCCAGTCTGAGCAGTTGTTTAGTGGCACTTGTTTGGTATAGCTATGAACTTTCCCCTCAGTTTGTCATCCATTACTTCCGCAATATAAAGAAAACTTATGAGTAAAAACAACAAAAAGTGACCAGTAGCAATCAGCTTATTGTCTGTTCTTAAGCACAAAAGCAAAAAAATACCTGCGACCTGAACTTCTAGATGAAAAGCTGTTGGTGTGACTTATACCACTAGGACTGTTTTGGAAGATTTTTGGGGACTTACCACAAGGATCTACCTTACAGCTACTCTGAAAAACGTCTTTGTTCAAGTTTTCTGTCAAGAGCGCTGCACAAACTAGATTTAGTCAGTAAGCATGGCTTACAGGATACCCCCCTCAACAACAAGTAGTCGGGCAGTACCACAGTCAATAGACCTTCCAGCAAGAGAAAAAATTTTCTAAATCGAATGAGTAGGTTATGAGATGTAGGTCCGGACGCACAGACGCACGCACGTACACACGGACGGACAAAGCAAATCCAGCATACCCCCCTAAACTTCGTTGCGGAGGTATAATAAAAATCAATTGAACTTAATTGAACACCTGGCTAGTTTCACAAAGGTAGTTTAAATATAGTGTTATATAGGAGACAGGATTATATTTTGGGGGATGGATACACTTCATTTGCATTTGCGCAAAGGGTCCTGAGTTTGAGTCTTTGCTGCAGCTTTTACGTTGTGTTCTTGGGCAAAACACTTCAATCCCACAGTGCTTCACTCCACCCAGGTGCATAACTGGGTACTGGCAAATTGTCAGGGACCCCCATCTTGGGAAGTAGCAATAGTCCTAGTTTCTTTATGCTGCTGAAACCTGGGTTAAGCACTAGACCGTTTAGCCACCAGGCTGAGAAGAAACTTACTTTGTGTTTTATACTCTCCAAATAAAACTCACTTTAGTCCGGGATTAGATTTCATCTGTGTACAAGAGATGGCCATTACATTTCCCATTTGGTAACTATGTCCACTGCTCAGTCTTACATCTGGATATCTCAGCACCTGTAAAGAATCTCAATGTTTGTACAACAGGAGACATTTTAGAACTTACACTATTGTATTAGCTTTCTGGCATGCTGTAGGAATTCCAGAAGCCATCTTCCGAGAGCGAAGCCGCGCGAATATCTCGGCCCAAGATTTTCTTATTTCCATTCAATTAAACCAGAATAAATAAGTCCCGAGCATATTTTCAGCCATCAGTTGTAATCCTCCGGCTGACAACAAATGTCACCCCTGGGCCTACTCAGCGGATGCAGAGTCAACGTCACCCTCATTAACCTTGGGAAAGTGAGCCGCGATTTCTGCACTGGGGAATTAGAGAAAAGAGACACATCGGTATGAGCGAAATCACCAGGAGAGACAGGACTGCTGCATAAGGAAGAGATGGACACCCTCTCCGGAGAGGACTGACACGGTCTCCTGAGAGACTCTGAGAAAGACCAGCGCACGCTTCTGGGAGAGTTGCACACGAGGAAATATAAACACAACGTGGGGACTCTGAGGATTGAATTATCACAAATGTCTTCGCGGGGAATGGTCCCTTCAGTTAAAGAAATGGGCAGAACATCATTTTGCCTTTGAAGACGGTTTTATTCGTTTTGATTTTTCACTTGTGCTATTTTTGCCTGCATTGAAAAAAATTAGAAGAAAAAAATGTCATCTTTTCGTGATAAGTTTTTTTTTTCAAGCTGTTGAGTGTGACCAGTAGCATCTGAAGACTAGAGGCAGGAGAAGCAACTGAAGCCTCTGACCCTCCTGCAGTTAGAAGGCGTCTCCTGACCTGCTGCCCGGTGTGGAACAGTCAGCCGCAATCGGACAGGTGACGTCAGCGGCATGGAGTCCTTCCTGTGATGTCACCGAAATCCATGCAGATTAGCGGCGAGATAAGCCTCTAATTCTTTGCACAAAGCCTCTGACTGGCGCTTAAAGCAGAGGTCTCAAACTTCTGTCCTCGAGGGCGACAGTTTTTGGGATTACCATTCAATCTCGAGCTAACTCAGGCCTCATAAACAAGGTGTGCAAAGTCTTTGGCCAATCAATGAAGTACTTAAGCGCAGGAACAAACCAAAAACGAGCGGACTCGGTCGCCCTATATGTTTAGGGTTTGAGACCCCTGGCTTAAAGGTTAAAACGAAACCTTTCTTTCCTGGTGACAAACCAGACCATTCAGCAGGAGTTTGGTCTTAGCAGAGAGAGAGAGAGCGAGAGAGAGAGAGAGAGAGAGTGGGCGGCTGCATGGATCTGTCAGCGAGAGTTCGGTATGTGAAGGCCGGAGGAGGGCTCTGAGTAACAGGCGTTTCACAGCTGAAGTGCATCCCTTTGTTGAGGAAATACAGCTGAGATGGCACCGCGGGACTAAAACATTTGTTGTCATAACTGTAATCCGCCCATGCAAGAACACAGCCTCTCCTCTGTCAGATCAGCACCATGTGAGCATTAAGAGTTACGGTCTTCAAGGAACAGGAAGCAGCTGGATTTCAACTGTGTGTGTGTGTGTGTGTGTGTGTGTGTGGGGGGGGGGCTTTATGATGTTTGAAAGAGTGTACAGAGGTGTGTGTTGTGTGTGTGTGTGGGGGGGGATTGGTTGTCTGACTGGATTTACAGAGAAAAGGAGAGACTGAAATGGAGCATAAAGCACATAAATATCACGCTCAAATAAAAAACGGGAAAAGTGATGCTGGCCAAGAAAAATACGCCATTGGATGGCTGTGGGAAAAATGGACAGGAAACGCAATGGGAGAGACAGGAAGAAAGATGGACGTGTCTGATGTGCGAGGAGGTGAAATGGATAGAATGATGAGAGAAAGAAGAGAGACAGGAGAGAGTTATGGAGTGAGAGAGAGAGAGAGAGGAGGAGGAGGAGTCACCTGTACAAATAAAACTCATATTTACTCATAGCGGAGTAATCCTCTGCTGGCTTTTGCTTTATCTCTCCTGCTCAGAACTCTCCGGAAAAGACCAAAGCCAGGAAAACAAACAGATCTGCTGACTGAGGAATCTTCTGCGGAGTCCCTAGGGTGGCCCATCCAGAGGAAAAATCTACTTTATGGGAAGAAAAAAGATCAATATAGACTGTCGTTAAAAAGTGACCCCTTCAGTCCCCACACCTTTATGAAACTCACATTCATGGACTTGCTCCTCAAGCCTGCCCACCCGTTTCTCCCCGATTTTACATAACCAATCATGCTATTGTTACAGAGCTCCCCGCAAGTTCCTTTATCGATCTGAGAGTGCAGTATGTCAGCGACAAGGGTATGCCTTTGTGCATTATTTATGTCGCTCGGGGATCATCAATAACACAGAACCAGTGTTTTAACTGGGCGCGCTAGCCATGACAAGCACGCTCTCTCAGTTGAAGTATGTCACCTTTTATCATATTGCAGGTAGCAAACTAGACGCTTCTGTTTCCTGAGAACTGGCAGATGCTCGATCCAGTGGTGGTGGCATGGTAAAATTTTGGGACTCAGGCTAACTGCAAACTTGCCATCCCCGAGGGATGCGAGGGCCTGTTGGGCTTTACCCGGTTGGGCTGCTGACCACATCTGTGTCTCTCACTGTCAGGACTCAACAGCAGACAGCAGGGCTCATACATGTACATGGAGAGTATTGACAGGATGAGCCACCTAGCAGCTACCAGAGTCCAGTCTCATCACAACTCGTCATACAGTGACGCTACCTGACCAAGCGCTGATACAGGACATTAAAGAGACTTTTGCTGTCCGTATTTGATGCGTGTTTAAAATGGACCTTATCCCATAACCCTTGACCCAACCCAAAACGTAAAATTCCTCCACTTTTCCTCATACATCGAACCTCGGTCGGTTCGCATCACTTTATGACGGGTCAGGATGAGAAAATGTTGGCTGATACAGTGGACACTTTTTATTGTAAGCAAGAGTGAGTGAAACCTTTGGAGAGACTGAGAGCAACATGTACACAACATAGAGAAGGACGAACCCAGGAAAGGTGCAGTTTGTTTCCATAGTTTAAGACATCATGGAGTCCATATAGCACTGAGGCAAATGCAACCATTTTCTGCAACCTAAAACGGAAGTCGTTATTTTCTACATCAGAATGTATAGGTTATTAGTCTCAAATGTATGAAATATGCAAAAATAAAAGCAACAGTAACTGTTTCCTGTGGATAAGCACTCTGCTTCAAAATTAGATGGCATCGGCATAGAACAGTATAACTTTTAAATTTGGAGGTTATCATCATTTTTTCTTTCTTGGGATTGCCTGGAAATTTGTCTACATCTGCTTTACTTATGTATGCAATCAAATAGCTGCTTCACCACAGAAAATAACCAATGAAAATTCACTCCTGCTCTCGTTAACCAGGACTGAGCTGACTTCTGTTTCACATGCCCATCTCCAAAAATAAATAAATAAATAAAACTTTTCATAAGTCTTCTTACATGCCAGTTTAAAACCCCTTTGCGCAGATATAGACATCGCCATCCGTAAATTCCGAAACTTAATCACTAAACAATTCAGTAACTGAATTTCCAAATGTCTAGCTTCACTGGAATAATTTTTAGAGTCTCAGAAAAAAAAACTGCAATTTCAGAACTTACACACTCCACTAAATTTTCCTCCACTCGAATGAAACTTTTATGTGACATGTTATACGCTTCACTATAAAAATAAAAAAAAGCACAGCACTCAGACAGTTTTTTTTTTCATTTACTACCATCCAAAACTATGATTTATATTGCTGTTTAGGACCAGAGACTAAATGTAATTGCAGCTCATTAATCCACGCGGTGAGAGCAAATGAAGAGGGAAGGGGGTCAATATGCGGCCTTTCGAGAGCGAATCCCTTTCGCCTCTAGTCCGCTGAGCACATGGAATGGATTTAGATGATCGGTTTAGTTTTTGCCCTGGTCTTACATGGCATGTCATTTCATTAGGGGGAAAAAAATAATCACTGATATGCAGTATGATAGTCTACTGGCAAGTGCTTATCAATTATCAGCTGGCCACTGGCTCACTAAATGTAAAAAAAAAAAAAAAGATTCAATCCATTTTTTAATCCATTTATGAGTGGCCTGCAATGTGGTCAGTGCTGGCAGCATTTTAAGACTGTGTGTCCCACTCTTCCTTTTAAACCTCCAGTTCATTTCCAGGAAGAGCTCATAGACAGGAGGTCAGAGATCAGGCATATCTGTAAAGCGGTCTGGAAATTCCATCTCATCTCCAGGCGCTGCAACAGCGGTTTATTGACGGAAGAAACCCGCGGTATCCTTAAGCAGTGATTTAGGCTTAGGTTCACAGGAACAATTACCGGACGAACTATCCATAGATTCCTGGAACTCTCTCTCTCTCTCTCTCTCTCTTGCATTACCCTCGTGTTTCCCTTTGTCGCTCTCTCACTCATTTTCTATCTCTGTCTTCCTCTCAGTCCATCTTCACCTCCCTCTCCCTCCCTATCTCCACGAATCCTAATCACTTGCTTATGGAAAAGTCAGATATGGACGCATCCTGATTTGAAGGATTCCTCATCTGTGTTTGCGCTCTGCACTCAGAGTAGTAAAAAAGAAAAAAAAAAAAATTAGAGTGGATTAATCCTTTAAGCCATCCAGTGACAACCTCTGACCCACCCTTATGATATCCACCAGACCCAGACCTTTCTAATCGGCTCTGAACTGTGATGAACACGGAGAGAGTGGCTCTCGCATCTAACAAACCGCGGCGCTAGATTATCCCAAACAAGTTCAGAATCCCCACAATGTAATTCATGTAATCTCAGTGACTTGATGACTCTTGACACTGAAATCCATGTTTGTTTTAAACATGGGATCCTGCAGTGAGTTGTGCATTTTTGTCGTTATCTTGGTTTGGAAACTCCATGTGGGGAGTAATGACTGCAACTCTTCGAAGGAAACACTGTCAAGTGTAAAAAGTCAGTTCAATCAGAGGTAGAAATCTGTTCGCAAACAAAGTCTTTAAAATCAATCAGTCTTTAATTAAGCTGAGTTTCATAAAAACTAACCAAGTCATATTTAATAATAGTGGGACTCCTCTAAATTTGTTGGTAACGAAAGTGCAATGAAACAAGCAAAAAGTTTTTTATATATATATATTGAATGGCCACTTCCAAAAGAGCTGAAACGTTTGGCCAGGCAGAAAATTCCCTTTGGTGAAGATGAGTTGTATTATCGATTCACATGTGACTATTGACGGTAAAACGCAGACTTGCTGCGAGCAATGAGATTGCTCAGTGCTGTGCTACGCCATGAGTCAGCAAGATTTAAACAGTCCTTGAGAAATTTTTCTTTATTCAGAAATTCTTAGTGAAAAACAACATAGACCCTATCCCCAGAGACCCCCCGGTACCTCCAATCAGTCGTCGCTGTGACTATGAAAGTGACCATTTTTAGAAGAACTTTTGCTGCATTCGAATCGATTTTTTTTTCCTCAGGGAAAGTTCCTAACTCGTAGGAAATGACCGAGACATATTTACGTGGCAGCCATGAAAATTGTCTTCGAATTCTGTTAAATTTTAAGGAAAGGTGCTTCACTGCTTCCTAACTTAACTCCTTTAGCATAGGGTACACTGAACCGTGAGGGGATAGCGCCATCCCATAGTTCTGTGCGGCAGTGATTTTTAAAATCATGACCAAACATGCGGCCAATAGTGAAAACAAAGGAACACCACAGGCGAGAGACACACGATGGTGCATCCAGATTGTCTTTGCAGCGCAGTTGTCTCCTGAATTCCCCTTTACACTTTTTCTTTACCTTAAGACGTTTTTCATCAAAGGTATAGAAAGGTGGTCAGGAATTGGGCAATAGGATGTAATTTATGACTATACAAATGCAGCCCTAATGTATTCCGTAGATGGCAGTAATGAATACTTTGGTTTATCATCTATGTAAAACAAATGAAGAAGAATGTCAGTGGCTTCCCAGTGTCGCCAGATACAATACAATACAATACAATACAATAATTATCAAATTTGTTCGGAAATTTAGCCCTTTTTACAATGTATGATCAATAATGCTGGAAAGTAGCCTTCCTTTCATGCTTCATTGGCTATGTTGTAAGAAAATGAAAGGTTTTCTCCTCCCAACTTGCTAGAGTATATGAGTAGCCAATATCAAAAAAGGTTCTTCCTCTCAATATGTGTGTGTGTGTGTGTGTGTGTGTGTGTTGGTGAAATTGCACATTTGTTCTATGGGTTCCCACTGTTTGGTCCTGTACAGTAATTTTCTTCAAACTATGATATTTTTAGGCCTCTGGTACGATAGTTTGATAATTTCGATTTCGCAATGCTGTGGCTACCCAAGGTGACGTAAATTTTGCCGATGGTCAGCAGAAAAGGATGCAGAAGTTTCCAACAGTTAGCTAACCGCAACGTGTCATGCTCTGTTGTTACTGTTATTTCTGGGACAAATATGATATGCTTCTTTTGGGAAGAAGAGTTAGTCTGGTCAGGTATGAAAGGTAACATATTATGGAAGATGCATTTTCCCAGTTCAATCTACCTGCCAAAGGGTCTCCACTGCATCTAACAGCCCAGAGTAGATTGAGAGTTTAGTCATTAGACCCCACTTTTATACCACAGCTGTTTTATACGTCACAAACAGACCTGCTCTGCATTCGGGGCCCCCACCTCTGGGGCCCCTCCCAGGGTCTTGTCCACCTCCACAACTCTCCGTTCTTCGCAGCTCTCGTCGTACTTTTTTTTTTTTTTTGCATTTGGCTCGTTTAGCCGGCCAGTCAAAGCAGGGTTCATTATTGTTGAGGGAACACCAAAACAGGGGAGTGGAGGGGAAAGAATGTAAGGCAGTAAATGGTCTTGAAATTATGGATTTTATGTTTTTTTCCCCTAAAATATCTATAAACCTCCCTTTCAGACATCAAGAATAAAATAACTTGGAAAAAAATCTGCCTAACATGGAAGTTTTATGATAAAAGAAAATCTCTAACATTATGAACCAGGCCGTGCAGCTAGAGTATTCCACGTGTAAGGCGAGCTTGTTTGTCCTGAACGGCAATGTATGGCAAGCTGTTCACACATTTATCCAATTTTTTTGTGGTTGGATAGCCATAAAACTTCTATTGCCTCATTAGATCACCTTTTCATTTACGAGCAAAGTCATAAATATAGATGAAATTCAGCTTCTCCACTTGCTACATGGAGAAATGGCCACCGACGTTGGCTACTTAATTAGCTTGTTTGGTTTAGATAGGTGTGCTGAATTGCATATTTATGGATTTATTATGGTGGAAGTGCTATAGAAATGTCATTGACCTAAAAAGTATGTGATTATCATTGTTGACAACTGGTGAAAGTTTTCGACAAATTATTTATCATATAATTTCCAATGCTCTCATAGATATGTTTTTTTTTTTATCTAAAGTTCAGTTTACAGTATTGTAATATTGCCATTTTCCCACCTAATTGCAGATTGGCTCATTTCATGGCTCAATACTTTAACCCTCTATTAACCGGCGTGGCATGTCTGCTACATGAAGTGAAAGGGTCAACAGCCTGGACACCCTGTTGGTTTTGTTTCTCATTGCCAAATTAACATTTGAGAATAACTTGAATGATATGTCACTTTAATTCTTTCATTAGCATTATTACCCAATGTAGCAGATTTGCTGCAATTTGGAAAGGTGGGCCAAATGTGTCAACATTTTTTTGTCCACTGTTTTTTCAAATAATGGCCCAAAATAAACATTTTTGCATAGGGAAATAATTTGAACACAATTGGAAATGGGCTTGGTCAAAATAGAGGGCTATAGTTCTTTTTATTTATTTTTTTTTTTTTTGAAGTTTTAGTTGTCAATGGAGGACATTAATGGAAAATTTACTCCTGGAACTAGGGACACTGAAAAAGAGGACGGTTATGTTTCTGGTCTATTAAACCCAAGCCCAGTCCCATCATTCCTACTTTCCTCTACCCCACAGTTCACTAGTTGAGCCAAACATTCTTTATACTGGAATATTGCAACTCCTGACCAGCAGGCTGAGGTCAGCTACAAGTCAGCTGCTGCAATGGTTGCCAAACTTTGCAGGCCCATGACCTGCATAAAAAGCGAACACATTTGGTTCTCTGCTCCGACTTCGATTGAAATAGAGCCTAAAACACAAGCATATTTAGATGTACATTTTTTTTTTTTTTTGCTGTGCAGTTATAACCTGTGGAAGTATTTTGGTTGTTTACATTTGCTTATTTAACTGATAAGTGATGTGAAGGTTATGCTCGCGTACTTGCGTTTCGCTTGACGTTTGGGACATCGGAAGACAGAGAACCAATGTTATTATGAGATGAATCACCCAAAAACCATCTAATGATATATCTGTGAGTAGGTCATATGAAGTTCACGTCTGCGCTATAGGGCGATAGTATCGCAGTGCAAGGAACTGAAACCTATCATTTAGAGCGAAAACATGATCACGTCAACGATCAGCGTGTACGTCCTTGCAAAGCAGAGTCAGTCAAACATGTGAGTGGTGCGAGGCGAAATGGTTCTTTCATGTTCTTTTTCTTTTTCTGCTGAAGCACTGAAAACAGTCAAAGGGGGGGAAAAGTGGCATTGTAAATCTCAGAAGAGACAGATTCCGCGCATTCCGGCCACCCGTAATCTTGCATTCCTCCCAGACCATAAAGATAAACGGAACTAAATGCGGACGGCCGCTCCGGGCGAGGGGAGTTGACCCATGTCATGGCTGTTGACAGAGGCATGCTGCACGAACCTTACCCTCATAACACGCGTTAACCTCACCTCCCAGCTGGCGTGGCGGGTACGAGGGTGGAAAACTCTATCAGTCCAATACGCCCCGAGTCAAAGGTCGGCGCATTGTTTACATCACGCTGAAGGTCCCAAACTAAGTTTTTAAAACAGTTTATGGATTTATTATGATATCCCGCGGATGACAAGTTTCTGTTTCAACACAGCTGTTTCAAAATGTCTTTGAGTTATAGTTCGTTAAAATGCAGCACTTTGGACAATTCGCTGCATTGCTGTCAGGATTAAAACCGTGTGTCTACTCCTCAATCTCAGTCATGTTTGCTGGTGGTCAATTAAACCTGAGGTAATCAGTAGCCGATTCTGCCCCATTATAGTCTCCATTTACCAATGGAGCAAAATGGAACGTAAACTTACAATATGGTCATGATGTAACACAATGTAGCTCGGACAGAATTTGAGGGTGAATTTCCTAAAACAAGTAAATGAAGGGTACATCATTGAATGAAGTGATGGAATGAAGCTCTCTAGTAGCAGGAGTGACCCGCCTCTTGGCACAGTAAACTTTTAGAGTTCAATGAGCTTGAAATTTTAAGGCAGCCTGAACACTAACTTTTATAAGTTGAGACAACTTTTTTTCGTTACAGTGAAGAAACTGGACTACTAATAGGAAACCCAAGCGAACATGGGGAAAACATGCTAAGTCTGCATAGAAACCCGTACTTAGTGGATGCACAACCAGACATTGGTATAAACACATACCTAAAGTATGAAGCCCTAGTGGCAAGCGGTTGCTGAGATCTGGTCCGCACAAAATAAGACACATTTTAATGTCCAGTGACCTTGACCTTGCGCCCAAGAGAACCTAACATCATGAATACACAACTAGAAATTAGTATAAATGCATGCCAAAAGTACCAAGCCATTGTGAGAGATCTCATCAACGCAAAAAAAAACTGTGGTGCTAACGCTGATGCAGACAGGAAACCAGGGTCGACTATATGAGTGCACCCATATATAATATATTAGGCGTACCTATATGGTTGTCCGATAGCCAAAACATTAAAATCACTCACAGATGCAGGGAATAATGTTGATTATCTCAAAACAACTGCACATTTGAAAGCCTGCAGACAGATCTTAGATGATAAGCAAACTGTGGAGCAAGTTGCAGAAAATTTCAATAATATTTGCATAAGGACGGTGTCACAACACACAGTGCATCGTACCCTGCTCTACATTGTACTTTTTAGCTAGCAGACCATTGAAAATGCTCACTACTGCCCCAGTCTGCTAAAAAGTAAACATTAGGCATTTGCTTGTTGCTCAGAGACACACCATCTCGAAATCATTGTAATTGTGCTTGGTAATCAGAAGATGAGAAGATAGATAATTCTGTTTGTGGTAAAGGCCTTGTGTTGTGAGCAGACAAAAAATCAGTTCCACTATGACTGAAAGCTTGTAAAAGGGCTTGATAGTTTGGTTCTTTTCCAAGTACAGTTGTATGAAGCTCAATTACGTTTGTCGCTTTCCTCGTCTTTGATAGCTAATTCATTGACTATGGATAAGTAGCTATCTAGCTACATCATTCAAACCTACATTACAAGTCCAACTTCGCTTACCTTAAAAAATGTGTAAATAGACTCCTCGCTACCTTAGGTTTTAACCTTGGTTCAAACTAGCAAGCTACCTAACAAAGGGTAACCCGACTGAATCTTGATTTACTAACTTTAGGTGGCTAGCTATCATCTTTGGGTCACTTATGCTGGCAACAAAATTGCCAGATTGCGGAAGGTCCTTTGCTCTGAACATAACATCTCTGCAAACAGTAGATACATTATGCTATGTTCAAAGTAAATAGCTTTTTACCACCGATTTCCATTGCTGTGATCTATTGTAAAATGTTGCTAAACTAGCTCTAACTAGCTTGCAATACCTTTCTACAACAGCTTTGCTGCAATAATTCTGTTCAGAGCAAAGACCCCTTTACAATCAATTTTCATCGGACTTTCCAATTACTGTGGGTAATATTTAGTTGCACTAGGACCTAGCCACTTATGCACGTGTAATGGTATCATTATATCTTTCCTCAATGGTAGCAATCCAGCTCTGTACAATTGCTGGAGGTAAATCAATAGGCGATGACTTTTCTGAGAGAATCTGTAAATCAAAGCTGTAAATCATGCAGTTACACCCCCTTTTTATAGTACAAAATAACTAAATAACACAAAACAAAAATTATCAATTGAACATATATCAGCATGCTAAGAACTACCTAAATTGACTGAGACCAACTTTGGAAAAAACGTATTTCACATATATGATTTACTCCAGCTGTGTGGCTGAAGCTAAGCAGGCGTGGGCTTGGTTAGTACTTCGTTGGGAGACTACCGGGGAAAACTAAGTTGCTGGTGGAAGAGGTGTTGGTGGCCAGTAGGTTGCGATCTTCCCTCTAGTGGAATTATCCCCAATGGCGGGGACACTGTACTGAAGGAGACGCCTCATCATGAGACATAAGCCAAGGTCCTGACACACTGTGGTCATTAAAGATCCTATGACACTCATTGATAAGAGTAGGGGGTTCCCCAGTGTCATGGCTGAAGTCCCAACCTGGATCTTTCTACCTGCCTCCTTATCATCCCCTGATCTTATTGGCTGTCCAAATTGCCCTCTCCCTCCCCACCTCAACCCCCAGGGCTCCCTTGAAAAAGAGATTTCAATCTCAGTGGGACTTCCCTGGTTAAATAAGGTATAAATAAATACATAAATAATTTATTGAAGCCCATTATCCCATCCACTGACATGGAGGGGGTGGGCTTATAACGTGTACTGCAGCCAGCCACTAGATGGCAAAGAGGATTTCTTGGCTTCACTTTTGGGGAGCTGTTAGATTGTACATCTTTTTATACAGTCAGTGATTCGAGTGTGCAAAATGAGAGCTGGGACAAGGGAAACTGACAAGCTAGTTTGCAATCCTGTACACTAATATTACAGTAATATTACAATATCCCTAGCTGCTAGCTACCAAGCTGCTGATCTGGCTTTACGTTTGCTATTACTTTCACCATCTCAAGGCTATGCATAAGTTCAACGCTATGCTAGGCTATCAAACACATGTAGGTACCAGTTTATTGGAGCCACAATTTCTAAATATTACACCTCGTTGCCCATTCTGTTACAGACAAGCGGCTTATATGTCGTTACAACTGGAGCCCAGTCACGGTAATTAAATGTGCAGACTAGTGCTACTGTAGAAAACTGCTAACAAGCTACTTACCGACACAATGCCTGCAGATCTTCCATACGCTTCTGTCTAGTTTATGCGTTTTGCAATTATTCAATTATTACAACCAAACGCAACTTCCTTCTTGGTTCTCTGCTTTTCTGCTGGTGTCTTTCGTCTTTTTATGCTAGTAGAACAGTTCTGCAGTTATTGACAAAGGAGGAACTGGAAGAGAGAGATTTGCACGTTTCCATGTGGTTGCTATCTGAAACTGTATTATGACGTTATTACCAAAAATAAAACACAAAAATGTTTACCAACCGCAACTTCAAGCACCTTCAGGAACCAAGAACAGACGATGGTCATGATTGAGGGAGAGACCATGTATGGAGGAGGTCTGCTGAACCACATGTGTGTGAGAAGTGATTGACACAGCTTCAGGGACCTCTCCTGGCTCTGATTGGTTAATTTTGCTCGAGCTTGGTGGATTTTTGCCAGAGCTGTATGAAGCAGTGGGATGAACCAAGTGCACATGATTTTTTTAAAGATTACTTGTCTCATGAATTGCTGTCAGTATAGATTGACAGTTTCAGTAAATATGAAACAAAATATTTTATAATTTGCCAACCGCACCTGTGTAGGAATAGCGCCTTGAAGAACTTACAAAACTGCATGGTGACAAAACTTTACATTTGTCTTATCATTCTCCAAAAATAAGTCATTGCGCTCATACATACAAGTGCGAAACATACGGAGTGACTAGCTGTACTTGTGCTCCACTGGGGGTTGATCGTGACCGATAATCCGAACGAATAGTAGCGTCACCCGTCGTCATGATAACGAAAGGCAAAAACTGATAAAATAGTCTAGATTTCAGTAAAGGGGCGAGTTGGTTTGATCACACGTGGCGGAAGACAGAGGCAGGCTCGTCTGGAACGCATACCCCACAGGGCGTCGGGATCCGTTGGGCAGGTTGGGAGGAGAAACGTTGCAAAGGCCAGGCAAACTGAGAATTAATATATAGATAAACTGAAAATTCACCCTCAACTGGTGTCCATGAAACATAAATATATCAATTCTTTTTAGATGGCACAGGAACATTAATTTTAGTGCGTGAGATTCTTGACTTAATCATTTTTGATTCTTTTGCAACACAAAGGATTGAAGTCCCGACTGTACATTAAGTTAGAGTAGGAGGTTATATGTCGGTGGTTCCACATTACTACTTCTGGAGGGACCTTGAGGTAGCTCTTGAAAAAAATTTATAAGAATGAGCATTATAAGAGATTAATTGGGATCTTTTTTGTGCGGCATAACTTCAACGGAACTACACGCAAACACACACATGCGCGCACGCACACACACACACACACACAAACATCAAACCGCTGATCATTTGTCTTGCCTGCTGTGCTGCCGGTGATCATTCTGAACTCTGCTCACACAAGGCATAAGGATTACCTACTGTTGTCCCCTGAAGAAACCACTGATTTAAATGTACCCCTTAACACCCTTAGTGGTAACGATGATTATATAAACACAGTGGTATCTGGATCCTTCTTTAAACCGCTAATAGTCACCTTTGTTGGTGGGCTCTCGAATGAGCACCCTTCCATTTGCATGGATCCTCTGTTCTGAAAGTGCTCCAGTTTGCCTTCTACCTCCTGACTATTTCATAGAGGAAGAAAATGAACTTTTGAAATAAAGGGCCAATAGCATGATGGTGTCCTCTTGATTGCCCCCATGAATGAAAATGCATTAATTTCAATATAATTTCATATTTACACATCTTGTGCGGTTCTCCACATAATTTGTGTCTTATCCACCCCAAACACATCCTTGAACACATTATTGCCATTGACATTCTAAATATCATTTGATCTGCGCAAAATGACAAACAACTGATTTCCCTGATAGAAAATTAGATCCAGCCATCATCTGACATTTACATTAAGTGTTAAATGCTCCATATTAATGCGACTCATTCAGAGTTACCCATTTGGATGAGGTGAACAAATCTGCCCTGTGCAACAATTCCAGAGATAACCAAATCAAAAGTTTCCTTAAGGCTTGGACTTGGCTGGATATGACATTCTCTTGATTGGATTTCACGAGGCTGTGACATATGTCCAACGCATTAGGACACATTGATCCAACGGCTAATGGGTTCACCTCTGGCTCTTATCGCTATTACAATAACAGCCTAAAACAAAATTCTCAGTCAAATGTGCCTTTTTGATGTCGTCATTGTAAGTAAGACATAATTTTCAATATCTGGATTCAAAATGGTGCCTGGTTGTACACTGACAAATCTATCCTTAAGATTCTGTTTCTGCAGGTAAGGGGGCCTTGTAGAGATTCAGCTGCCATTGGCTGTTCAGAACGCAATCCTAACCAATGAGTACTTATTTTGTTTCTGAATCTTAGCATTTTGGGATTTATAAATGGCAGAGCTAAGCCTTGTAATGGGAGGAACGCCCAACCAAGAGCCGTCGATCGCTCGCTCATATGAGCCAAACCGCATTCTTTGTTTTTGACACCCAAAGGCGAGCCACAGATGCTCAATAACGCCTCTTAGTTTATGGCTGAGTCTTCGGTTTCCTCGCCCTCATTTTACAGTCCTTCCGGGATTCGTTTTTGGTCCACATTTTTTATTCTTTCACCATCATTTCCCACATCTGAGTGTGAAAAGGTAACTGACAGTTGGAAGAGGAATGCCATAGCAAAGAAATCAGGCCCGTTCTCTTTATTTTGTTTGACCGTATGAGAACTTTGGGGCTTTTTTTCTCAGCGGCAAAATATTGAGATCAATGCAGACACAAATGATGTGACGTGATGATGTCAACCAGTGTCGCTCTCTTTGTGCCAGAAAAAAGTGAAAATTACGAAATATTTTACCATGGTTCATTCCCACAATATGTTATTCTAGTAAACAATTTCATGTCAAATAGTTCTTTTACACTTTTTCGAAATGTGATTTTCGGTCATGTGAAGTGTAATTATAATAAACAATAAAAATTGTTGTGCAAAAAAAAAAATTGTTGTGCTTAAAATTAATGGTTTTTAATTAATTACAGTCAGCATCCCTCAGTACTTCCATATGTACGTATATCTATACTTACCTACACGCAGTCCTTCATTAGTGAAATGTCATGCAATTGGGCAAGTAATCTTAAAAGACAAGGCTTTTCGTGCCTCCACCTCCCGCTGCCAGTGCCCCCACCCACCCGCCCGCCCGCACACACACACACACACACACACACACAAACCCTTAGTGTACCACAGGTTGGCAAGGGACCAGACTTCATGGGAGAAAAAATCTCGCTATCGCTCTTTACCCTGATCGAGACCATTGAGAGTGAGAGAGAGAGCGAGAGAGAGAGAGACCCCACACAAAGACAAATAGTGCGGGGATTCAGTCGAAAATATGTGACATAATCACATTAGTGTCTTAAAGAACACAAAGCGCTTAGTCAACTTCCTTGATCTCGCCACATCTGGTGGAGAGGGGGAACCTGCTTTTCCCTTCTATAACGAAAACAAGCTGCAGTATGAAACGCCAGGCCCTGGAGGCTTCAGTCAAACAAGGCGCTGGACACACAAACACGGACAAATTTGGCATCGATGTTAGCAAGAGAAAGGGGAGGCAAAAAAACAATGGAAAAGGTTGAGTTGGGAACGACGCCTACAGCTTTCCCAGAGATTCTGAGCTGTGATCTAGCAGAACATATATCACATACATTCATATATCTACGACACTTCAGTCGAGCCCTACAGCCTGTAAAATGCGGCGCGCAGTATTGAGCTGGTTACGTCGGTGACGTCAGCAAAAGTGAATGAAGGTAAATCCTGTTTATACCTGCTTAATACTCCAAGAGAAAATACCTTATTCATTTGTAATTGCTGGTTGGGAATCCCGCGCAGCCTTTAAATGGGGGAAAGCGAGAACAGACTTAATCTGACGGATTCCTCCCCGACTCAAACCACTAATTGAACACAATAAAGCCTTCAAATTTGATCAAAGCTGATAATTCCCAAATATTTAACCAAAAGTGAGTATATCTTTGTGTGTGTGGTACTGTACATAATGAGTATGCATTATGCATCAATGCATTTTCTAGAAAACATGTCCATTTGTTTCAAAATTCTTCAATGATACCGGACATTGCCAGTACCTGCATTCAGTCAAGACGAGTAAAGACGGATGACTCGAGCTGAATACTTTCTGGGCGTTCTCTGTGGCGGCTGAAAATCTTCTCTGGAGCCTCAAAGATCTGCCACACAATAAAATAATTAATGAAAAAAAAAGACTTTCAGCTCGCCATGTAAGGACGGTGGCAATCAGCTTTTCCGCCTTTTGTTGGCAGTCCTATTTGAGACTCCTTTTTAAAAAAAAAAAAAAAAAATAGGGGGAAAAAAAAAACTGTGAGCACCTGGTAATATTTTCCAGAGGCTCTGCCGCACGTTTTCACACTTTTTTGTGCCTCCCCTCAGTCCCAAGAACAAAGCTCGGTGTCTGTATGTGCTCCCACCCCGCTGTGAGAGAGAGGGCCCGATCGGCCCATTAACACCCACCTCACTGTACTCGCTTCCAGAGCGGGGAGCTAATTACTAACATGGGCCAGGCCAGAACCCCCTCGCAGACAGCAAACACACAAAAAACACGCTGAGCGGACAGTGAAAGAGGCCCGCGGAGAGAGCGGGGGCTGCCCCCCCCGAGAGGCTAATGAATCCATAGGAAACACCTCTCCATTCACACGTCAAACGGTTCACCCGGGACAAAACCCATCTTAAAGAATGTTCCTCCTTTGTCTCTGCTCTAATTCCTCGAAGAGGAGACGCTGAAGGGTGTGTGTAATGTGTGTGCCTGTTAGCGTTTGTTTGTGTGTGTTTGTGTGTGTGTGTGTGTGTGTGTGTGTGTGTGTACGAGAGACAGAGGGTGTTTAGCAGTATGCGGGCGCGTGAAGGATTCTCTTTGCAGAAGTTTATGAGTTTAACATAAAAAAAACTAAACAATCCCCTTCAAAATTTAAGATTGTTAGACAGTTTTAAATCGGTGTTAAGGTCCAGGCAAGTGTTTGCCCATATAATGTTCTACATGAAACTGATGCTAACAGTGACGGAAACAGTCTGAAATGGAACTATTGGCCAATCACCGATTTAAAGAAGAGAAACGTGAACTTAAAAGTTTATTCTTTTTTGATAATCCGTGCCGTGTTCCGGCCAACCATGGTCTGGTCAGAGCCGGTCGCTGGTGACGGCTGTGCGTTTTGGTCACAGTTTTGAAGGCCCTAATCCCATCTCCTGCTAATCCGTCAAGTGGAATCCTTCATTATGATGTTAATGGCCGAGATCAGAGCCCTAACCCCTGCAAACAGCAGCAGCAGAGGTACCCCCGAACCGCCACCACCGCCGCCACTGCATTCCTCCTCGCTTAGAAACACCCCCATCTCACCCCCCCCCCCCCTTCTTTCGCCCTGCTGAGACAGTTTAAACTCTCCGGCCGCAGCTGAGTTTTCAGGCTGCAACTTTTTTGACGGTGGGCACATTGTACGGTACTTTCATTTCTCTCTCTCTCCTCGCTTTCTCCACTTGTCTCTTTCAGTGAAAGCTACTCATCTGGGCTTCATTAAAAGCCCCCTAAGATGTTTTCAAAGCCCCCCTCTCCTCCCATTTTCTCCTAACACAGCTGAACCTGGATAAGATCTGGCCTTTTCATCTTTGGGAGCTTGGATGAATTCAGTGGTCATAACAGATAAACCAGGGCCACCCTTCCTCCTGCTGCTCCAACAGGTGGCAGGTTTGCGTGAGGACCGGTTGGTTTACAAATACATTTCCTTTCTTATTTTATTTTGCATTGACTCATCCTTGGCATCCTTTTTGGCTTCTGTATTTTTTCGTGCTTTTACCAGTCTGGATGACTGGATGATCATCAGAGACCTGGGAGAGCATCGTTCACCACAGTACAGGACAAGACTGCAGAATCACACCATGTAATCAAACCTGCTACAGCCTAGCGGGTGCCTAAAGTGGATTTTAGACCCCTTTGCCTGACTCACACAGAAACACAAACATTCACGTTGTTTGGTATTAGCGGAAAAACATGTCACCGTATCACTTAAATTAAAATTGAAATGATATGATCCTTGGATGTTTGGTTTTTCTTCAGAGGGGGTGACTGCTCGACGCCGTATATTTAACTGTACATTTATTTCACTCGAAAAAAAGCATCGGTTTCTCCCAAGCTGTGAGCTGTGGTTGTACAGGTGTAATTTAGGCTAATTGAGGCCAAGTTCATGTGACAAAGAAAGCACACAGTGCCAGCATATCTAACTGACCTCAAATGCATTGTGAGCCACAGATTACAGGCCTTGGTTGTGGGTTAACTACATGCTACTGCTGTAAGAATAAATGAATGGTTTGAATATGGACCTTGTTAGATGCATGTATTGAATCAACATCAGTCATGGTGACCGCTAAGCTTGGACCAAGTGGGTATGGTTGGCAACAAAGTGGAGTTGGGTAGAGGTGTGCAGAACTGAATTAGTAAAGTGTGTTTCAGCATGTATGTGTTTGTGAATATTGAGGGAGGGTCCATAAGTCTATAGGCCCTAAATCGACTAATGGTATCGCAGACTTGTACTGATTGTGCCTGAACCCATTCTGTTAATTTTGTGAAATGAAGCCATAAAGTAACTGTGGCGCTGTTGAGAAAAGGGTTGGTCTAAGACAAACTAATTACCTGTGGGTGCTGTGGGGGTTAATTTCCATTGAAGTCAATCAGATCAGCTGCCATCATCCCTTTTAAAACCAGCAGAGTAACACCATATTTAACAATAAACTTGGTTAGGTGATGAAAAAGCAACTATCTTGCCTCGCTGCCTCCCCTGTCAGTCATCATGTCAGATGAGGAGCAAGAATCTAACTTTGACTGCCGCCACCAGAAACACTTCTCTAAGAAGAAACAATCCTAATTGTCTTTCACATCAGCAGGACATAGCTGCTTCAGAGCAGAGCATTACAGGGTTTGCGGTATACAGGCGGATCCACCAAGTCATTTGTTTTGCATTAAATGATTTGAGTCATTTAAACATGATGGTACTCATTGAATTAAAACAACTTAATTATTTGTATTTCTCCACACACGAATAAATTATTCTCGAGTAAAAAAACCCCCTTCAACCTCCATTCCCCATTAGACTTGTTTTGTCGGTAACATTTATTGGTTACATGACGGTTGTGAAAATTAAGAACGGAGCGAAACATGACATGAGCGATATGTGCAAGCAGGGATTCATTCACATAAAACTACCATCGAGCGACAACATTTGCATTAAAAGGTGGCCTTATGGAAAATAAAAAGGAGTTCTTTGACACAAAGCTTACATAGCGCCGCATATTTAATAAAACGCCATTCAACCCATCCCGATGCAAATGGCTTTATTACAAGCCACAAAACAACCAAACTGGGGTAATGTGATAAATATGCCGTTTGCAAAGAATGAAACAGTGAATAATGTCACTGCCACATGCGTTTCCATTTTTGAAGGCATGAAACTCGAATCCTTATCGTTGGGTGGGTGCTTTTGAGTACTGGTTGTGAGAGTTATATTGGCTGTGTAGACTCAAATGCCAGTAGTTTCTTTCTGACTGAAGAGGAGGTTTTTAATTGCAGCATTTAAACATGTGCGCTGACTTAAAATGATTTTGTGAAGAATAATTACAGATAATATTATTTTTTGCGTCTGTTTTTTTTGCAAAAATAATAAATTACAATTCATCAGAACAATAGTTTTTTTTTTTTGCATATTCATTGAAGTTTTACACTGCTATTCGCAAAATATTTTAAACTTAATTTCTATAAAATTGAGAGAAATTTGACAAATGTAAAGAAACCGTTGAATATAAAAATCAATTTAAAAAACTTGTCTGTTTAAACAAAGTAGTTGAAAAAAGAGGTACAAAGAAGTCCCCTGAACATTCTTTGGTTGTTTTGGAAACAACACGTTTAGCGATAAACACAACCTTCATTTATGAAATAACACACTGTTTATGGTGGCAGGGAGAGCGCTACAAGCCTCAACTGAAAATGCCTTGTTTATAGTTAGTGTGATAATAGCATCAGCTCGCTCTACCATTTTATTAACCCGAGAAATGGAGAGTGCCATCGCTCAACTGCTTCCAACCTCTCTTTTTTGCCTCCTGGGCATATTTTATGTGTGGTTACCCCCCCATATAAATATTACTCTCCCATCTCTGTTCTGTCATTATGGTAATCCACGTAATTCCTTGGGCTACAGACGCTATTTGGCTGGAAGCCACACTTAAGGCCTTCGCAGACTGCAAGCTTGTTTTCTTCTGTCATTCTCAAAAGCCGCTCAATCAAAGGCTCTCCAGTTAGAATTTGACGAAATGATTCATTTGCATCAATAAAGGAATCCCCGCATGATGGACTCGAGACTGCATGCGACAGAACTCCGCTTGATGAGCAACGGCCTGGCCCGTCATCATTGCCACTTTGAATATTTATCTATTTTTAATCACTATTATAACAGCTTTTGTTAGAAAGTACTATAGTGCAAAAGCTTTGTAATCATGTGGATGAAAACCTGTGTGACTGTTTCACTCACATGAGAAAATTGTTTTAACTGGCGATGATCCATGGCTGTTAACTCAGTTCTCGAGTCATCATTTACACTTCTTGACTCTAAATCTCACATTACAATTATTACTATTATTATTTGTTGTGTAGCCTTCTCTTGGATCAGATATGATTCCGGTCGCACTTGTAAATGAGTCCCTGGGACTCAACGTGATTTACCTGTTTAAATAAAGGCTTAAAATATAATGATTGTGAATCCTGGACACCGATGAGCCAAAACATTATGACCACTCACTGATGAAGTGAATGATGTTGATCTTGAATACAGTTGTTTGCTTGCCTGTAAACAGACCTTATACGGTAAGCAATACAGTCAATTTTTGTCGTCATTATGATGGATAAAGAGAGATGGGACTGGAACGACCTTGAAAAAGTCTTCAATGTCACGGCCAATCAACTGGTTCCAAGCACCTCGAACGTGGTAAGGCTCGTGGGGCGCTCCCAGACAGCAGTGGTGAATACCTAACAACAGTATTGCAGCAGGGCACTGGAAACCTGAGGGGCATTGAAACGCAAGGGCAACAAAGGCTATCCCATCTGGTCACATGGGCCATTGTGGCAAAAGTTGCACAAAATGACGGTCACATGAGGAATGTGTGACAACACACAAAGAATCATACTCTGGTGCATAAGTGGCTTTGCAGCCCCAGACCACAGCAAGAGTGTCCATCCTAACCCCGGTCCTCTGCTCAAAGAGCCTACATTAGGCATGTGAGTGTCAGAACCGGACCTTGAGCAATTGAAGGTGGTCATCTGGTGCGACGAGTCTTCTAATTCATGTGCATCAGCCAGGTGCACGTGCACCGTTTACCTGGAGTGGCGATAAAATCTGCATGCACTGTGGGAAGAGGACAAGCTGGCGGAGGGACTCTGATAGTCTGCGGAATTATTTTTTTCTGCTAACTTCATAGGTCCAGGCATTAATTTGGACATCAATATGACGTAGCTGTTTTAGCTGCACTCACATGACTAATGGCATATTACACTGGTGGTCATAAAGTTTTGGCTCATCAATGTGCTCACAGTGATCTTGAGTTCTCCTGTAATTAGAAACATGCATTTCAAAAGGATAGGCACACACAGACTATCACTCAGTACCATTAGCCTTCATGCTAAAGTTTTGCTTCACAGGCTTGTATTTGCAAGTTTAGCAGGCAATAAAATCTACTTTCCACGTAGTGTTCATGAAGTAAGAGATGAATCTCCATCTGTTTGTAAGTCGTAGTTAGATGACTTAATATCTGGCAATGTCCCAGTTCATTTTTTTTTTTTTTTACCTCAGTCACTGCAGCCGTACTGAATGTTTGTGCTTTGATAAGTATAAACACTTGACAATTATTTTTTTAATTTTAACTGTTCCTCGATGCCATCTACACTTTCTCTGGCTTCTCAAGCAAATTTACCTGATACACTACAATGAAAACAGAAGTATTTTTTACCTTTTTAGGGTGAAGTTTTCATTGAATATCACATTTTTGTCTGCAAAAAGTGTTTTGATTCTTAAAAATAAGATGGTTCAAAAGTATGGTTGTAATGAAATTTGGTTTCTACTGGTATGTAACAATTGATTGTTTTTTAACTTTATCTTATATATATTTTTGTAACCAATACGCACAGGTTTATTAATTTTATAATGACTTACCAAATGTCCTCATTTCCTCATTTAAGAGTTTTAAGTTCCAGTCTTTTAAAGGGCATTGATCTGTGTAGAACGTCAAGCGAGATTTCACGGATGTAAATTCTGTAATCATTAGTGCCGGTAGCTGTAAAGTGATCCAGTCAAATGATTTTCCTGAGTAAATAAATAAATAAACTTCTCAGTTTATGACATCAACAGTATGAAAGGTCATAGTGCATACTCTTCTCCTCCCCCCAATAAAAACAAAAATCTTCGCAGATGATTGAAAACAGCTTGCGTTGTTGGGGCAAGCCATTTTATGTTGATTGCCTGGAATATAAATGCTGAAGTCACTCTAGGAGCAAAGATATTGAGGAGAAAGAAAGAAACCCAATTTAGAGTACAATTATTTAAGTTTTTGCAGCGGGCCCTAGTCAGCAGGAGGGCTGGCACAGCGAACGGCCAGAGACTGAGAGCTGAGCATGCTCTTAAAAAAAATAAAGTGAAATAATATTTTAAAAATGTAATGGGTGTCAGTCTGGCCACCGGCCATTGTTTAATTTTATAAAACTAAGTGCGCGCACATACTCACAAAAGTGCCTCTCAGCAGCCTGTGCTCTTTAAGGTGCAGGAATACAACTGTGCGATCAGAATGTTCCAGAACTTGCTTGTTTTCATTTGCCAATAGTCAGGGTCACATTAGCAATGTAATATACAGCAATAAAGAAACACTCTTCTGCTGAGAGTAATGTTCTCGACTCGGCAAATGGAAGCAACTAAAAGTTCAAGAGCAATGACTAAAAACTCAGAGCCTCAAGAACCGTCGAAGAGAGAGAAGCGATGACAAACGGCTGGGACGCTGGGCTCTCCTCGCCTCTCTGACGTGGAGGTTGGGACGGCTGCCTGCGGCCCCCCGAGCGGAGGACCCCCCGTTAGCTCCATGCTGCTGCCAGTTTGAATTCATACGGCTGGTGGGCAGGCAGCCAAGACGGAGAGGACCCCCGCAGCTTAACGACAATGGATTTACTGCCTCTCTCCATATTACTGTTATATTGTGTAAACAAGGTTAATGCTGCCTTTAATTGAGCACCTGGTGATGGATCCTGACCTCGTATGGGGTGCTTCACTTACCTGGACCCGGGTCTCGGCATTTTGGTTGATACCTGATTGCCCGGCCTGAGCCCTTATCCTGAGAATTTTCTGTTTGATGTCAGTATGGAGAGAATAAGAGTTCATAATTGACAAGACTTTCATGGACTTTTTGTGTGTTTGCATTTTTTAGTGTTGTTTCAATGCCTTTCTCAAATGGCCTTTTTTTGCAAAATATTAGAGTGTCAGAGAAACCCAACATTCAGTCTTAAGGCAGTTACAAAATTCAAAATATTTCCAGTCATCTAAACCAAACCTTCGAAGAAACCCACACAATACTTATAATAGGTGTGTTTTTCAATGATGCTGGAATTTGTTGTAAACATTAAAAAAAAAATCTGCCACAAAAACTGAAAATTCGAAAGAAGCAAATTTTACTTTAAAATCATATGGGTGAGAGTTGAAAAAAAAAAGATCAATACCTCAAAATTAAATTGGAATGTACAAATTTTAATTCATTTAAATATCCACAACAACCTATTATGAATCTATTACACTGATTTGATTCATCATGAACTATAAAACACATATATTCAAAGTAAAGAAACATGCACACGCACACGCACACACACACGCACACACACACACACACACATGCACACACACACACACACACACACATATAAGCCAGAACAACACACAAAGCGGCGCACACAAGTGCTGCCTGCGCGTTCAGAAGTATCGCGAAGCATCCAAACTGCAGATCGATAAAGACATAAACGCGCTGAAAGTAATCTGCACATCACCGCGCGACGAATCCCGATTGGGGCTGCAGCGCTCTTTCTTCTTCTTTTCTCTGCATGACTTTACCTTTCTGTGGGCCTCGCCCCACTCTTTGAGCCCGGAGAATGCAAAGCTCTTTTCATGGCCGTGTGAAAAGGAGGGATTGTAGCTAATTGAGCACTGTAGCGGCGTAATTGGTCCAGAGGATCTATCCACATGGAGAGAGTGACCCTCTAACTCAGGGCTGAAAGGGACACAATGGGAGAGGGTGGAGTAATGTGAGTTAAAGCATTCTCACCAGCTCTTGTGAGGCCCTGTTTCACCCACACCGCGAAAAGTGGGGCTTAATAACGTAACGCTCCCGTGTGTTTTCACTCTTCACAAGTGTTTTCCCTCGGATCTGGGTAAAAAAAAGTCTCCCGTATCACTCTGTAAGGACTCTTCAGGGGCTGGGACAGTCAGTTACACAAACACACGCACAAACCTGAAAGCCAAGACAAACTGACCCACACATTCATGCATACACACTATGCGCATGCTCTTTCCCATATAAATACACACACAATCTCTCTGGAACACACAATCTCTCTCTCTCTCACATTCAAACACAAGTACCATGAAGCAAAACTTGACACCCTTACCAGTTCCAACTCAAAATACTACGTGAATATGTTGCAAACATGCAGATTAATAAAATATTTTCTTGCAATGCTTACCACAGGGGGAATGTAAGGCCTAGAAAAGCCAGGGGTAAAATTATCCAATCTCTAAAAATCATTCTGAGCAAACACTCAAACCACATCTCCAAAGCTTATTGGGGTAAAACACTCAAACCGCATCTCGAAGGCGTATTGTTGCTGACCGAGCAGTGTGATTAATGGGAGCAGGGGGTGCAAGCAGTGAAGCTTCTCCAGGACTTCTGTGATCGGAGGGAGAGCTCTGAATCTCGCTGTGATCTTTCAACGAGCTTCGCGTCTTCACGGGTGACCTGACGGTCGCGGATTTACACATATAAATGGCGGAGGCCAGTCCTCTTAATGTTGTATAAACAGAACTGACACTTTTATTTTGCGTTGAGAAGAAGATCATGACTGTGCTTATAGAGGTAAAGTCACTGGGGTTTACTGATTCACTTGATCTGGTGTCACGTTTGCATGCCCTGGGTTTTTGCAAGTTAGGAGCAAGAAAAGTGTTAACAATTAATTTGATTTTCATTTGAGAGAGTATTCACAGACACACACATTTACACACAAAAACACACACATGCACACACACTCGCGCACACATGCACATACACATACACATACATACAGACACACACACACACACACGCACACACACACATGCGCACACACACACACACACACACACACACACACTCATTGATGGCCAACTATACTTCTCTCGCATTGCGGAACTGGAACCAGGCTGACTTGTGCTGCATTTTCGCACTGTAGAGCTGTAACTGGACTGGCTCTTTTGAAAGGCAGGCTAACTATACTGTAAAGGTACTGTAAGCTGGAACCGCCTGTAAAACTGAAACCAGGCTGGTTCCAGTGTAAGTCACCTGGACACAAACTCTGTGAGTCACCATACGGGGCATTAATGGGTTCCTGAGCACTCCTACACACACTGGTGTAATTTTGGGCGTCCTCTCTCCCTGCCCCCCCCAACTCCAGCGTAACCAATTAAAGGCTGCGCCCCTGCAACTGGCCCCCAGCTTCCTGCTCGAGCTCCCAGTCCCCAGCGCGGGTCTTCTGACGTCACGTCTCAAAGAGGCCGTGAGCAGAACTGTGCCACCCACCGAATCGCGCCACGGCCAAACGGTCATTCAATCCAGCTGTCAGTCAACAGCCTGGAACAATAGCAGGTTTTCCATTAGTACCGTTGAGTTTAGCGAGAAGCGGACAGATTAAGCCAGGCATGCCCTGAAGCAGTACAAAGTGAGCGTCTGTTCAGCGCTGTGATTTAAAACATACGACACAGGCTACAGAAGAGCTTCACTACATCTCGCACTACTCATATCTGCTGCTTTGTACTCTGTGGAGGGCATTAGAATTAACAGACGTGCAGAAATTACAGTTTGTTGGTACATAGATCAGTGGAGATAGTAGCGACAGTTAACCGCATAAAACTTACTGACCCACGTATGAGTCTGTCAAATGCAGTGGCTGTATTCAGACCTGTGGAACTTCAGACTGATTTCAAGAGGAGATGCCAATGCTTCCAATAATCCTAAATACGTCCTGCAGAATTACTGAGAAATTTGCATAAACTAGATTGAATATCATACATCTAGATTCTTTCCATTTGTTGTAAAGCTTTGGCCATAAAAACACGGCATTCTGGATTTAAATATTTCTCTCACTTAAAGTGTGATGTAGCTTCAGTGTAGGGCTGCAACCAGCAGATACAGAGTATGTATCTAACGGCGTCCTATAAGATGGAAAAAAAAAACAAACAAAAACATTCAAACCTACTCAAGGAAATATTTTAGGGAAAAATTGGAGCTTAAAGGGTTAAAAAAAACGGAAAATAAGACTTAATGCTGTTTACACTACTGAACCTTGACTGATTAAAATGGGAATAATTGAGCATTTCAAAGTATAATCCAGGCTTCCATGCAGGCGGGAATTTTTTTTTTCCCATTGAAAATCCTATGGCTGCATCTAGTTTGTGTAACCAAGAGGTTTGTTAAATGTAAAATTATTGAGAAATAATAAAATGTGCGTACAACAATACCTAACTTTGCAAAACCACAGTTTATTTAATGCATGTTTATACGATGTATGTTCAATTACTACCTTTGTTCAAGATGACGCAATGGCTATAACACAAAATGACCTTTCTACGGCTGAGTAGAGTTGCCAAGCAAGTTTTGCTTTGTTTAAACCCGTTTATGCTTGTTAGAGATCTTTATGCTTTCAATGAGAGTTTGACTAGACTACAGAGTATCTATACAGATTCTTACAGATTTAATTTACAGATAATTTACAGATTACGGAGTAGAGTCAGTTTTGAAGTCACACTGTTCATTGAGGCGATTTTCCTTGTTATTGCAAGATTTCTGCAGTTGTCAGTGCGGCCCGTCAGCTGCCCATGAGCCGAGCAGGAACAATACAACAGCACTTAGACAACATGCATGACAGGATTCTGCAATCTCCACTGAGGCAAATGGAGCTAAATGCTGGCGGAAAGGCGAGGGCCAAAAGGTTAAAATATGTTAGCAGAAGTTTGTGTAAGATGTGCACTCCCTGCAGATAAAGCCTGACAGAACAAAAGCAGCGACCTCATAATGGCCTAGGGCACCACACTGACCTCTCACAACCAATCAGGGTCAAAGTTGATATGATTAAGGGATAGAATGGGCCAATGGGAAGGGGGTATTTTCCCCCCTTCATTCACAAAGTGACTGACAGGCAAACAAACATGTCCATCAAGAGTTGCATGGTGTTGGGCCTGAAAAGACAAACTCTGGGTTGGTTGGAATCCAGCTCCAGTGATGTCTGCTAAATAAGTCACAACACCCAGAGCTACAGAATGGTACGGAGTTTAAATGTGGCAATGATTCACGCTTAAGATTTGATCTATGTCAGACATCAAACACGTATCATTATACAGTTTAAGTATGCATTAAGCGTGGCCAGAAGAGTGTGTGTGTGTGTGTGTGTATGTGTGTGTGTTTGCCTGTGTGTGTGTGTGCGTGCGCGTGAGTGGGTGGGTGTGAATGGGGAGGTGGGGCATCTAACTATCACGTTACCAAAATTGGTCAAATGCAAAAAAAACCCCACCCAAAAAATACACAATCATGTCATTTTTAAAGCTGACCAGGTGAATATAATAAATAACAAAAGCAGTGTGTGAATTGAGTGCACGTATGCATGCATGCATGCATATAAACAATGTCAATTGAACAAATTGATAGAACGAATGAAACTACTCATTACGTAATAATTCAATTGGTTCAACTGAAGAGTTTGATAATCCTGCATGATTACAGACACGCCCCGCCTGCTGAGGTAGGGCGCCGCCCATCAGCAGTCAGGCCAGAAACTCAGGAAGCCTCAAAATACAGACGGAAAATAGAGAGCTTTGCGGTTCAATGGTCAAAAGGTGTGGGTTATGAACAAGCACAGAGCCAGGTGTCAAATTCCCGAAGTTAAACCGCATTTAAGTGAGGGCAGTTGGTAGAGCCGTTCGATCGCAGTGGCATAGGTGTGGGAGGGGTACACTGATAACGCATGAAAAAAGTTTATTTAATTTGTCTCACAAACAAAATGAAAGAGGAGAGAGTAATGCGAGAGTGTGCAAAACAGAGCGAGAGAGGAGTAAAAATGGACTCCCAGATGCTAATACACAGTAACTGGAGAGCTAATAACATACTCTGCAACAGGTGGTATAAAGCTGACCATGCTACTAATCCCTTAATGTTGGTGGCCCAACCAACATTAACCCCTTGGACACCAGTTTTAGACCCCCCCCCCCTTAACCACAAAAGCTGACTGACAAGCTAATCGTGTATCTATGATGTCCACAGCGAATGATCCTGCTTTCGCACAACATCTCTCATTCTACAAAACAGCAATGTAAAAGCCGCTTTCCACACCGGACGCGAAACGAATTTTTTGCACGACAGATTACATTCAAAGTCAATGCAAAGACGTCGTGCGAAAAATTCGTTTCGCGTCCGGTGTGGAAAGCAGCTTAATACTGAGCAGTACTGTGGAAAAGGGAAGGAAAGTTTTTTTTGTATGAGAGTTTGTGCAGGGATATGTACTGTATGTAGGCATGATTGTGTGTGTCTGTGTGTGTGTGTGTGTGTGTGTGTGTGTGTGTGTGATTGTCTGTTTGTGTGGTTAAGGAGATGGGGGTTTGGGAGGAAAGAGTCAGCTTGTAAATAGAGACAAATGATGGAATTTCGCCAAAGGGGAGATTAGCCCAGGAGAAAATACTGTGTTGTGAAAAAGTGTTAGCCCCCTACTCAAATTCTTCTCTTTTGACTTGTCATATTTAAATGTTTCAGATCATCCAAATAATTTTTTATAAAAGACAAAGGTAACATGAGTAAACACAAAATGCAGCTTTGAAATGGTAATTTCATTAATTGCAGGTAAACAGTTATTCAAACCTACTGAAGATCATCCATGTGAAAAAATACATAATTGGGCCCCTAAAAGTAATAACAGATTGTGCCGCCTTTGGTGGCAACGATGGTAATCAAATGTTTGCAATAACTTGCAGTGAGTCCTTTACATTGTTGTGGAAGAATTTTGGCCCACTTATTAATTAAATTCAGCCACACTGGAGCAAGAATGGCCTGTTACAGGTAAAGTTGCAGCATCTCAATTGGATTCACGTCAGGACTTTGACTTGGCCACTCGAAAACCTTAATTTTGTTTCTTTTGGGCCATTTAGAGGTGAACTTGCTTGAGTATATTGAGTGTGTCATTGTCCTGCTGCGTAATCCAACTGGTCTTGAGCTGCATGTCAAGAACTGATGGCTGAACATTTTCCTTCAGGATTTTATAATAAGGAGCAGAATTCATGGTTCCATCAATAATGGCAAACCGCACACCTACTGAAGCAACAAAGCAGCCCCAAACCATCACACTACCACCACTGTGTTTAACTCACCAGGGGGGACATAAGTAACGAAGGCCTGTGGAATCTGAGCGGAGTTACTGGGCCGCTCCAAAGAACAGAAAGGTAGGTTTTATTATTATTTATTTATTAAATCCCATCAAGGGGAGAAAAATACATGATAAGTTATACTAATAACACAATATAAAACATAACAGTAAACCATAAAATATGTAGTACACAAAGATAGCAGTAAAACCGCAATAGCAGGCCAGCCAAGTTGTGGGAGCGAGAGCCCCGGACACAGATCCGGTCCTCCCCATGTAGAAGACTATCTTCTTGTAAAAAAGGAAAGGTAGTTCTAAAATATATTTAGTAGGAAACTTTTGTTTGTCTTACGTGGGGCCAGATTTTATATAAAAATGTCATATATATATATATATATATATTTTTTTTTTTTCATGAAAGTGCGGGGTCTCTCTTAGATTAATTTGTTGAGATATCGAAGGCTTATATGCACACACTCAAAAACAAAATGAGAAGGAAAGACTGCCTCTGCAGATTATTACCATTACTGACTTCAACTGTGTCAGTCAAGTACTTAATCCTCATGGAGTGTAATTCGAACATGTCCTTTACATCTGTTCTGGTACCAAGAGTCCTCCAAAAAGCCCCTGGAGGCTTAGTCAGTCAATGTGATGGTGGGAGAGAAAAAATCTATATCTTTAAGTTTGTTATGCAACTGGGAATCACCAGAGGACTCAAATATCAACAGCTGCCTTGCCGCCAATTGCTGTCCTTCCTTGATTTCTGGATGACTTGTGATTCACAATGCCTCCCCTGTCTGGAATTCCTCTTTTTCAGAGCGACTGTAATAAAGAGATGATTTTGGTGGAAGGGGATAGAGAGTTGTTAACATTATTTGAAGTTTGAGTAGTTAAGTAGATGGATGACTTTTTTTTTTGGACTCTTGTTTTGTAATATCTGATCAGAAGGGGGAAAAAATCAAAAAAGGACATTTTGACTGCGTTGTAATTTTGCAGGCATTGCTCATGAGAGACTGACAACATAGGAATGTCCGCAGAACCCATAGGACAGCATTCAGTGATGTGGCACTTGGCCATTCTCCTCCCTCTCCACAGTCAGCATCATTATTCTGCATTGAAATGTCGCATAACCCACTGTGTACTTTATCTTTTCTCCTGAGGACTGGAGATACCTTTTTTTTTTGCAAAGCAAGCAAACACAACAGATAGCCATCGACACATTTCCTTTACTTTTAGAGATAATTACAGCACATACAATGTAATTAGATGTAATGTAACGTCATTTTTTTTTATCCTGCAAATTCTTTTATATTGCCAGGTTTGCATTTACAATTACTTGCCAAATTGGAACGAAACAAGCGACTGAAATGAGGTTTGAGTTTTTGAGCAGGCACACTCAATTTGTTTCCAGGACACTTACTTCGGTTCTCTAGTCTTGATGATACTAGTAGCTGAGTACAAATCCTGCTGAGATATTCCGGCTAAACTAGAGTGGTACAAAATCTCCCTCCACAAGGTTCTCCAGTGCAAAACCTGCCATAAACACTAATAGCGTGCTAATGCTGACATGTTATGTGAGAGGGGGGAGGTATTGTTTTTTTTTTTTTTTTTTTTGCATGCCTGTCAGCAGTTTAGTGAAAAAATGGTTTGATAAAATCACACAAAATTTTTAGCAAAGGTGTGTTATGGTCTAAGGATCACCTTTTTACAGTTTGGAACTAAATGGGTCAAGGTCACCGAAAATCCCTGGAAACGTTTTCCTTGGGCAGGGCATGTTGGACGACTTGTTCAGAGTACTTCTCTCTTCATGACTCTGCCACCCATTGAAACGATACAGTGAAACAATATCCATCTTTCAATTTCATTCTGTTCTGACTTTTTTAGGCAGATTGCAGTCTTGAAATATTGGCTTTGATTAATTTTAGCGACTTGAGCAAGTTAGCTGATGGACTGGGCCCTTCTCCCCTCCCTGCCAAAACTTAACTCCCTTTCACATTCATTAATTCAACAAAACAATTCCCAGGGCTTTACTGGGGCAGCAGTGTCCCACCTACTTACAGTATAACAGCCCGGATAAATGGAAAGTGCATGGCTTTTGCTGCAGATTTTTAGCATGCAGCATTGTATAAATGTGTCAAAAGTTATCTCCTCAGCAAAGAGATCATTTTGACAATGTAATTGATTAATTATAAGTAAGTTTATCTGCCCCCTCCTGACAGGGAGAGCCCATGTTACTGGCATAATATAGCGTAGAAGGAAAGGAGGTCTCATGAAGGGCACTGGACTTTGATACGGAGTGTGTGTGAATGGGCACTGCTATGGCCTCTGACGTGGCCTGGTAAGGCTGGCTTGTGTAATACAGATTTTTGCGCTGTAGGCTACCTGGTTAGTGGAGAGCCAATAGGATGATGCAAGTCACCTGTCCTGGGGCGCGTTTCCCAAAAGTTCATCCATTCACAGTAAGTTAGCGTCTGTGATTTTGGGAAATAAACCCCTGAGTGCTGCTTGGGGTTTAAAAGACTCAATAGTTCCTCAGGTTTTTCTCTCCCCTTCTCGACGTGCACCTTATGTTTTCTATAATGTTTAGTTTTGGGCCTTTTTCCCATTGCATTTGTCAGTTCATTCAGTAGTATTTTCTTGTAATAAATTCTTTAAAGGATGGAGTTTGTTTCCATTCTTGCTATGTTCAAGAGCTGGACAATAACAAATTGGGGGCTCGTCCGGGTGAGATATTTTCCTTTTTGGACTTTTTTGGTAGTTGGCTTTGCCATTGCTAGATAGGGCTCAGTTTGTTGCATTTCCCCATAGCTGGTAGTGAACTATAGTGAGTCAAGTTCAGATTTTTGCATGCAGTTGTCATTGGTAGTAAGGCTTTGCTGCCCATTTTAAACTACCTGTCCTTGTGCCTGTGCACTTTATAGCTTTGCACTTTATAGTTCTCTGAAGTCTGGATAGTGTTTGGAGTTTGAGTATTGGGTGCCTAGTGGGGCTCATTTGTAGGGTTCCGTCATTTTTGCTATTGGGAGATGCATCGGGAAATGCTATCTGAATTATGTGGCGAATTCTGTATCGACAGACGGCTACTAGTTAATATGGAAAAATCATTCAACCAAAGCCCAATGATTATAACTAAGTACCACCATGTAGTTATATGAGGTCCAAATAACAGGATAGCAAACCATACTAAACCCTTCACACAGTGAGTTCACACTGTTTCACAGGATGCTATGGTTTCTGCAAGTAGCAGGGGACAAAGGCAGGGAAGCCCTGTATTGTTTTAAGGTTGACATTATGATCCCATGACTCCAATGTGCACAAATGAGGATCATTCCCTGAAGTCTAAGATTAACCCATTATAATTTATAATTGTTTATGAAAACCCGAACAATGTTTGTGATTGGCTGTTTTCCCTTTAGTTTGGAGCAAATGTCATTTTGACAGTGTTTTTCCCAGTGTTTTCCAATGTTGCCCCGATGAGTTTCCTGCGAGATTTGAATAAGGTGCGAGATGAAAGGAATCACGGGGCCTTGAACACCTAGAGGGAATCAGTCTGAGAAAAGGACACTGAGGGGAAGGCACTTGATAAATCACAGAGAATGAGGTAAACCACCAGGAGGAAATGGAAAGCAGCGATTGTCAAAAAGGCAATAAATCCTGAAAAAATAGCGCACTGTCGGGACTCCTCAGCCTTGCGCTTTATTGGTGGCCATATTGATTATCGGAGCGGGACACAAATTGATAGGGAGCTTCCTCTAACCACCTTCAACAGACCACCAAAAAATTAGAACATTTGCCCCGGGCGTTTTTTGTTATTGTCCGGAAACAAAAATGAAGATGACTGCCATAGTGGCCATATTAATTGTTGGTGCAAATGCAAATTGATAGGAAGCTTCCTGCAACCACACTAAACATATACCAAAAAATGAGAACATTTGGCTAAAGCGTTTTTCAGCTATCGTCTGGAAACGAAAATGAAGGTGGCTGCCGTGGCGGCCATATTGATAATCAGAGTGGGACAGAAATCGAAAGGGCGCTTCCTGTAACCACCCGCAACATACCACCAAAAAATGAGAGCATTCGGCCAAGGTGTTTTTCAGCTATCGTCCAGAAACAAAAAGTTAATGGACAGACGGATGCCGTGTGCCACGACAATACTCCTCGACCGACTTTCATCAGCTGACGGGGAAAAACAAGAGGACAGTGCCTTCCAGGTCAAGAGGATTCTGCCTGAGCTAGCCAAAGAGTGAGGTGTCTCAGAACCAGGTAAGCACCTGTCTGCATGTTGTTCCAGTGCAAAATGGCTAGTTAGCTGTATTCAGCCTCTACGAAGAGCTTCTCCAAATGTTACGGTCTGATACAGGAAGTGTGGAGACTAAGCTTCTCTTAAACCCTAGAGCATTGCAGGCTTCTCTGGCAGTAAATCTGACGTAGGCTACCTCATGTACACAAAGGCAACAATTGCCTACTCTTTCAGCTTTAGTAGGTCTAATGCCTCAGAGAAAAATGGCGTGCAATGTAGACCAGGGTTTGTATGAATCCTCAGTCAGCAGGATTACTGTGCTGAGTCAAGCAAAAAGTGAAATAAAAATATGGCTGTCCCACATTTTATTCAGAGCAGTTATCATGCTAATTTTAGAAATTTTACTTTGCGGTTCCTGGAAAGTAAAATTTTGTCACAAATGTAGTGCAACTGTTCCTTTGTCATCAGAGCTGTGGAATCCAGGGTTCAGAAAGACATGTTTCTCCTCTGTCTCTGGAGTAAGACCGGAATTTATACTAATTAACTCCACCAACATGCTTGGGAGTCACTCTGATTCACAATCCAGATGACGAGAGCACAGCTGTGGGTAGAACTTTCTAATTTTGTATTTTCAAATTGTGATCAGAGAGTTGTAGTTTAACCAGTTGCAGCGCCATAGGCAACTATAGTTGCCCAATGGTGCAAGATATCAAAACCAGATGGTGTTGAAAACCTATCATGTGTCAACTTGTTTAAAAGAGCTCCCCTGCTCAGGATAATTACATCCTTAAATCCTTGAAAATTTATTTGGCACTCAAAGGGTTAACCTTGGTTTGATTTTTTTTTTTTTTTTTTTGCCTATTTGCATTTTTGCTGTCCTGCAACAGGGCAGTGAGTTGGGCGACTATGCTGGAAAGTGTTTTACAGTTTGCTGCTGGAGTTGTAGCAGTGGGCACAGATGGGACAACTTTTTACGCAGGACAGAGACTGACTACAGGCATAGAGGGCCTGCAATGGAGAGGCACAATGTGTACGATGACAAAAGAGCATTTAATGGGTGACATGAACACCATGACATTTGCAACACGATACACCCAATACAGCGCCTCACGAAAAATATTTAGCAGATATGACACTGGAGGTAAAAATAGGGGCCTTGTGTCAAAGGAAATGTCAAAGTTTTTGACTCTGTTAACCTCTGAGTTCAAGTTCAGTTTCCATAAATAGGCGACCATCATGAAGGTGATCAACTAGTAGAAGTTTAGCAAGCAAAATTTCCCCCCAGGTCTTCAGCTGCAAAATTGTATGGGGCCTTCCTTGCTGTATATTTGGCTTCATATTGAGCAATGCATGGTCACACTTTCGATGAAGTGTTGCCCATAAAGGCTTTATACAGCATGTAAAATGCCTTCATGAATGAGACATAATACCTTCATAAATTATACATAGGCAAATGTCATGCTTTGTAAAGGGTGAAATAATGCATCCTTATTCAACATGTGATTCCAGATGTGACAATGACAATGTCACTCAGCTGAAAATATCGCCCTTTACAGTATTTAGCCACTATCTAAGTGACATTGTGTGTTAAATGACATCTGGCATCACATACTGAATAAGGATGTGTTATTTCACCCTTTACAAAGCATGACATTTGCTTAAGTATGATTCATGAAGACATTATGTCTCATTTATGAAGGAATTATACATCCTGTATAAAGCCTATATGAGCAACACTTCATATAGAGTGTGACCCAATGCATTCTCAATCAGAGCCAGATCAGGACTACAGGTGGACAAGTCTAGCACCCACCCTCTCTGCTTATGCAGCCAAGCACTTGTAATCTGCGCCAAATGTGGGTTGGCATTGTGGGAAATCTAGGGAGGACCCTGGAACAGACAACATCTGTCTGGCAACACATGGTGCTCCAAAATTCTCAAACCTTTCTCCATTAATGGCGCCCTCACAACTGTACAAGTCTTCCATACTATGTGTACCAATACACCCCAGTACCATGGCATGTGCTGGTTTTCGGACCTGACAGTGATAGCAGTTTGAGCTGTCCTTCTCGTCCTTGGTTTGAAGAACATGGCAGCGGTTTTTTTCTAAAAACATATGAAATGTTGACTCGTCAGACCACAAAACGTACATCTACGGCGCTAAAGACCATCACAGCTGACACCAAACCCAGACAAGGCAGCGTTAATGTGTGGCTTTTGCTTTCCGTGATAAAGCTGCATGTGTGGAAGTTCACAAACATACATTTACCAAAGTATCTCCAAACTCATGTGCTGATATCCATTACTGTCACCTGACGGTTCTTAAGACACTGCCGTCGGAGGAATAGGAGATTATGTGTATTTGGATATTTCGGTATTGCTCTTTCCACTCATAGATTTAACCAGATTCTTTGAAATTTTTTATTATGTTGTGCGTTATAAAGAGTGAAATGCGCCAAATGCTCATGCTGGTTTCTGTTTGGATAATATTGTTCTCAAAGTGACGGATTATAAGATCACACGTCTGTTGAAAAACTGGTGCATCTTGACGGATATTTTGCTCTTAAATAATCAGGCTTTTTTGGGAAGGGCCTTACTTCATACTATAACGCCTGTTTTACTCCACCACATTATTGCATCTTTTCTCATCATTATGAGTCCTAAATTACCTTGGTCAACTTTGTGAAGTCTGTTGCATTTTTTAAAATTGTTTTTTTCAGAATATTAAAACTTAGGGGGAACAGTCATTACATTTGAATAAGTGTAAATTTTCAGTAAGCCATTACAAGTATAAAATAATGTGTTGCTATAGAGAAGTAGTCAAGGATGAATGGACTTTTTAGAATCGTTCCTCTTCTATTTTATTTGTATTTTCCATAATGTGCCAACTATTTTGGAATTGGGGTTGTAAAACCATCTTTACATTTATATCTGTTGCAGAACATTGCATAAATTTGCTTCATAACAAATGAGTTGAAGCGGGGTTTTCTGTATTCATGCTTTTTGAAACCACCTTGCAACAACTACACTGTCAAAGTCATTCGCCGTGACTGGTGATATTGATCGCTTGTCTTTGTTTACGAGTGATGACCTCAGGCAGATTCTGAATGCAGGTTATCTGCAACCAACTATGAAAAACAATGCATTTATTTATACAGCTAAAAGAAAGAAAATTCCAAATCTCCATATTTTTCCACTTTACAGTGAGCATCTTTTGTCTCATTGATATCTAATATAAATACGATTTGCCTGATGATTACAAAAAATAATGGAGAATCCCATTCAGATTTCAGTTATATATTCACAGCAATGTCTGAGCAGCATTTACCTGCTGTTTTTTCTTTTTTTTTTTGTCTCCTGCACTGTGCGCTGAGGAGCTGTGGTTTTGGCTGATTGATGTACAGTAGGTGGTCTTGAGAAAAAGATCAAAAGAGAGGAGGGGCAAATTTGTAATAAAACCCCAAAACGGAGTTTTGCGATGACAGTAAGGCCTGCCAGCAATGGCCTGACTCCTCGCTCAGGCAGAAAAGCAAACCAGAAATTCCCTCTTTATCCTCCCTTCTCCTGTAAGACTGCTGGTACAGCTGTGGGTGTCTGCCTCAGCTTGACTCTGCAGTCCCGCACGTGCATGTCCTGCTGATCTGGGACAAGTAAGGTGTGAGGGCTGACAGAATCCTTACATCGCACCGAAATGCCACTGATGTATCCCAGAACACTCCTGGTTTCCTCTGATCTCGTTCATCTGCCAGACAGTGAGCACGAGACATTCTGGTGTGAGCAAATATTTGTACTGATCTACGACGTCAAACTCAACAGGAGTTTATTTCCTTGATACAACAGGGCCAATGATAATAGCATGTATTTCATTACTCAAAAAAAAGATGGTCCCAGCTAATGTATGTATATGAACCTCAGTATTTAACGAACATGTGAACACTCCACGTTAAAAACTGTAATCAACAGTATTGCAATGACCGTGCCCTCGAAATCCGAATGGGTATCACAACCTAAATCTGCGGATTTTCAAGCCCAAGTTCAAAGTCATGCATCTTCGCGTGTCATAAGCAACCACACGGACAATAACAAAGAACTCTTCAGACACTATCGGAAAAATGAATTACTTCTGGGTCAGAGTTCAGTTGCAGCCTGCTCTTCCGAGAGCGCCGAGCAGAGCCAGGAATGCTTTTGGAGTCTTTAAATATTCCTTATGTCTCTGAATGATGACCCCACCAAAGACCTATGAAGGTGCTTTAGTGACATTTATTGTATAATTTAGAAAGGCTATGGAAAATCTGGTTCATATCTTTTTATATTCTGATAATTACAACATTTCCCTGTGATCTTGAGGCAGCAAGCTTGTTGCGATGCAACGTGAGATATCAAAATAGGAGCCAATGGACTGAGGAGCTGAATCTTTCCGCTTGATCGTGGAATAGTGTTGGTCATTGTATGATTTATCTATGATTCAGTTTTGTTTGATGAAGCCTTATCACAGGTCCAGATTACCGTGAGTCTGGTAAGTGTGATTAATACATCTGTATTCTGATCGTGGATTTTTAAAGGCCAATTAATAATTTGCAATATGTACTGACAGAAATGTTTGGAATACCAGTTATGGATTTGTATGCATTTTTCCCTCATGTCTTCAAAATAATGAACTTGAGATCATAAGAAAAGTCTGTTAAGTTTTATGATCTGAATATAACAAGAATGTTTTCTTAAAACCACATAATATTTTCCTCATCACAAGAAAAAAAAATTATTCTCTCGATTTATGCAATGGTATTTTCCTAAGAATTGCCTCTGGCTGCAGTTGATACTGCTAAGCCTATCTCTATATCCTAAGACAGGTGCAAGGGTCACAAGTTTTTGTCATTTATGTATGGAGAATTGGAGGTACCAATCTTATTTTCTGAAGATCACAAAATAATTCCTGATCCCACTAAAATGGGAGCCGTTATCACAAGTTTATTTTCTAAGATTATTATAATGTATGACCCTCAGAAAATTTGTTTGCTGAAGATCATGAAAAACATTCTGTTGAGCAATTAAAGTCTTTACTTGATGATAGGGAAAAAAGCAATATCTTTTATCAGAATCACAGAAATCACAGAAGCTAGTTTTCTAGATAATCTATCCAACAAAAATGTATCCAATGATCAGAGAATCAGTAAAACAAGATTACTTCTGTATTTTCAAGAAAAGATATCCTTTTTAGTGAGTATCAATGGAAGAGAATTGGGTACCAGTTGATTTATTCAAGCTTATTTTTATGTCTC
This sequence comes from Gymnothorax reevesii, assembly GCA_029721435.1. Lineage (NCBI taxonomy): Eukaryota > Metazoa > Chordata > Actinopteri > Anguilliformes > Muraenidae > Gymnothorax > Gymnothorax reevesii. The sequence continues at coordinate 59,928,152 of CM056588.1, forward strand.
CGTGCCAGGGGCCGCTCGGAGCTCCCCAATGGATTTTATGGGACTGTGGTGGATGGGTACAGGATCACTGAGGGGGTCCAGGGGAATGGTCCCCCAGAAGGAAATTTTATACATTTTGAAGTTAAATGCATCAATCTGCTGCATTTTGAGAAAAAAAAACATGAAGAGGCTGGATCTCTGAGGAAATATTCACTTGTGTAAACAATTTTGTGCTCCAGTAAACAACTTAATCATAAAAACATTGACGGTATACATATTAATGATGATGACATGACAAAAAAGTCACTCTCTCAAAGCATAATAAAAAAGGTGTTAAACTTTCAAGGAATTTTTGTGTCTTTATCATACAATCACAAAGCACTGTTTTGAGATCATATTTTGAATTTATGAGTAAAAACATAGTCCTCTTTGCTTTCAAGTTAAAAAGTTTTGCATTCGAACCAGTCGTCTTTGCTTGCAGGTTAAAAAGTTTTGCTTTCGAGTTGAATTGGAGATCATGGGCGGGATCTACACAGACAAATGAGAGGAGAGCAGCTATTGGTGGGTTTGGCTTGGACTGACAGCATGCCTGTTCATACTTACAGGCCCCTCCTTCCTTTCCTCCCGCCCACTGTAAGCGCTCTCTGACCGAACACTGTTTCAACGTTTCATCATACATATCAGCCCCTATGGTTTGTCCATATTTAGTACGGATTTTGAGCTTTTGACATGAGAACGGACCTTCAGGTAAAATGGTATGGAAATTGCGGCTTTTACCAATACAGTTTTTTAAAGCAAAAACATTGTACAAACATGCAAGAGGCATATGTCAATTTATACGGATTGCCTGTAAACTATGAGGATTTACCCCCAGTTATGCAGATTACGGACTAGCACGGCTGTACTATGAAAGCCGGCTTGTACATGTCATGGAATCTCTCGCGGTCAATATCCCTTTAAAAATCGGCTTATGCTGGACATCAACTGCAGCAACCGACTTGGCTAGCTAGCTGGCCGTGCTTTTGCTGCTCGCATGCCTATACCGCCAAGGGTAAAGTGTATTGCTGAAGAGGCCAATGTATAATTAAGTCTATTCACCTCTTCAGCGATGCACTCTATTTTTTGCCACTAACATATTGTGCCTGATGTTTTATCATCAAGGGGATCTTAATAAGTTCCTGTACTTCAGAGTAGCATAGCCAAATGCTAATTATTATCCCTCATCACATATTGTTGAGCCAGACGGACGACCCATTGTTATCTTCTGCTAACCACAAATTCTACTCTTTCTCCACTGTCGCTGTTATCTCTTTCCCTCTGTTTATGAATGTGCTTGCTACCACCATCATTGGCCACGGTGCTGCTGAAGATGTTTCCCGCAGCAAATATATTCGCTAGTTCTGCATATTTGGCAACATGCGCCGAGGGCCTGCATTTTCTTTTTGGCCAGAAATTTCTCTGCACCTCCCTTGCGTTTTGTCTTATCCATTTTGGCACTCTTTTTTTCGCAGATGCACTCTTTCATGAAGGCACCAAGCCCAAAGGGGGAGGGGTTTAAATACGCAATTAAGGCCAGCCCAGTGTCAATTAAGAAAAAAAAGAAAAGAAAAAAAAACCAAACTAAGGGCCAATCTACCTCTTTTATTGGTCAGACTGACAAAAGAAAGAAAAAAATATATACAGTTGTGTCAAACCAGAAAACACGTTGACCCATCGGGAAAGTGCCCGATCTGCCAGATGGCCGCTCCAGTCCTGTGGTCCTTATGTCGCAACGACAAAACTGCCCTCCAGCCACCCCCCACCCCCTCAACCCAGCCCCCACCCCCTTCAGTGTCACTGGTCTTCTAATCACTGCTCCCATTATTCAATCAGCAACTGCACCTGACCCTCATTACCAGACCCATTACTGCTTCCCATATAAACCCTGTTTGTTCCACTTGCCAGCAGAGCACATTAGACTTTTCTGTCTGTGTTTCATTGGTGCTTCTGAGCCTGAGATTCTGCGACCTGCCCTGTAAACTTAGTTTCTCACGAAGTATATCCAGCTTTATATGATTGAGGGAGTAATGGTTAACGTCAACAGCACTTGCATATTGTAAGCTTAATTTGTCTATCACTATCTAGACAAATTTAACCTTACTCGTAGACACTTCTGCACTATCAACATTTGTATTTACATTGTACATAGTTGCCTTGATTGGTTAAGGACAATAAATCCTCATATTTCAGCAACAAAGTTCTCATTAGCAGTAGCGTAGAAATTACTTTGTTCTTACTAGCTAAGACATTACCCATGAACAGCGGTTACAATGGAATTTCGAAAAATAATATTTAGAAACTAATTGGTGATAATATACAGTAGCTTATACGAAAGACTTTATAAAGGAACTCTGATAGAGCCGTCTGCACAACGACGCAACTAATTCCAGAAGCACGGGAGGTTCTTGAGGAGGCATAACCTCAATCAACCAGCCTAGAGGGTCAGCTACCTGGCCAGAGTAGAATGTGCCCAGAACTCCCTTTGACATTTGTCAACAGGGCTAACCAACCTCCGGTGCGTGCATGGCTACCAGCCGCCCTCATTCCTCTGGGACTGAAGCTAGACTTTAAGTCCCTGCCGTGGATGCTGGGAACTGCTAGACCACCAGGCTATCTACAAATACTCTGGTGGACCACCTTTGCAAGAAGGCTCCTGGCGCCAGTGAAGGGACTGGTTCTCGCTTTCTACTTGGGATATATATACCTTTTCCTGCCGTAAGCTGGCTTGTGTGGTACTACCTGTGATCCTTTGGCATTCCAACAAGGTGATCGATAGTCTTCAGCTCCCTTCCAATGTCAGTATCTCACCCAAGTGTACCTCTATATGCTGTAGAGTTTTGGTCCTCTGGCTGAGGCCATCCCTATGGATGTACCATCACTCAAAGCTGAGGAAGCTACTTCGTCTGGCGCCTGCAGTGCCTGGTGGACTGGAAGGGGAAAGGCCCCAAAGAATGTTATTGTATGTAGGTGACTGACATCTTGGACCCCAGCCTCATCCATGAGTGCCATCTGATGTTTCGTTGATGATTCCCAGGCTGCGACTGTGGGACATGTAAACTCAGCTCCTTGTCATACTCATAATTATTATGATTTCTTTTGTGCATGTGTATATAAATTAACCTCTCCTTGACTCACAATTGTGTTGCAATGGAAGAATCACTACTGGTAGATCTCCTGTGATCTGGACAAACCTAGTAGGTTTATCAGCAGCAAAGAAATCCGCAATTGAACAAAAAATGTCAGGCTCTGGACTTTTCCTAACAGAACAAAATATGATAGAAACTTGATTTTGAAAGTTCAAATGACACTAATAGCTAGTGTTTTAAGATTTTCACCACTCTTAATTACTGTAAATGAAGGTTAAACTGAATGAAGGTTAACCGAAAGTGACACACATACTGGGTTTTTCCAGATCACAGGAGAGATGTGAGATACTGCTTATTTAGTAATGCGAATACACATATAACAATAGAATTTTGCATTGTAAGGAAAGGAATGAGGGACCATCTTTTCCCATTGATGTGAACAGACAGATGGGAGTCAACTTACCAGTTTTCTTGGAGCTGCTTTGTGTGGTGGCTAAGAATATTGGGATTGTAGTGGAGGGGGGGGGGGGATTTTTTTTGTGGGGAGTTGGGGGTGTGCAATGGACAGGTTGCTTTTTGGCAAAATCCCTCCTGTCTCTGGGAGAACGCGCTCATTCAGCCCGGCTCCTTTGTGCCGAAGGCGGGGTCTGAGTACATGGCCGCGCTCTGATAATATTTTTTAGCCCTCAGTGTTTTCTGGGGCAGGATGGGTCTCTGAGGGTTTTCCAGAAATATCCCGGCTGCAGGAACATCTGGCTGCACGGAGAAACTTTACCTTTGTTGTTTCCAAAGGCTAAATAAAGCCTGTTAAACAACTGAAATTCGGGGGGGCGGGGCGGATAATGCTTAGTTATGTTTGCCAACAATTTTCCATTTGGCTGAGGTATTTGCCATTATAGTTTTATTTGAAATTAACGTAATGCTCACATGCTGTGTCTAGACAAAGCAGGTCCTGTTGTTTTTAATGGATTCTTAACTTAAAGCAGTTACTTCGTGCAGCATTTTAAGACTGGGAACAAGCGATGAGAAATGAATGGAAGAACATTCCAGAAAAATAAAGTTGGTGCCAATACAAATGTTTCAGATATAATTTCTGAGAGTTATTTAGCGTGTAGTAAGCTTTAAATAGTTTAACAGAACTTCTTCCTTTTAACTGCTTTTAAAGTACACCGCCTCATCAAAAAGAAAAAAAAAAGTTGCATTACGATAATTTTTTTTTTGGACGGCCTTTAGCTTTGATCACGGTGCATGTTCATTGTAGCATTGTTTCAACAATCTTATGCAATATTACAGCATTAATTTCCGACCACGGCTGCTTTAATGTTTGGTCGAGATCTTATTGGCGATGGAGTCAAACCACTGCACAAAGCCTTCTCCCGCACATCCCGAAGACTTTCAGCTGTTTAACTCATTCCCCCTCACTAGCACCTCTTGACGCCTATCACAAGCGCGCTCGTGGGGAAATGAGGGAAAGGTTTCGAGCAGCGCCAGTGAGGGGGAAAGAGTTAAGCTTAATGTGTGAAAATGATTCATCATGATCACTGAACCACTCTTTCACAGTTTGAGCCCGATGAACCTTGGCATTGCCATCCTGGAATGTACCTGAGCTGACATGGATTAAAGAATCCATTGATGGGGTAACCTGGTCCTTCAGTACATTCGGGTAGTTATTATCGGAGCATAATGTTATTGAGCCTAGACCTGATCAATTGAAACAACCACAGATCAGAACACTGCCTCGGGAGGCTTGTACGGCGGGCGCTACGCGTGACAGTTTCACGGCTTCATGGTCTTCCTTTCTTACTCTTGCTCTGAAATGAGGAAAATCTGGACTCATCACACCACATGACCTTTTTCCTCTGCTACCCAGTCCAATCTTTATGCTCCCAAGCATACTGAACTTTTTTTGTCCCCAAATCAGTGGTTTCTCGTGGCCACACAACTTTTTAGTCCCTGTCCAACAACTTCTTGTCATATTTTAAATAAGGAAAATACTTTTACTTTCACAATTAAACAGCTATGAGTTCAACACTCGATTTTTTTTCTCTTTTCCGATGAGACTTCACCGAGAGTTTTAGTGATCTCCAATCACGATCATTCACAGTTTTGTCTGACCCATTTCCTCTGTCAAGTTGATGTTTCACCATTACCCTTCCCAGTCATAATGCACGGGAAGGTTCTTAACTCAGTTCCAGTGATTTCAGCCGTGTCCTTAGTTGGTTTCTCTACTTGATGTAGGTCAATAATTTGCCTACCTTGAAACACACTACCATTTTTTTCATGACCGCAGGATATGTCTTCTGACATGGTTGTTTAAGACATGAGAAGCAAGATACACCTCAGTCAGGGTTGAAAGAATTGTTGCTTGCTGAAACATAATAATCACTGCAGTAATTATTCAATCATAGGCTCTTAAGTACTTCAGAGCCGGGCAGTTTTTTGGCCGTGCAGTTTTTTTTTTGTCAGTGATGATGTATAGTGACAAATTCAATCACATTCAATCTAATGTGGTCCAAACAAGGCATTATGATGACAGTACAGCAGTAACTTAGCGAATCCCAATACATTGTTTACAAATGTGTATTTTGTATCATGTGAAATGGTACCTATTATTTATCATTTCGGCTGGAATTATGTAAAATTACTTTTCCTTATGATTCTAATGGGGGACTCATGGCGAAATCATGGTTTCATTCACTTGCGTGTTACTGCAATGCATCACTTCCTGGAGAAGGGAGTGATTGACAGGGCCTTGCCTGTGGATGTTATAGGACAGCGAAAGAGAGCCGGCGGACGTCTTTCAGAGTTGACATGTGGTGACCTCTTTGTACGGCTGGTGCGGTTTGATCTCTGAACTGCATTGACATCTCAGTGTCGCTGAAGTCAAGAACCTCGACTGCTTTGAACCAGTGCCGGTTAGAGTGACATTTTCACCAATCAATGGCGCACGTCACACAATCCAGTCGGAGCCAGAGAAACAAGTCTATTTGCCTGTATGCATCAGTTGTGTGGTTGATCAAGGGCAAATTTGATTGGTCAGTCCACTGACCACTGAATTGTAAAAGAAAATGAAGCCACGTGTGGTTCAATGCCATGTGTCAGGGCAAACTTGGTTAATGTGCTTTCTTGGCATTTTCACAAGTACTGTTACACATTTTTTTGTATATTTTACTGACAGACTAACATACAGTATGCCAGGGAAGGACCTACAGTACTGTGTTCTGTTAATGTCATCAGCTGAGGCTAAACTTCAGTTGGTGTGGGAGCTCTCAAGCCCATTACTCAGTATTCATGAGCTTTCGTCCGCATCAGAGTCCCACCGTTCCCTGCGCCGTGTGTGGATTATACCTTTTGGTGCTCTTGTTTGTGTTTTTGTTGACATTACACGGGGAGTGCGTCTCCGCGAGTTGTTGTACAGTGCGGTGCCGGGCAGGTGAATCACTCCACAAATATTTACCGGGCTCTTCCGCAAACACCCTCACTCGTCCTCTCATCCTCCGTCTGGCTAATGGAACTTATTTACTGAACTGTCAGGCACGCGCGCATTTCAGCGAGCCGAGCGTCTGAAACGTGCGGCGGATGTGTACAAGCCCCAGTGCATTTCTAAAGCCTCCGATGTTTACTCTCCACGCGAGGAATCTTCGCCTCAGTTTACGGGGCTCGGAAGCAGTCCTACGAGCACGTTCTCTTCAGATTATTACGCTGAAATATAATGACTTTCACTGGCACCAACTGGATAAAAATGACAAACCCTAAGCCCTCATAAATAAATGCAATAAACAAGAATCACGCCCACAGCATTATAGGCGAATGAAACACACAGGAGCGTAATGGGTCTTTGTTTCCTTTGGGAGGTTATTGCCGAGGCCTCGTCCCAGTTTTAAAGGCTGCTGATACGTGTGTGTGTGTGTGTGCGTGTGTGTGTGATTGGAGTGCATTGGGGCCCTACCAGTATTTTCACGGCCTGCAAGACCAGTATATACTTTCCTCATGCCTCAGTTCACTTACTTTTTCCTGAAGTATAAACGGGAATGACAGTTCGCCCAGCGCATGCTCGTGATCTGGCTGGTGTGATGCTCAGAGATTCAGAGAAATGTGCACGGTCAATTAGAACAGGATTGTTCAGATCCTCCATGGTGAGCCCAGAGCAGTGATTTCATTTGACCCCCTGATCCCTGCTCTAAATACATGCGCATTCCCTCTCTCTCAAACACACCGCAGATGCACATATTCACACAAACACACACACATACACACAGAGGCACACACACACACACACACACAGAGGCGCGCACACACACACACCGAGATGTGCACCCACACACATGCACATACACATACACATACACAAGCACATACACACACGCACACGCACACACACTTACAAACACATGCACATCATCCCATACACAAGTACATTTACACACGTATGTATGTATGTATATTATATATATATATACACACACACACACACACACAACACTTACAAATACACGCAGAGGCACACACAAGCACATACACTTACGCACACACAAACACACACACACGGGAGCGCACGCATGCACATTCTCACATGTACATGTGCCAGGGCATGCATAACACATGCAAGCACGCTGCCTCACAATTTACTGCTCCATACTGACCACACACACACACGCACACACACAAAACGCGTGCACACACATCATTCCATTCACACGTGTACACTCTCATGCATGCATGCTTTTGCCATCTTTCTCACACTAATGCAAGTACACACACACACACACAGACCGCTCAAACATGCAGCCTCTCTCCCACACAGAAACATGCGCAACCACTCATTCACACTCTCTCTCACACGCACACATACTGTGCTTACACGCGTACACACACTCGCTCGGACATACACCCTCAAGGTGTTAATCTTTTCCTCTCTCTCTCTCTCTCTCTCTTCTTTCTCCAGTCCCTCCTTCAACACATAAACAGGATCACATACCATAAGGATTCTCATTGTTGCGCTGACGCTCCCAGACTTCGGGGAGCGCCTCAGCAGATAGCCTGCTTCACCGGGACAGCTCTTTGAGCGTGGCCCTCCGAGTGGGAGCCTGCTTTATGTATTCAGCTGCCTTCTCCTGACAAGCATGTGGGCCCGCTTAAATAAACCATCAAAGCAGGCCCAGCTGCAACAACAGCCGATCGATGGGAGACAGGTTAGCGTTAGCCGCGAGCGCGCTCCATCCAGCAGGTGGGGTGGGAGCAGTAATTCGCCGCCGGAGGGGTGGGGAGTTCTGGCGCCCGCCTCGCTTCAGAAACGGCCCAAACCACCCCCCACCCACCCCCCATCCGCACCCGTGCGGGCTGATGGCGAGGGAAGGAAGAGGAACTGCCAGCGTGTACAAACAATTCACTCCCCCCACCTGTCCTGTAACATCTGGGTTCCCATGTTGCTGAGCAGAGGCAAGTAACCAGGGGACTAGTTAGCCTCAGATTACAGTTTAAACAACAGGCCTGACTTGCCAAATAAGACGGCTGTTACTGAACACGTTGGACAAAATTCTGCTGTGTTTGTGATGAAATTTCTCCTATTGTGTGCTTTTAAAATCTATAAATCGCACTTTCATTCAATGCATACGGAGAGATTCAAGGTTTGCAGGGGCACTGTCACCCCACACCCATTCAATTGAGATCATAGTGTTATTCTCAGCATGCGCTGTCAGAAATTGACTGAAATTAACAGTAAAATTAAAATTAATTAACATTGTCTCATTGTTATTGTAACTGTAAGTAGAGTCCCGCGCACATTTAGCTGTGGTTTATAGTTAACATACACGGAACCTCTGTTATAAACTAATTGTAAAAGGTGCCAGTTTATAATTGTGTGTGTGTGTGTGTGTGTGTGTGTGTGTGTATACCATGTTTACCAAACCTTTGTGCAGACCAAATGTCCCCATAAGACATGGAATTTCAGATTTCTTGTACTTATTGGACATTTTCAGGTTCACATGAGGAAATTGAGCTATTTCAGGGGTGAAGGTTAGGGTTAGGATAAGGTTAGGGTTAGGTAGGGTCAAGGTCAGGGGAAGGGGTTGAATGGAAGTCTATGGAATGTCCCCATAAAACATGAAAACCATCTTTTGTGTGTGTGTGTGTGTGTGATGGGTCTGGTCATCTGGTCCAAACCGACAGAAGTGCGACTGTGGCACAACTCACAATTATATTTACAAAAGGAATGTGTGAGAATACACGGTCCATCATACCCTGCTGTTTATTACATTTTTTGCCTTGCAGACCAGGCAAAGTGCCCACTCTAACCCCGCTCTAACCCCACTCTAACCCCGCTCTAACCCCGCTCTAACCCCCCTCTAACCCCGCTCCGCCCCTAAAAGCCCCCCTGCTGAGCAGTTGAAGAAAGTCACCTGCTCCAGTGAGTCCCAACTTCCTTTACATCATGTACTTCGGTTGGGTTCATGTTCACCATTGACCTGGGCAGAGACGGCATCAGGATGCCCTGTGGGACGGAGACAAGCTGTAGGAGGGAGTGAGATACTCTGGGAAATGTCCTGCTGGCAAACCCACAGTTTTTTGGGGATTCAAGTGACCTCAGTTTGGAGGAGTTGTTTTGGCAGCATGTGAGGGACCTTCACTAGATCAGGCCGGTGGTTTTAATCTTGTGGCAGATCAATGCAAAGGTGATCACACAGAATATCTTTGATTGATTTGAAGCGACCTTCCCGTCTTACAGACAATCGTTCCAACCATGCCAGGAAGATGAACTAAAGTATTTGCGTAATGATATATTTGTTATGAAAAGTTAATTAACAGGTTATAAATCTATTTGTATTTTATTTTTAAATAATTCCAGAGAGCAGTGTAATGCAAATGTCATTATTTTAAATTCTCCTCTGCAGATTTTCTGAGAATAGTCCATAAGTAATGAAAAAAAAGCTGTTTCAAATACATCCACTACTTCAATTCATATAACTGATATTTTTGAGATAATTTTTTTAGATTAAAAAAAAAAAAAACCATGGAACTTAAGTGTTTCTGATACATATTGGTAGGTTTCTGAGAAGCATCTATGCTCTGAGTTAATGATCTAAAGGTTTAAATGTTGATAGTCCGCTCCCAAATGGGCATCTTTAAATTCACTCAGGCTCGATTTGTAGCTTCTGAGCCATCCCCTGTCAGTCCTGCTCTGTTTTAAACTTTAAACTCTCAAACATACACATGCCCTCTCTCTCTCTGTCTCTTCACTCTTCTCTCTCTCAGACTCTCTTTCTCTCTCCTTCAAACGAGGGATGCTTACGTCAAAGCAAACCTGCTTCTTTTGACCTGAAAATGACTTCCATCTTGCAGAGAGAATCGGTCAGGAGTGGGGCGTCTTCAGAAGAAGTGAATTGACTGTTTTGAAGTGTGAACACGCCGCTCTCCTCTGTACCGTCCTGAGCTCTTCTTAGCGTCTCGAGACATTTTATCACAATTTATATCTTCCCCTGCTGCTTTCGTCCTGCCACTGTGTTTTCATGATAGTACAAGGTGAGGTGCAGGCGATCCCCGCACTTAAATATCGTTTCCGTCCATTCCCACGAGAGAAGCAAGCTGGTCATTTTGCTTTCTCGCTCACTATAGTTTCAGGAAAATGCTAGCATCGCATCCTCAGGCTTTGCGATTAAAGACAGGGAGCTTTGCTGTGCATTCAAATCAGATTGTTGCAGGGATAACCTTATGTTGATACGTCATCGACTTCAAGCTGCACACAATTCCTGAACTGTTTGTTGGCATCAATTCAACCACCGATCGACACAGACACACACACACACACACACACACACACAAACAATCCTCTCATGCACTTCTGAACCTTCACACTAAAGCATTAGGGCAGGTTTCTCGCAGTAAATCCAGTTGCTAGCCAAATTAAGCCAATTACAGCATGAGGGCAGATGGTTAACCTCTATAATATACATTTCCTAGCATCCCCCACCGCCGCCCCTTCATGCTTCCCAGGGCAGAGCCATGCACGTTTTTACCCCCCCACCCCCATCTCGGTGGAGCAAGCCAGGGTCATTACGCTATGCTCCGCGCAGACCTTGGATTGCATGGAGGCAGGCACTCTCAACAGACAGCTGAGTTGGGGTCCTGGGTGTGCTGAGGGGGAGGGGTATGTGTGCGGCGAGAGAGGCAGATGTCCAAGGACAATCAAAGGCGAAATAAGCGGCCGAAAGTTTGGCCCGGCGTTCCCCAAACTCGTGTGCCAGATTTGATTTGCCTCCCCTCCCCTTACTCAGAGATGGGTTGTGCGCAGCTGTTTCTAATTCAAGGCCCCCAATCATCAAGGTTTCCCCAACAACCCCCCCCCCCCCCCCCCCCCCCAAAGAACATTGCCTCAGTAATACTGAGCTCGACTGAAATCAGCGGTCAAAAAGAAACTGCTTTCTCCACAAAAGCGTCAGTCAATTAGGAGCCTTTGCCACTGCATGAAACAGTTAATAACATCTGACACCAGTGGTTAAATTTTAACCCTGAACTAGAATGGTGTGGGAAATGGTCTGAACGTTTAAAGGCGCACAGTGCCCTAGCGTTTTTCCTACATTGCCTGTAGTCTAAAACAAAATTGACAACAGTAAGAACTCATTGAAGAATGAACCAGTTTCGCAACAGTCTGAATCAGGACCTCACTCGTACGCTTATGTAACTGTATGATGCTGTGTAATGCATTTGCACTGCAGCTCACTGTAACATAGTTCTGCTGTCAGGGAGGTGTTAAATCCAATCTCCTGCTGTAATGTTGAGGAGCCAATGGCCCTGAAACCGTAGCGTAATTAGATCTCCTGCATCTTACCGCAAAGACTTGCCGCTCATCATCGTCTTAGGGACAGAGCTCTGTTTAACCTCATTGTGGCCGCCTTCCTGGGGGGCGGGGGGGGGGGGTTTGGACATGCGCAAGACATTTTTATTTTTATTAAAGCAAGAATGAAAGCGGGTCATTTTGACCCATACTCCAGGGGAGGGTACGTGTTCATATGTGTACAGTGTGCATGAGCATGTGGGATTGCTAACTCAGCATCACAACATAAATATACTTTCTCACAGTCCATCTCCCCATGAAAGAGTATCTCTCTGAAGTCCCACTCCACAGCTGAATAATCCGACTACAAAGACCAGGGATGCTGGGACGTGGGCGTAAACTTACAGGGGTGGTGGCGGGGTCATGACCAGTGGTAGGGCGGCCAATGATCAGTCTTGAAGAGGGGAACTCGGACTCTCTCTGAATCGGCTCGGACAAACAGCCAGAATACACCCACAAAACCGCACCCAGAGAAGATATTTGAGCACAGATGACCATGAGAAAACGGCAAAATGATGAAATCCAGTGAAACCTTGATTAAAGAAATCCCAAAAGCTCCCAAGACACACCTGGTCTTCCTTCCTTTTAGCTTGGGCTAATTTCGGTCAGTAATACTTAGAACATTCTTTGTTATGTGACACCACTCATTATTCCTTTCTGCTTCCTTTTTCATACGGTATCGAGGTTTGATCGGGTAGCATCACTATACGGTGGGTGCGGCTGAGACTAGGCCCAAAAATCCCACCTTCAAACGGAAAGTATTTGAAAAACAATCTCCCCAGAATATGCACGTTTGCAATGCAACAAAATTATTATTCAATAAAATCACATTCTGGCAACTGAACATGCTGTTGCCATTCATTTGAAGAATGTTACTTAATGTACTCTATAAGAATGCATGGCCATTTTTGGTGTTTCCTACTAGCCAAGATAGCTGAGTTAGTTAGCTGAAAATCAACCATATCAATAAAAGATCATGGCACCCGATATGTTGACATATTAACAAATAGAATATTTGAGTATTTTAGCATCGTAGCGATATGCATATGATACATGCATATGTGTACATTTGTGTCTTCATACGCAAACGGGCGTATTCATACCCACTTGCATGTAAAAACAATCACCGACACAGATGCACAGACCTTCTCTCGCTCTCCGTACTCCTATTTTGTACAGACACAGCATGGATCCTTTTGTAATCACCGTTGGACACAATTTCAGGGACAATTTAAAGGCAATTTATTATCTCCCATGAACAAGGAAGGAAAGGCCCCCAGAAGTTAATCTGAGATCTAATTAATAGACTTTTAAACACTTCCCTGTTGGCGTCCAACTGAGGCCACAGAGCCTTTATTCTCTTTTTCTGCCATGGCGGCAAGGTTCACTGTCCTGAGATCAGCAGTCTGGTACAGTACAGCACCCCTGCTTCTCTACTGTCCTGAGATCAGCGGCCTGACACTGTACTTTATCTAATATTCATCTTTGACTGTCAGGACAGGCCAGGTGATGGCTTAGCTCGTCTAATTGTCCTCTGTTGGCCTGGTTATGAAAATTTATGCCGTGGGGTTGTGGATCTGCCACTGCAGTTGCGGTTGGTCATGGATATTTGGATATTATGGTATTAGGGGCCTGATTAATAGTCTTTGCTGAAGTGAAAGGGATTTGTGGTAAGTTTATTCAAAGATGTGCGATGCATAGCATTCCTCTGTCATTTCAATCCCCCAATTTCCTCAGTCATTTCTTTCGATTCAGCGCTAAGATACGCCGTGCTGTTGTGAGGTTTTCTTCGGTTGCCACAGATTACTGCTATGTGTGCACTTTCATTCTTTATCAACCCTACAAACAGACAATTGTGAACTTTTCCAGACAGGGGTGCGGCATATAAGCAGAGAGGAAAATGGAAACACCAAATCCCGTGGCTTAAATGCCTACTTGAGTCACCTTTTAATGCTGGCTAACGTTAAACACCGTTGGCCATTGGCTGTGCCAGACGTAAACGGATTAATGGCATTCTATCACACTCTTTGAATCTCAGACTTCTGAAGGATCCTTTGATTTTGGGGTGCTGCCTCCCCTCTTCCCTGGTGCCTATTTCCTCACTACTTACAGTGTTATTTTAGCTGCCCACTTTTTACAATTCACATCAGTCCAGCTGAATTTTTTGGGGGGAGAGGAGGTCAAAGGTCATCCCCAAGACAACAGTGTTTGAGATTTGATTTATTGTGCTGGTAAATGAATGGGTGGTGGAGGGGGGAGAGAGAGGGTTGTTTCAAAGTTTACCAGACTTCAGCTGTCTCGCTGTGAATTTTGTTTGGACGACTGGTTGCAATTTTGACCAATGAGCTGCCTGATCTCATTCATCAACTACAAAGAAAGACAAATAGGTGTCACACATATGCAATGCACCTCTGGGGCAGAGTTACCATTACTGGGAAAAATATTGTTGAGAAATACTGAAAAGGAATATAAAAGGTGTCTATATATAAAGAAATAAAATTCTCAACTCATTCAAAGCAATGGCATAGATACCATATCAATGAACATGAATGAAAACAGAGGCAAATTAAAACACAGGGTAATTTGATCAAAATAAATTCCTCATTTTGTGGTTTTAGAAGTAATATGGAGTTGTAGTATTGCACTTGGGTTGGATTTTAGTATGCTTGAGTACTGTCTTCTTTCAATGAAAATATGTTGTGAAGTGGTGACAACATGGCTGTTCTGGAGAGATAATTGCAGCGTAACAGCTGGGGGTGGAGTCAGGAAAAAGAATGATGGACACTTTACTCTGTGACCTATGAGCAGTAGGGTTTGCAAGTAAATGTTGGATAAAAATAAAAACAGAACAGTTGCACTTTATCTTTTGCGTGTGCGTGCGTGTCTGTGTGTGTATGCACGCGCATGCACTTCAGTGTGTGTGTCTGTGTGAATGTGTGTGTGGCTGTGTGTGTGTGCGTATGTGTGTGTGTGTGTATGCACACTCATGCACTTCTGTGTGTGTGTCTGTGTGAATGTGTGTGTGGCTGTGTGTGTGTGCACGCGTGTGTGTGTGTGTGTGTGTGTGTGTGTGTGGAAACAAAGTACATTGCTGTTAACACAGCATGTTATTTATGTAAGCCTCCTCAAGGGTCCTTACAGACAGCCTGTTATCTAAAGAAAATCAATGCCTGCTACTGGAATTCTCACAGCTCACAGAGAACACTATTGATCCCCACGCTAATCAATAAGTTTAGCCATAATTTATATGTAGATTCCTATCACACAACACAGAAACACAATTATGCGAGTCGGATAGCGGTACCTCTTTGTAGAAAGAGCAAAATGAAAGAATGAAATGCTTTTTTTTGAGGAAGGGGAGGGGGGTTAATTTATTATCTTATTTTTGTAAACCTTGAGCATGCCGTTGCTGTCGTTGTCTCTCGAAGTGACCAAAATAGAACCACTCGTGCTTTGCTAATAAAGTTAACAGTGGAGAATGATCAACTTTAAGGAAACGAGATCAATGCAATATCACTGTCTCTGCTGTTTTTAAACGAGTGGGCTGCGGGCAGTTCGGCGAGTTCATCGACCCCCAGCTAGTCTCGTTTCTGTGTGAGAACTGAACCTGCTCTCTGAGCTTCACTTCAGCTCAGAGCAAACAGCGGACTCAGGAACTTTAACCCTCGGTCCTCTTCGCCTAAACCGTTTGACCTGACTCCAAAGTGTTGAGCATCAGCCCGTGCATATGTCCTCCCAGAGCTTCATCTGTCCCATAAGAAGAGCAGTTGGACAAATAAAGTTTTATCTGTTGAGAGGAAAACCACATTACTTGAGTTTTCAAACATCGGTTTTTACAGAATGCAAGTATGTAAGCTTTAGGGGGTAACTCATAATTTTGGCAGTTTGCGCATTAACAACATTATTCTGTACAATATAACCATTAATTTTATTCATTAGAACTGCACGCAGAAGCAAATTGAAGTCGATAGATTACACCTGATCGTCTAGAGGAGCACAGTAGGACGTTAATGGTCTCATCAAATGAGCATGTAAATATTAATACAATTTGTTTCAGTTATGATGTAGTAAAAGATTATTTAAAATTATGGTGTGAAAAATTTCAGGTGTAAGTTTTTTTAAAGACTTGACTGTTCAGCCCTGAGTCCTGGACACATTTCATGCAGCTTTCAAAATGTCCGATTCCAAAGTTCAAGTAAAGGGCTGAATGGAAAGCACATTGAAATGAAAATTAGCCCACTTATTGTTGCAGGGGCTCCATTCACGGCTGTTAAGAGTTATTTGCCTTATTATTTTTTATGACCTATTGCACTTAAGCAATGATGTCACCATTAATGCCAATGTGCCAGTATTAAGGCTGTTTAATGCGTACATACTTTATAGTTACTATTGTTTTGGGACAAACACGGTTGGAAAATATGCTAATATAAATTCAACATGCGCAACCAACTTATAAATTACAAACAGTATTATCTGCTAACCAAATCTCATTTTGACCTTATTTAAATTTATGTGAATCTTTTGTATTCTAAGGGTACATGTCATTGACGGGGGACAGTGCATAAAATTCGCCTAACATTTGCAAACTGTCAGAACCTTACCGAAAGCGATGCATCCAGCAGCTCAATTTCTGAAGTATGTTTTCAAATGCTTGTCGGTTATCATTTCCCAGCGCTCAAGATTAACTTCAAATTAATTAAGTTGAGATTGGTTTTCTATGTAAATTTAAAATCCTAATCTGCCTGTAATGTGCTCACAGAACAGGCCAGGTTGTGCTTTAATGAGGTCAATGAGGAGCAATACATGGAACGCTCACCTGTCGGAGCGTGCTCATTAGACTTTATTACTCCTGCCAAAAAAACATCCATTGCTTCGCCCTCGCGCACGTCCACATGAATACAAAGCATTGCTGGAAGCGCGGAACGGACGGGAGGCGTTTTCTCGAATGCCAGGGCACCTCTGTGAACTTTAGGGCCCTGGAGAGCTGGCCAGTAGGCAGAGGGAGAAGGAGAGAGACAGGCTTTGCTGGAATGCGGAGAGAGGTTCATAAATTAGGGCTCCCAAATGGCCGCTCTCTTGTGTCCCAGCGCAGTGATCATCTGGTTAAAATCAGGCCGTAATTCCACTAATTTCGCTGCCCTTCTGCCGGCCCTCAACGGCTAATTTAGGAGAAAAGTGTATGTTCCGCTCCGCACACCTGCATTTTGAACTCTACAAAAAAGGCGATCTGCTCCCCTGAGCAATCAGAGAACACCCCCCCCCCCCTTCTCAGAAGAAGAAAAGATAACATATGGTTTTCTTAAAGGTACAGAGAACAAGCAACTGTTCCATGACAAAGGGTAAAGATTCGCGATGACTAAATACGATGTATTGTTTCGCGGAGATGAGGTCAGATTTGAACGCTTGAGTGGGTCATTTTAAAAAAATACGCCCATTTTAAGCATCGCTGCAGAATATATTTGAGAAAACCCAGGCGTGGCATTGACCCGCATGTGCAGCTATGTGCTCGAAGTTTTCTTCGCCAGGCATCGTGCACAATATGCATCTGCACAATGATGTTATTCACTTTATTTGGGTGATGGAAAACACATGATGTTTTTTTCCATTTGGTTTTTATATTGATACTTTGAGGTTATCCAGTTGCAATGTCTCAAACCAAAACTGTGTTGGGGTAACCAGAAAATACAGTAAATTAGAACTAATGGTGCGGCATGAAATGATCTCTTTTTTTATAAATTCTAAGAAAAAGATCTTATTCAATATAATTTCAGCTGTAGCTTTATTTTTCTAGCCCTGACATTGATAATCTTCATAAAAAAAAAGGGTAGTTTGTCTATCTGATTGAAAATCTGTTTCTAAGTTATCATAAGTAAACTCAAGTACACCCACCTCCACCGTCAAATCCACGGTAACTGCCGTCGGTCAATTTTATTAAGTTCATGCAAAGTTTGTCCAACTAACCCCGTAGCCTGACTTCGACTTACTTATAAAACAGCCCTTGGTTTGTTATGTAGGTGAAGTGCTGGTTAGGCTCAACTGAAGCACACCACGAGTGGAGGGCCAACTGACATAGGATGTTTAAGGCCCCTGATGCAGGAGTACTTCAGACAAATTGGACTCCTGTGTCGAATTGCAGCCTGGCGTTCGCCGCGGCTTTACCGCCAAAACTCCCTCAGAGGCCCCGAGACCGCTCAACAAAGCTAAAAGTATTTGGCAAACTCAGGAAAAAAATGCGAGAGAAGTCTAAACCTGTTAAACCTCCTCTCTGAAACGGTTACTACTTTCCTTCAAGTTATTCAACCTTTCACCCACCGGGGGCCCCACGAAGGTGACCTTTGACCCTCACCACGCCATTTGCTTGAAACGTGTGCACTGGCTCAACTCTTGGAATCTGCAAGACATTAAACGCGAGAGAAGAGAAGCAGAGGGGCGGGGGGAGGGGGCGAGGAGCCGGTGGATTGGAGAATTGCCCACTGCTATTATTTTACTGGTAGTTTTACAAGGGTCAAATGTAGTGGCCAAGAAAATGCGTGCAAGGAAAAAGCTGGTCTTGTTTAAAAACTCTTTGCCACTCAAGCGGCTAATGCAAGAAATAACCTCCACCAGCAGTGCCGAAACCTCAGATTTTTTTTTTAAGAGTCCTGTCTTCCGGCAGAGGAACGTGATGCAATTTTGCTGTCAGCTGCAAAACTGATTTTACCGTCGACTCGTCCAGATGGAGCACTCAGAAGTAAAGCGTGCCTTGCTGGTAATGTGGCATGTGACTGTCATGGTCTCAGCAAAGATGTGCCCTCGTTTTAGCAAAAAAAAAAAGCGAAAAGAAGATACACATTTCGGAAGAGTTTGTGTGGAAGTTGATTGGAGGAGAACAATCAGGAGCTGGCTGTCAGCTCATTGTCTCATGACTCCCTACTTTCACTGCTGGCCTTCTTGTTCTAAGTATTCTAGGATGTTTCATTTTTCTATTCTCCCTTGATTCATCTTTGTGGCCCTTTTTGTTGTGTTTTTGGAAGGGGCGGTGTGGTGCAGCGATAGCGGGCTGCAGTGCGAATGTCTCTGTTTCCCAGTGAAGGCTTTTGTTTTGCTGGGTCCTCATTCATGACAGCGACCTATGGGGGGAGTATAATGAGGAGTCGGGGGGGGATGACCCTGGTCGGAGGCCCCTGACCTCTGGTGGACCAGAGGTCAAAGTTTGAGAAACCGTGCAAAGCGCCGTTCCCTGACCGTAGGCCCAGCCGGGGCGACTGAGAATGAATGAGCGGGATATGGGGGGGGGGGGGGGGGGTGGGCAGCGGTGGGAAAGTGCAGTAATTTATAGAAGCGAGGAGTCTATTTCAAAGAGGCTATTCCGGATCAGCTGACAGCCGGGGTCAGAGGTGCTGTTTGGGTCCGATTTCCTGGCCGCGTTACAGTAACATCTGCGTGTTAAGAGACTTCTGGGACCAAAAGATTTTGACCCTTGGGCACCGATGGGGACAGAGTGAGAGTTTAGATTGGTGGTGTCAATGGCCAGTGTTTGATTTAAGGAGTTTCGCAAGGGAGGGGATGAAAGGAGGAGAGAATTCTCACAACAGTCAATCATTTTGGCAAAAAACAAAAACAAATAAATAGTAAATGTAAAATGACAATGAATCACATCCTGGCATTCACTTATCTAAGTACTTTGTATTAAAATAACTGTTGAGCTCTTCAGTGAAATTAACCTTAAAATTAACCTGCAGAGAGTAGAGTTTTCTCATGTAATCATGTGTTGCGATTGGAATTTCATTTCCTGGGCTGCATTTTGTTGTACTGCCGCGATATACTTTAGTTGTCTTGATCCCTTTAAAAAGAATAAGGTTTTTGTTGTCCTTTGGTGAACATATTATGGATTTAGCTTGTGCGTCTGAATATAAATCCAAATAATGTCCTTCAAATGATTTGTTTGGCTATCGGATTAGATGATTAAAAAGCTCAGGTTCACATGCCTGTTGCTGTACTTCGGCTCAACTGTAAGTGTAGTCTCTGCTTTGAACGGTAAACTGGTGTTTGGAGTGTAGCATTGAGACATTCAAACAACTTTTATCCCGCCATGATTTTAAATAATCCACCATTATCCATACATTTATTTTTGTACAGTGAATAAAATTGTCCACATGGCTGGAATCAGGAAGTAGCCAGAATTAGCACCAGTGGCTCCGGTGGTGCTGCTGGGTGGCCATAAGTGGCGCTTCACATTTGACCCGCTGACAAGGGTCCAGCACCGGCCAGCTGTCGCCGTGCGACTCTTTAGCAATCCATGGGAAGAGGCCGCTAATTAGCCTCCCACACTCATAAAGGTGTCGCACTGCAGTCCCAGAGCTGCAGGCTCATTGATTAGCCTGATGTCTTACATGTCGTATTGTTCGACTTCACATCGCTGGCCGCAAAGCCTGGCAGATGTGAATTCTGTGCAACTTTTTATTTCTTTATCGTTTTAAAGAGCTTTTCAAACTCGCATTGTGAACGGTACTGGCGAGTTAAGCTCGCCCGGGCATTCCTGTGAAACCGTCCGGTTATAGAAGGGGAAGGGCGATAGCGCCGCACTCCCTCTTGACCTGCACCCGTATCATGACAGTGCTTTTCAACACATGCTACTTACACTTGCGCGCACCGCACGTTTCGGCACACGCCGTGTCAGACGGTGCGCAGCTTCGTCTCGGGAAAAAATGCCTCTGCCCCTCCGCAGGTCAGTGGGGTGGGTTCAAATGTCCTCTCGAAAGGCCTTAAATAATATCTTCACAAGAGCGCTGGTCTTAGCGGTTTATCGGTACCACTTATCTACGGCACGCACCGCTACAGTACACAGTCTGCAGCTTGGTCACCTTTGACCACGAGGCTGTCTTCGGTGTATCAGGAAGGTGGAGATTTTTATCGAGGTTGCGGGGCAAAAGTCTGAGGGGGCCTTTCTTGCTCCTTCCCAGGATAACTCCTCCAGATTTTTTATTCAATCCCTTTTTTCACCCTCGCTGTATTTTCCTTTCATTTAGCTGGCCTCCCCCAATAAACACGGCGCCAATTTTCTAGGACATTAACTCGAGGGCTCTTTAATACGTGCGGTGCTGGCTGCGTGAGCTGGGCAGGGCGGGGCGGGGCGGTGGGGGTCGGAGGGAGATGGATGCTTTCCCACTGTTCACCCTCGCACCGCGCCCCCCCCCCCCCCTCCCGACCCTCTTCCCCGTACAAAGGGCGCATTGAGCGGGATGCTACAAGTCGATGTCGTAAACTAACCTCCGTCACAAAGGCGCTGACGTTTTAGAGTGCCGGGCCACGGCCCCTCCCTGTCCCCCCCAAACGTTGGGAGAGGACTGTCACTGACCACCCAATCACTGCTGCTTTAACCCCTCTGCGCAGATTTAGACACCAGCGTCCGTAAATTCAGAAATTAACTTGCAAAATAATTCTGTAATTAAATTTCAAAGTGCCTTGTTTCACTGTAGTAATTTTCCACAGTCTCTGTGGCAGAAACACTGACTTATACAGCCTTAAATAGGCTCATGCGCAACAGGAAAAATTAGTATTAGTATAAGTAAATTAGTATTAGTATTCTGTGCAGAGGGGTTAAGGCATTTGATACATTTCAGACATGTTTCATAGACACAGGTCATGCTCAACTATAGAATGAATTATTCTATAAGGAATCTCATTTAAAACTAAATTTGGTCTAGGATTAGACCCGCACTGTCTGCAATGTAAAAGCGGCTCCAAGAAATGATTTTAAGAACAATCGCGATGTTCACTGTTTACAAACAACGACGTAAAAGTTGTACATGCGCAGTTGGGCGGTTGGCAGAGGACGTGATCAGGACATACACAACATGGCAAGTAGCATTTAGTTCTTCTCTTAGAATCCTAAAAAACATGATTCCTGAGCCCTTAGCAAACCTGTTGCTGCAACCTATAACACAACAGATGTCTGGCATCGGTATTATAGATGTTTTATTTAGTATATATATAGAGACAGAGATCTACTAGTGTAAGATGAGCCTTTTTGTCAACGACGTATCAAAACATTGACGTCATCGTGAACATCGCTATCGTTGGGATTCCGCCTATATTTTTCCTCAATTGGACTTTTTTCCTTGGACAAACAAAACTTGTTGCCATTTTTTCAGTTTTGGTGATTGCTGGACTCGTCTCTGTTCTCCCATGAAAAGTACAAATTTACCGCTGAAACTTTACTGTAAGCAGACAAAATGAAAAATGAATCCAGGTTGTATTGGATAGGTCACACCCCTCAAAGTGTGTCTGAGGCATTTGGGCGCAGAGCACTGGGTTAATACACACAAAAATGCAACTTGTGTTATGTGTGCAATTTTTTTTGTTCTTATTTTCTCTGTACTATATGGCAAAACTGGATGAAAACATTCTTGTATGTTAGTGTAGTTACTCTGTGGTCCATTGACATTTTACCAGACCTCCTTTACCCATTCTATTCAACGTTGACTCTGTTGAGATTGTGTGGCGCAACGTGAAAGTTCAGTCAGACTGATCCTTTTGTTTTGTTTGAGAATAAATTTGACTGACCAATTTCATAAAGTGAAGGTAGCCTATAGGTGCGTTTTGACTTTGTTTGAATGGAACCTGCCAGCAATGGGAGTTACAAAAACATAAACAAAGATAAACTCTTGGGCTCAATGTCTTATGTCTCCTTTTCTGGAAACACTGTGGCTGAATTGCGTAATCAGTCATGTTTATGGCACCTTAATATGAGCTTGCAAAATGCATAATAGACATCATCTCAAGCATAAATAAATACTATTGTCCATATTGACGGGGAGGCTCACTGAATTTATACCTACATGAACTATTTTTACAGTGCATCATATGCCATGTAAAAATATAGTTACAATATTTATGTATGTATATTGCCAGTAAAAGTGTAATGAATCCTTCATAGAGCCGTCTCCAGCACTGCTCAATCTGTTGGATTAACCACTTCATTGAGGAAAAAAGGAGTCGTTAGGTCCCTTACCGCATCGCTGAATCACACAAGGACAGAAAAGTTTTCCTTAGCAAATGACAAGGGGGACGCCCCATTAAAATTCAGTTGATTTAACTTCTAATGGTTATATTCATGGATTCCGAGCCGGATGACACGTGACGCGACACAACAACTCAACATGCACATGGGACTTTCCCCACATGTTGATAAAGAGCTATACTAAGCACAATCATAGTTTTCCCATCTATGTTGAAAATGGAGGGTATTGAAAAACAATCACAGAGCAACACCACCATGACAATGTGCTGTTTGTTTGGGGCTCCTCTGTCTTGCTTATATATCCACGCAGCATCATCCCAGGATTGGAGATTTGCCACGCTCTCTCTTCCTGGATCCATATGATTGTAGCATAAGACTTAAGCATAAAAAAGCACCATAAACACGAAAATTACAGCATTCCGTTGATGAAATGAGCATTAATTAGAGCATTAGCAAAAGAACTAACTTAACTTTTTGTCCACTCATGTTTTACCGGCAGAGTGTCTCAAGGTAGTAATTGTAATGAAGCTAATTTGAGGTTTGGTCCCTCGGAGTTGATGAAATGAAGTGTTGGGGAAAAACGCATCCAATGACAAGGTCCCGCAAACAGGAATTGTAAAAAACTAATGCGCACTGACATTAAATGTTTTAAGCCGAAGTGAAATTGCTGAAATCGCTCGGCTGAAGCCCTGCACCAGAATTCAAGGCTGGGATGAGAGGAGCCCGGGCAGTGCCAGTCGGGCCAAATTACAGTAACTTCATTTGAATGTGTTCTTTGGGAAAAGTAGTGCGCTGCTGAGCTCTGGACCAGAGTGTTTGTGCGTGTGTGTGTATGTGTATTTGTCCGTGTTTGTGTAGGCCTGCGTGCGTGTGTGTCTTGACAAGTTCAGGTTATGTTCGAGGTCGAAGTTCTGCGAAGGCTGAAATTTTGCATGGAAAACAAGTGTGTGATTCCCGACCCCCAGGTTAATTTTTTTCACTCTCTTAACCTGGAGGGCAGGGGTTGGAATGAACTCAGCGTTTTTTACACAGATTTGGCAAGTTTTGTGGTGAATTCGGCAGGGTATAAACCGATGAATATTTGAAAATTTGAATCTCCTGCTGCCGGTAGGTGGCTACTTATCATTTCTTATTCATTACTTATTAAGTTTTTGCCAAAACGCAACATCCACCATTGATTTAAACTCTGGTTTTCTTTCCAAAACGTGTAAAACACTATGACCTTTTTTGCACGAATTGTGAAACATCCCATCAACCAATTAGAGGCCACCATTGGCATGACATTTTCCAGAATGGGTGCATCAGTCTTTACCTTTACCGCATGATTGCTCTTAAGCTGTCCTCACGTATGTTTGCCTTGATTAACAATAAAACAATCTATTTACTGAATACCCAAGACCAGTGCATGTCCTGTGATGATTAAAAAATGATCACGACAAAGTGATTGTCTATTGGCTACATTTATAGAATTGAAGTGACATTTTAAGGATGGGAATACGAATAAATGTCAAAAATCCAAAACTTTTGCAGGGGCTTTACATTTTTTGCTTTCATTTGGATCATCCTCATCCTTACAACGTCACTCTGCTGTGCGCCACGCCCACCAATGCAGTGTAAACTGTGACTAGGCGACATTCACAATATAGCTCAGCCTGTCATATTTTATTAATTAATAAATCGAACTATTGTATGCAAATCTGTGCAGTTTCATGAGCTATATGAGCTCACAATATTCAAAAGGCATATTAGCATTTTACATCCTCATTTATGCGTGGCGCAGAAGAAGACGCTTCATAACCTTGTGAAGCGATGTACAACAATGCTAACGGAAATACATCTGACAGACATTCTAGCAATTGGTCTTAGCAACTGTTGCTAATCTGGCAACATTAATCATTGGCAGGATTAGGTCATTAAGCATTGGAAGATGAGGTTACCGAAGACCTCAGATACTTCCGGTGGACCACTACTGGAAACACCATGACAAGGATGTATATACAGCGTTTTGACAAAAAATTAAATATTCCAGTTAAAACCAGTTAATTATGTCTGGATTTGAGTTTTTATTTTTTATTTTTTTAGCTTATTATCTTTAAGCTGTCAGTCAAGAAAGTTTGAAACATAACCACAGTGAATTTTCTTTTCCTGCCGCTTCAAACCAGAGAACCTGATTTTCCTAAAACAATGAAAATGGATATACAGCTTTTTGGAATCAAACCCTTCATATGAGAACGGTGACTCATGAGCTGAATATACTCTGTGAACCACAGCAAAAAGTTAAAGCTGAGAATCTGTTCTGCCACAACTGGCTCAATAGTTGGCTGTGATTTACCTGTTTGCTGGAGTTCGCGTACTTCTGTGACTGAACCCTATGTGTGACCTGCTATCTCTGGTGAGTATGCGACCTACCCATCGCTTATGGCATTGACCTGCATAACTTTTTACGACCTGAAAGAAAGTATCAGAATTGAAATAAAGAATTTAAATCCTTAAATTCAAACTTATTTTGATTCTTGGATGATGGAGAATAGTGAATGCCCATTGTAGTATTGGTTAATAGCAATGTGTCCTGGTATTTTTCCTATGATTACTCAGAATTCATACACATATTGTTCAATCAGGACCCTCCCTGATCACACAAACTAAGTTGTAAGTTCACTGAGTAATCAACAAGAATGTATGTGCAAATACGATAAATGGGTGAGCATATTAATGACCAATAATGATAAACACATACAGTATGTACATACATAATTCAGTACTGTGTACAAATTCATGCTGGCAAGTGTACTGTTCATAAGCATAACAGATATTGCCAGATATTACCTGAATCATATCATCCCTGTTAGAATTATATTTAAGTAGTGCACACATAATGGACACGCATAATATACTCACTATCAATTTCAATGTACTATTTTTGGCAAAGACTCAGTCTCAGGGCTACACGACAAGTTATGCCCCAGAGGAGTACTTGAACCCGCTGCCTGGTAACGAGCAGGGCTGCCAGACCGCCTCTCAACGAAGCCAGTCTTCCACCCAATGTCAAACAGTTGCCCCCTCGCCGCTGACACAGGGACGGTAGTCCAGGACCCCCCCTCCCCCCCACAAGACCGCTGCCCGCCCCACCCCCACCCCACCCCATCCATAGGTGAAGGCCTCAACCGTTCTTGGTCACATGCTCCTTCACCCCTGCATAACCTGTCCCTCCCATTTATTTTTAAAAATGGACTTCAAGGTCCAGAGATTAGCACCCCGGTCAGTTGGCTTACACGTGCCACTGCGCGGCTAAACTTAAATACAGTAATAGCAACGGGCCAAGCAGGGGGGAGGGGGGGCGAGAGAAACTATTACTTTGGGTCCAGGAGGGCAGGGCGAGCTAATGCGGAGGCTGTAGTTCAGAGGTAGCGGTAATTACTCCGCGCCGGCCGCCTTCAATCTGGACGGACCTCCGCGCTGACCTTCACACACCGCTGGCTTTTATTTCCGCCGGCCGCGCCCTGAGAACGGACGGACTGCCGGGGCCGGTGTCTCAGCTGCAGCGAGCAGGGATCCCTCACTTTCCCACTTAGCTCTGTTATGTTTTCAGAGAGCAGAAGCTCATCCCGATGATCTTCAGCTTTAATGGATCGCTTCACTCGCATTTCCTCTCGTTCTCTCTCACTCGCACGAACAGCGGCACAGACTTATCGTGCACCCATACAAACATGAACGCACGATAATATTACCTTCTGTTTTGCCAGTTTTAATGTACTATGTCATGTAAACACGATGTGCTGTTCTTTACAGTTTAAAAGTAGGTTTTTTACTATTTGCATTATTGTTTGAGCATCAAGAGTGTTTTTTTTTCTTCTTCTAAATTAAAATTTGTTCATCATACAATTCTTTTCTCACTCAAACTGAGTTCTGTTGGCGCAGAGCCCAGTGCTTATTGAAGCTATTATACAGTGTTACAAAAAAAATCCCAAATTCTTCTATTTTTGCTCATGAGTCATTTCAGTGCTTCAGATCATCCAACTAATTTTAATATCTGAAAACATGAGGAGACACGAAATGTAGGTTTTAAGTGACCATTTCATTTAGCGTTATTCATAACCTATATCACCCATGTGACACAAACATTATATAAAATTAAGTCATCACTAGTTGTGCCGCCTTTGACAGCAACAACATCAGATTACATCACATTTGTGATGACTGGCTATGACTTTTTTACATTGCTGCAAAGGAATTTTGGCCCACTGTTCTTCACAGAATTCACTTAGTCACAGTGGAGGGCATTTTTGCGCATAAACTGCTTGTTCAAGGTCATAAGCACAGCATCTCATTCGGATTCAAGTAAGGAGTTTGACTCGGCCACTCCAAAACCTTCATGGTTTTTTCTTAGACGTTTGGAGGTGCATGTGCTTCGAGCCATTGTCCGGTTGTACTTGAGCTTCAGGTTGCAAACTGATGGCCTGGCAATCAGCTTCAAGATTTTCTGGAAAAGTAGAACTCACGGTGTGATCAATTACGGGAGGTCGTCCAGGTCCTGAGGCAACAAACAGCCTCAGACCATCACACGACCACCATTTTGTTTCACTGTTTGTATGATGTTGTTATTGCGGAATCCTGAGTTAGCTTTATGCCAGATGTAACAGGACCCATAAACTTCCAAAAAGTTCCACTTTTGACTCATCAGTCCTCAGAGTATTATCCCAAAAGGAGTTGTTTTTTTTTGGCGAATGTGAGATGAGCCTTTGTCCTCCTCTTTGCCAGCAGTAGTTTTTGCCTCGCAGCTCTCCCATGGGTGCCATTTTTGTCCAGTCTCTGTCCCATTATGGAATCGTGAACACTGACCTTAACCGAGGTACGTGAGGTCTGCAGTTCTCTAGGTGTTACTTTGTGTTCCTTTGTGACTTCCTGGATGAGCTGTCAATGCGCTTTTGGAGGAATCTGGTTGACCGGCCACTCCAGAGAAGGTTCACCACACTCACAAGTTTTCTCCATTTGTAGATAATGGCTCTCCCCATGTTTAGCTGAAGTTTCAAAACCCTAGGAATGGCTTCTTTCCAAACCAATAGATGTTAATAACTTTTTCTCCCAAGAGTTTTGTTCTTGAATTTTTTTTTTTCAGATCTCTGCATCATGTGCTGCTTACTTCACATTCCAAGACAGGTTTTATTTAAGTGATGTTTAGATTCAACAGGGCCCGCAAAAATCATGCCTGGGTGTGTCTCGAGAAATTAAACTCAGTTATTAATTAAAGGCAGGGCAGGGTTGAAGCAAGAGGGTCGAAGAACCTGCAACGGGTCTTCTGCAGCGTGTCTGTAATGCTTGGTTTTGTCATCCAGACAACCTTGACCATGCTGTGATCAGTACTCTTTTCAGGCCAATTCCATCTACTATTTCCCATTAAAATGCAAAAAGTAGTGTGGCTAAAGTACATTTTTGGAGGATAATGTTTGGAATTCTCAAATTTGCTCTTTTTAATTCTAATACTGAAATATTAAATATAACTGTAAAGACACAATTTATGGGATAAAATCCCAAAAGGATTGTTGCAAAGTACGGCAAGATTTTATATATGACAGTATATCGGATAGAATATTGTAAAAAGCATGGCAGAAAGTAATAGAGTCGAGCTGATTATTTAGGCTCTTTGCAGTCGATGTGGTCGTATGTTGGCGATAAGGGCATTGTGTCACGAGTTCCCCCTGTGCCGCCTGTTTGAGGAACCGCCATGCTTGACTTCCCCAAGGCGGCGATTTGAGCTGCGCCACACGCTGAATGGCCCCCATCAAACGGCGAGTATTACCGCGCCGTGCCGCGCCTTAATCTGTGTCCCCCAAACTTTTTCATCCCCGCGGGACTGGGGTTTAACCGCCCCCCAGTCCCCAGGCTTTGACCGTCCACTCATGAACATCGGTCAAAGAGGCCAATGGCTTCAGAGCACTCTGAGGGGCAAACGCCACTCTCACCAAACAGAAGAAACTAAAAAAAGAAGAGGGAATGAAAAAGCAGAACTTGATCACGCATCTCAAATTGGCGGATTAAATTTTGGAGAGCGGGTTCTATTATTCTCGGTCAGTCAACTGTTGAGACTGTTGATATGATCCTAAACATTAAAGGCAAACTCCACTCGTAACTACGCCCTGCCTTTGACTTCATCTCTCTTGTGGCGGCAGTCACAATAATGCGTTGCCAACAGAAATAATAAGTATTTCTTTTCAAAAATATTTGGACATTGACGCAATATTAGCAGGCTGTTAATAAAAGCCCTAAATGAAAGGTCTGGGGATTTAAATCTGAGGGTGTTTGCATCTAAATGGAGTGAGCCGTCTTGAAGCTAAAGCCATTTAAAATTGTGCCATAGTCCAAACACTGAGAGACCTCGCTGTATTTTTAAATGCATAAAGAACCAATATGGAAAGTAGATTATATGGTCCTTTGTAACCTTCTAGAATAAATATATACAAGGCACTCTTGGCATAAATCCATTTCTTGGGAAATTAGCCCTTTGAATACGTGAACATTATGCATATGCCTTATAAACTGAGGTCAGAACTGCAAGGTCACAGCGTACATATAACCTCTGCAGCTATAACCACTGGGCACAAGGCCATTCTCTTTCCCTGACATATCACCTCTTCCCTTCCGCTATGACCACCATTTAGATAATAATCCGGCTCCAAAGAGGAATTTCTCGAAGAACTTGGCTGAGCTTCTGGCAAACCCTGCAGATCATTAAGAGACTGAATGCACGGGGAATTGAACATCATGCATTTTGCAAATCTGACGATTGAAAGCAAGGTTGCAATTGTATGAAAGGCAGTGGAGCCAACTGTAATGACTCATTTCATGAATTCATTATTTTCAGTATAAAAATAAGGAATTCTGTATGAATATGCTTTCTGGCAGAGAATGAGCAGCACTGCATCAAGCTCAAGCACTGAACACTCCCAGGGCTTCAACTCCCTGACCTTGTCTTAACTCTTTCCTGACTGGCCTGCATGAGAACAAAATGGCTGAGGAAAAACACAGCCGGGAGGGGGGGGGGGGGGGGGGGGGGGGGATGGGGTGAGGGG
This sequence comes from Gymnothorax reevesii, assembly GCA_029721435.1. NCBI lineage: Eukaryota > Metazoa > Chordata > Actinopteri > Anguilliformes > Muraenidae > Gymnothorax > Gymnothorax reevesii. The sequence goes on from CM056588.1 coordinate 59,958,155, forward strand.
GTGATGTTGCAGGCTGTTCATCTTCTGATGAAGAATTTCCACTAGAGAATTCTCCTGGACAACTATTTTGGTGCAATTCAACTCAGAATCTATAACAGATACCACTTTGGTGTCACTTTCCATCATTTTGGATGATGCTTTTCAAGTGATGATGAGTGAAAACAAAACAGACAGCAGCGCATACACAAAAGTTGCTGTCTCCGAGCGACTGTAAACAAAACTTTAAAAAAAAAAATGACGTCATGTGCTCCGAGGAGCCGAACTATTCTGACGATAGCTGAACATTTACGTATTTGGGTGCCATTAGTAAGAGCAACTTCTCAAATTCTCAGCTTTCTTATGACACACAACACTAAGTAATCTGTAGGAATGAAAAAAATATGATTGCGGAAAGGTTAATAACCTTTCTCGCCGGTAATATTTGACCGGGGTTTAGCAGTGCCATCGGGAAAGGGTTAATTCGTAGAAACATCAATCACAAAGCAGGTTGAGAGTTGGTCACATTGAAATAACAAAATGAAACCACGACTCCTAAACTAAAAGCGCAAATGCAAGAGAGTCAGACTGGGCTTAAGGGCTGAACCTTTGAGCTTCAGATTTAGTCTCTAGCCAAAGATGGCAGGCCCTCTTTAACTAAAGTGATATCCTGGCTGCCCAAGGCTGTTCATCAAAGCGAGACATCTTTTGTTAAGAACTGACGTTTCTCTGCCCAGAAAGTTCAGAGCTGGTCACACCACTAAGAATAAGTCAGGAGGGGTCATTTGGGATGAGTGCTAAATTAGTTTGGCCTAAGAGAGAAGGCATTTTTCAGTACATCTTCACACCAGACTTCTCTCAAACCACAAAACACTAAACATTGAGAGCTCTATTTTCGTGCCTCGTTTGCATTTTGACTCAAACAAACCACCTTTTAACACCAACCTTGTTGCTCTCTGGTAGTTTCATGGGACTGACTCATAGCCAGTGGAGCTGTTTGCGAATTAAAACATATCACTACCTCCCCATTTTCATTTCTGTATAGTACCCTATAAATACTGCCAACAAAATGGTCGTGGGGTCTAATGGGAAGGGAAAATATGTGAATATTTTCTTCTTGTGGGGGAAATACAAATAATATGCTTCAGTCTTGTCCTTGTATTAAACCTCCAAAAGCCCAATGTCCCCCTAGCGGTAACGCCGGGGTTACGGGATTATCAATGGCGCGCCGTAAGCATCTGATCATGAAACACAGAATCACTTTTAAACAGTTTCTGTTTAAGATTGCTTGATAAATAATATCACAATTTATTTACTGAATAAACAAGACTAATATAAGCCTGAAATTATTAAGAATTTATTAAAAAGTGAGATCACCTATTGGCTACATTGACAATGTACTAAGCAATAACGGATGGAAAAAAGCAAATAATTAATTAATCCAATAATCTCTCTGAATTCCATTTCCCTGTTTTAGCAAATTTTTTATCAGTCGCCTAATTTATTTTAAGAGTGAACATCAAAATGTTGTCACTGTTTAAAAGAATAGGCTACATGTGCAGGGGAGTGCAGTTGCAGATTTGAGCCAGAAAAACCACGTTTTTAAACATGTATCGTTTAAACGTGTATCGAAGCCGATCAAACAGTGACACAGAAAAACAGTATATCGTTTCGTGAGCTGCAGGAATTCAGAAGCTTTGAAACACAATGACATTTTATGTCACCATTAATGTAGAAAGGAAAACGCTTGATAACAATAGCAAAGAACAGTAATGGAAGCTAAGGGGAAATGGACAATGATTTTATTGACTGATCCTTGCGACTGAACAAATCAACGCTTAGTACCTAATTAGGACACGTAAATAGGAACGGGTGTGGAGAAGTAATGCTGTAAGGTGAGGTGAGAGCAGGGCTATAATCCTCCAACGGCAAGTCCCGGGTAGAAGTGGTTTTAATATCGCGATTGTCGTTTGGTATACAGATTAAATTGTGCAAATTTGTAACAGAAAACGCATCTGGTGAATCGACAGCTACACGCCAAACACCTCCACGTGTCACTACTTTGCAGTGGGGTTCTCAGAGGACCAAAGGTCGTGGTAGTAATACGATTTAGGTGCTTGTTCTTCACCTGAGAAAACTGCTATTTTCCAATGCTATTAATGCACTGGTTTAAATGAGAATTATAGTAGCTAATCTGATTGGCCTCAATGGAACTAAACCCTCACCATACCCACAGGTGATTAATTTGTCTTTGTACAGCCCTTCTGAAAACAGTGCCACAGCTGAGCTATCCCCTCCTGTCGCGAAGTTACAAGAATGGAGTCTGATATGCCCAGTTTTGATCAGCGATACAGTAAGAGCTTATGTTTGCTGACTATATTTAGGTTGTCAAAATAGGGCCTGTACACTCAAGCTGTGTTAGACGGCAGTACTGCCCATGTAAAAAGCAGCAAGCTTCAGCGTACTTGAAGTTCTCTGATTTACGCTTTGGAAAAATGTATAACATTCTGACATTCACAAAGCAGTTCACACATTGTAATTAATATTTTCATATGAGTGGTTGAGCAAGCCGAGAGGATTAGTTTTCATCATCTATCAAAAAGGTTAGGAAGACAGCTGTCCAAAAGCACGGACTGACTATGTTTCAGGAGGCAGAATCTGATTGCTTGATTAATACAAAAAGAGCAGCAGACGCTGTGTGGATGGTGTCTCTTTTCTGGTTTTGACAGTGCAACAGAGCTCAGTGTGTGTGTTTGTTTTTGATGAGTTGTAGCTGTAAGTCAGTCAAAACCTGTTCTCCTTTTCACAAGAGACACATCACACTTTGAAACGGACTCAGTATTAGGATCTGCCCCGTCTTGTCAGCAGTCATAGCAGAGTAGTTCCACTAGTCCTTATCTTTCCTGGAGTCCTTGACCCCCTGAGTTGTAAACACAAGCATATACACCCTCTCACCACTGAGCCTGGGACCCTGAGCCAGGAAACAGATACAGGGCACAACTGAACTTGTTGGGACCTGCGGTGCCTTCTGCTGCCCCCTCCTGGCTGCTCCAGTCACCGCAGGCTAATGTCTCAAACTGTGCTCACATCTCATGGGTTAATTCCATGATACTGTTACCTCCTAAAGGAAGGTCGCTACTTTATTCGAGGTGATTTTCTTTTTATAATGCATGCTACAGATACACATACACACATACATTGTACTTCTGTCCAGATGAGGACATTAAATTGACTTTCATTATTTCTTTCTGTGTCTCTACAGCCGTTCTCTAATCTTAACAATAAGCACTACATGCATAACCCAAACCCTTACCCTAACCTTAACCTTAACCCTAACCTAAACCCATCCCTAATTCTAAACTTACTCTTAACATGAACGAATGTTTTTTGTTTCTCACTTTGTAGCAAGTACAAGAACACACACACACACACACACACACACACACACACACACACACAGGTCCTTCATGTACTGATGTTCATACACATGCACACTTGCCACATTAGATACACCAAAATCTCTCTCATGCTGAAATACACACTCAAACCATTATATATATATATATATATATATATATATATATATATATATATATATATATATATATATATATATATATATATATATTCTAATGTATCAAAATACACAAATATTACATGCGGACACATAAACCCCCATGGTACACAAATTCATGAATATGCACAAATTTGCAAGCGCAAATGCAAACGTGTCCTTGCACTGATCATGTACGTATGAAATGTACGAATCTACGCACTCACATACAGAGTTAACAAGCACACCATCTAACCTCCAAACACTCACACACACACACACACACACACTCACACACACACAAAAACCCACAGCCGCACAGATCACGAGCGACCCTGCTAGGGTCAGAAAGCGAAAGGAGATAAAGCTGGAGAATGTCAGGAAGTACGACACCAGCGAGCGTCCGGCAAACAAACATTTACCAACGGCCACCCCCCCCGACTCCCTCCACAAGCCCCAATTCCAATGCATTACCAGTAAAAAAATCCACATCCTTTTTCCTGCCCATCAATACAATTCAGACGCTCTGTAGAAAAGAAGAAGAAAAAAAAAGAAAGCGTAAACATTTCTCTGAATCTCGTTCACAAGAACAATATCAATGCTCAGGTCTTTCTCAAGCATGAAGTCAGCCCCCTTGTAAACAAACAGCTTTGTGACTGAAAGCCAAATTGAACATGCTTTCCAATTAAAACACTTCATCTGATTTTTATCTCCCTAAATTCCCACCAACATGCACCCCTTGCGAAATCTTGCTCGACAGTACAGTGCAACGGCGAGGGAAAAGGATGGCTCTTGCCAATTGCAAATGAGCAGCTTTCTCAGTCTGACTACAAGAGCTGTTTTAAAAGGATTCCTGTCAAGTGGCACATCTGTCATGCTTCAAAGTCGTATGAATAAAAGGATCACCAATAACTTTGTCAGCGAGTTTTCAAATTTTACGCCCGTTCTGCTGCTGGGAGACACTGCGGAGACTGTAGGGGTTTTACCCTAGTTTTATGGGGTCAAACTATTCAGCCTCCACATTCTGAAAACAATCTTGTCTGTTTCTCTCGGTGGCATATTTTATTATCCCTTTTCGAAAGAGCTAGCAGCGCAAACACACGCCATTCAGAGGTAGTGTTATGACCCCTATGATCGGGCACAGTGGCACACAAACGTGTGGCTCGGCAGATGCATCACAGCCAGTCGCGGCTGCTGTGGATTTCCCATGGTGCTTTGCCCGCTCTCATGCATGGAGGCCGGAGCTTAATCACTCGGCACAGCGCAAGGCTAACAGACGGTACGATTTAGCCTCTGTTTATCTCTGTTATTAATGCCTGTGATGAAAAGCCTGGTAAGTGCCGGTCATACAAGCAGGTGGGAGGTTTGATTAAAATCTTTACTTTTTCCAGAATTGTGCGTGTCCTCTCCCACCAGCCCATCTCCCCCTGTGCCCTCACCCTCCCAACACACACACGTACACACACACACACACACACGTACGCACGCACGCAATGTAATTTAGCAGCTCAGGTAAGGACTGCAGACACTAAAAAATGTTTGTAGGGGATTGCGGTGGGGATGTTAGAGTTTGGATTGAGGGGTACTAGAACAGGTTGTGAAAGCCTCAGCCAAGGGTTCGCTGGGACGGCCGAGGGCGGGTGATGAGTGGTGTAACAGGTCAGTGGTGCGGGAGGACACTGTCCCTCCATTCCTCCACCCGGCTGAAAATTTTGCTTTCATTTTTTCCCCTTTTCTCATGAGCCTCTAATGAACTCTAAATACCACTTATGCAATTTAATTAAGGCTGATCTGCCATTTTTGTGAGTTTTCAGGAGCTAGCTTTGATCTAATGAGCAGGTGGCAGATTCCGAGGCCTGATAACATCTCTGAGTAGCTGAGAGAGACTGGAAAACGAGAGAGAGAGAGAGAGAGAGAGAGAGAGGTTAGGGTGGTGTCACGTTTATGTGATCGCGCTCCCATAAAGGTTCACTGGGCCAGTTGAAGATCTAATGAAGATGTTTCTGGAACCCTGTGATTAACATATCATCAGGCAATAGGCTTCGCTCCAGCAGGGGCCATTTTTATGTCAGCGTGGCCTTTGATCAAAGCCATATTCTTAATTCCCTTTATGTAATATGACGTCACTATCGTCAATGCATATTTTTTTACAGTGACTCATTGTTTGAATTGAGAGAAAAAAGCATTTTCATGTAAAATTATGGTCAGTTCCGACTACAATTTTGGTAAATTCTTTTCTCTCTTCTCTGTTCGCAGGAATGTGCCGATCACTGAATGTTTATCAGGGGAAATGAGGAGGTGAGGAGAACAGAACAGGGAGCACCGATCATCTTAGAAAGATAAAAATATAGATTTTGAACAGTAACTGTGATTTAAATCACTTAATAAATCTGGGAATATGTCCAAGGTCCCACAAAGGTCTCAGCCCTGCACCAGCGAACACAGTGATCTAAAGGTTGATGATCACAGTTTCTCTTCATGCTTAATGATGTTCTTTACATTTCAACATTGAGGAAGCTGTACTGTTAATCTAACAGACTGAGGAGAGATAAACATTCGAATTTTCTGTCAGCGTGGCAAGAACATGCACAGCCAAACAGTCAGCTTAATTTGTCAGAGAGCATGTCTCTGATCCTTAGACCTTAACCCACATTCAAACAAATCCTCTCTTTGAATGCTATTCACAAGAAAATGTTTGAAAGACCTGTTAGATTATTTCTTTCTTTATTTAATAAGTGGCATACCAGAATCTCAGCAAGGACCTATTGCTAAATGATAGTAAAATTTCCTTGTAATGAATGCATATCAGATGTACATATGGTTTCTCTATTTGATCTCAGTAAATAAGGCTCTTACTGATAAGAAACTCATCACCTCAGAGCGTCTCCATTTGTTTGCCATGCACTGTGCGTTCAGGTGTTTTCTTCAGAGACATACAGGTACTGCAGACATATTGAAGAACTTCTTACAATCTATGTACTGTGCATACTTCAAATTTAGGATTTGCAGTTTTTATTTATTTGGACATTGATCCATTTTTATCCCTGGAGTTCAGCTCAATAGATCTGATAAAAATGAATACGAGACGAAGGCACAGACCGTTTTTAGTATATTTACATTCATATCTGTTAAAAAATGCAGCCATTGATGCGAAGTCCATTTGCATAAAGATTGCAATGTATACAGCAGACGTGTATGACGGTTTCATTGTCGTTTTTAAATGGGAAATTGGCTAACATTAGCGTTATCTGCTTGCTACTGCTTATTTACGCACAGATAGGTGCGGAAGCTCTTGAACCGGCTGGCTTATGGTCCAGGCCACAGTGACCCTGGAGAGATGCCTCGTGTGGAATCAGTTCTGACCGGTATCAACTTGGACTTCAGTCAAAGATGGATTGTTTGAGAGTAAATACCATGTGATGATTTGATTACTGCAGAATACACACCCAATTAACTACATTATGTTCCTCATCTTTATGTGGTGCTGAATTCTAACAGCGTAAATATAACACCAGCAGGCATAATGCTGCTTATATTCCAGTAGAACTGATGTAACAATGAGCATATTTATATAAAAAAGCATTACATCTTGTAAATTAAATAATCAAACTCACTAAAGGTGGGTCCTTAAATGACAACACTTTGTTTTTTAACCTGAAAATCAAATAACATTTGTGAAGAATGAACACATATAAAAATAGCTACTCAAACAGACCACACATGAATCTTGCTGAGATGAAACTAGGAATCTAGTTTGGGATCAGACGGCTGAAAAGGGTCCCAAACGCTCACATGTGGCCCCGCGCGCCTGCGTCTAGGGGCCACAGCATTGCTGCATCCCAGCCACGCTTTAGCGCCAAGCGGCCGCGGAGTCGCTGAACCCAGCAGTCGCCCGGCCGCCGCTCAGGCGAAGCAGAAACGAAGCAAACAGACAGAGGACGCAAAGAAAAATAAAACGGGGAACAATCTGCGCCCAATCGATCAAGTTCAAAGGATGCTTTTTTCCAAGGACTTGAATCGCTCTATCGGAGATGAGTTTCTTTTTTCTCCGTCCTGTGTAGATATGTATGGACAATTCATGCGGGGTAGGAGATAGCATCTCCCCGATGCCAGTGGAGTCCATTCACACGTGTGTGTTCGAGGGGGGGGGGCTGATAGCCTCTTCTTCTGGACTGTCTGGCCCTCAGAGGGAAAGACGCTCCTTCTTTTATCTTCATACAGTCCACCAGGCGAATACTAAACACGCAGACAGACAGTTCTGTACATCTTAACTGCGGGACGACCGCGACTGTTCTCTGGCGGCTATTGTACCCACTGTTCAGGATTCTAAGGGCATGCCCAATTCGCTCTGTGGAGCCGTTCTCAGCTACATGCAACATGCGGAACACAGACACACACGCACGGACACACATGCACACACTGCCACAAACACACATACCACGGGAATACTGCCTCTGCGCACGTAAGACAGTGAAATTATTCGCAGATCACGGCTCCGTGGGATGAATTCATGAAAAAAATGGTTTGTTTAAAGCAATGTCAGTTGTCGCATGCAAATAGATTTACATAGAATAATGTTGCAATTATTGTAAACTAAAGTAGATATAAGACGATTATAAAAAAATATAGTTTGACAGTCTGTGTGGGAGAATTTGTATCCTCCATAAAGTTGAGCGAGCATATCATTATTTACTTTCTTTGCTGATTTAACCGCTAAACAACATTTTAAAATTAAGCAGTTTCTACATTGTGGCACTGAGAGAGCTCAGAGCGAGACCCGCAAACACGAGTGGAAAAAAACGAATAAAAACTATACACTGGAATACAAGGGGGGAGGGGGACTTGTCTCCGAAGAATTTCCTGCTAAATGGAGACAGAGAAAAACATATTTGTGCAAGAAATAATCACCAGGGCCCAAGCAAACATAGCCAGTCCTGAGCATTGCCATCTACCCAAGACTGTGAGAAGACTTTCAGGAAAATGAATACACAGAATTAGTGCTCACCGCTAGTGAACAAGTTCGTAGCTACAACTAATATGCACAGCAACGCACATGTCCAAAGTGGCAATACACGAAATGCAATTAAAATTGATTTTGAAATGATACCTAAACGTATATGTATATGAATATTCCTCATTGAGTTTACAGATTTAGAATAAGCCCAGTTTGAGCCTAAATTATTTTGTAGAATGCTGGTAATAATATATAAAGCCATATTAAACGGTATTTCTTTGGAGTTTTCCACCGGACTTTGAGATATCAGATGCTTTTAACTGTCCATCAGCCTTCAAACCAGACAAAGATTCTAAAGCACTGTGGGAGGCTGTTTTCGCTGCAGAATCACACATCTTCTGTTAGTTACGACACAGTGCACATATACATTACATTCAGACAAATGCACCAGTAATTCAGCGACTGAGATTTATCTAATGCTCATTTTCATATGGTGGAAACTCCAATATGGTAAGCTAGGATTATGTAACTTGAAGCTATGTGGGATGTCCATCACCAAGATTTCCATACTGTAGGCTTTATACTTGATTTACTGGATTCTAAAAAAATAAAAGATAATATATATTCTGTGAGTTTCAAGAAACTTTCGAGGTCTGTACTCAGAAAGGCAGATGAAGAAAAGTGCGCCCACGCGCCTTCAGTTCTGAGTCCCCAAAGAAGATACAATAAAAGTTTGAAAAAATGGCTACATGGTCGTACCCCGCAGCCCCCCGCCCCAGCGCTGAGTTCCCACTGATGTCTCCCTCTCTCTCCTGATGTCACGAGGAAATGTGTGGGAAAAGTAGAAATGAAAACCAAGACGTCTCAACCGCAGTGATGGCAGCTGGCAGGGCTGGTCCTGAGGGGAAGGGTTCATCCTCGCCGCGCGGTCACTGGCTCGCAGACTGCTGCAGCTCCCTGTGTGAACTTAAAACTGGCTCAGTCTGCTGTAAGAGCTGCAAATTCCCACAATGCCTCAGTGCATTTCTTTTTCCTTATTTCACCAGCGATCGCCACTTCCTGAGATCTCAAATCTGGTGAATTAATGCTCATGGTGATGTTTCTCGTAATTCAAACCAGGCTTCACCCGTGCCGTTTTATGCGCGCATAACCAAATAAGGCTTAAACTATTTTTCCCAGATAATTCCATTTCATAAGAATGTGACATTATCCGTCCGAGGTCTCAGGAGTGATAGGCTCCATGATAGTCAAGCAGGCGGCATACCAGCCACTGAACCCTGTGCCTTATGGATCAAGAGGCCTCTTATTAATTTTGATATCCTTCTTTCCCTTGCATCTGGCATAGGTGTGACTTGAGGCCTAGGTTAGGTGTTAATCAAAGTTACCTTCAGCAAGGAATCTAAAGAGTGTCCCTTGTGAAAGTATTTTTTGGAATGATATGACATACAAATGAATGACCTGTGGATTTGTCTTTCCCAATTTGCAATGGATTTGCCCTGCCTGTCACTGACATAGCTGAGTAATGATGTTTGAAGGAGCCAAGATGTTCCATTTCGGAGTTCAACTTTTATTGATCTTTCATCTTCAATTCCTTTTCGCACTAATTACTTTTTTAAACAACTTTACTGATTAATTTTCATGTAAAATTGCAAGATTCATTCCACTGCCTCCCTCATGGGGGGATCTTAGCACACAACAACTAAGGAGGGAAACGAAGGAAGGATTTGAAGGATAAGTGATGAGAATGACGCCAGCAGCCTGGAACTGTCATCATCGAAATTCTCCTGATATCAGTCGCGAGGCCATACCTTGGCAGTCCAAATCCTCGCTGAGATGGTTACAAACTTTTTTTTTTGGCCTGAAAAACGAAAGCCCAACAAAATCTAGAATTTTTTTGACTTACACTTGACTGGAAAATTAGAAGCATTGGTTTTGTAATCGTTATAGGTGCTGCTCATATATTACATTACATGATTATAAAAATGTATGTTGGAATTTCAATAACAACTAGTAAAAAATATTTATTTTATGTTGTGTATATAATTATTTACTTTCAGGCCTCCAGTAAACAATTAATATGGCACCATATAACTGTGCTTTATTGTGTTGGTCAAATGGGAAACATTATTTTTTATGGGTGAATAAAATGCTTTCCCACCGCAGATTTTTAAATATTTTAGTGGAAAGCAACAAGGGTAAAAACATCGCAGACAATAACTTGATTAGCTATTAGTCCCCCAAATGGATTTAAGCAGCTAATTAAATAAATGTCAAAGGAAACTGTTAAATAAAACATTGGGGAGCCGTTCAAATTATGTGTAAAAATTTACGATATACAAACAATGTTTTGTTTTCTGTAATGCTTTTTTTATGAAAATCTGCACTCCTTGCCCTTCCTGGCATAGCTAATCCTGAGCACGGATCTTTGAAACAGAGGGACATGCTAACAAATATATATAACCGCAGGAAGCTATAGCTCTTGACAAACACATACACACAGCTGTCTGGGGGAAAATGCTGGGATCTGTCCACAACATCAGCCCCCCCATCCCCCATCAGCTAATTAATGTTTGCTTAGGCATTCAACTGTGGGGCTGGTTCATGATTTCATTTTTCATGCTATGCAGACACATGGGCTGACACACAAACACACAATGCACATGCCAGCATCTTGATTGCAATAATATTTTTGGAACTCTCCTCAGCATGTTACATTTTGCCTGATTTTCACTTGGATTGAAAATGTGTTTAAAACTTGGTCTATACGATTCACATTTAAGTGCTGGCTGCAGACCCTGGCTTTCTTTCAATCTCTAAATGGCACAGGCCACAAAAACAGTGTCTTGGGCAGCGAAAAGAATTTTCACTGGATGGTGTGGATATTTTTTTTTCCTTGTTGCGGTTTCTTTTTTTTAGGGGCATTGTATGAGTTCTCTGGCACTGGCTGGCATGAATAATGAAAACTGCGCCTTTTGGGAAGGCTGGGTCCACTGAAACTCAACCTGAGCATTGGAATAAAGTCCAAAGGACAATATCATGGCTACGCCATGGATGGAGGAGGCCATGATTGATGGCCTTGCAGTTGCTGTTTATAAAGGGTGGCCGGTGGTGTGGGGAGATAATCAGAGAGGGCCGAATGTGGACATGGGGCTCACCAGGCATACTCCAGGGGAGGGGAGGAGACCAGAGGCTCCGAATTATTAAGCTGCCCCCCCATCCAAAGATGAAATGAAATCCTGAAGGTCAGACGTAACAAACATCACCCTACGAGGGTTGTGGCCCCTAACTTGTTTTTTGCTTTTTCCCTCTACCTCTGTAATTCCATCACCCTCTCCCCCACCCCTCCCTCCACCTATGCTCATCAGAGGTGGATGAGTGGGGTAAGTACCCCCCCCCCCCCCCCCCACAGTTTATCTACACCTGACCTCTAGCTGGCAGCTCTGTTCTTGATAAGAGGTGGGCTCACCCCATAATGTGTGGCGGGGGCCACTATCAGGCCCTGGTATCCTTGTGAAATTGATTACTGAGGGAACAGGAGCGTGCGGGATATAATAAATAGAGATGACAGGACAGGCGCTTGGAGCCTGAGCAGGCCCCGCCTCTGCAATTACCTGCAGCCCACTTAAGAGGGGGGCTCACAGAGGGCAGAGAGGGAGAGAGTGAGAGAAGGGAGAAATTGGAAGAGGAGTTATTGCTGTTTCTCATTTTCCGTCTGGAGTGAGGTGACTTGGGCGACAGCAGTAACTCTGTTTCCGCTCGGCCTGAACAATGCGCCTGGGGGAGAGTCTTGCTAACGAGCCAAACTCCACATGTCCTCACAACTCAACAAATGCAGCCGACCTGAGGGGAAGTACAATGCCATTGTTGGTGGGGTCATGGCTCTCATGTAGTCTTATATGTGGATTAAAAGACAATAGCTAAATTATGTTGAGAGAATGCGCCATTTAATAAAACCAGCCTTTAAAAATCTGCAAAATTATACTACGTTTTTGTTTTTTCTATCCAAAGGTATTTTTTCCCAGGAGTGAACCCACCTGGTCAATGTCCTATATTGACTAACCTTGTTCAAACACACATATATGAGAGGGCTTATACAGCCAATGATCGTAGAAAGTTGCATCAGCATAATCTATGGCCAGACCCAATTTCCAATGTTCAAAATTATGACTATTGTCCCTTCCCAATTAAATTAAGCGTACATTCAAACATAGCCATGATGAAACAATGCAGTTTGAGTGAGTAAACTCACGCAAACACTCCTCAGTGTGAATGCAGTGCACCCTCAAAGCTGAGGAGCGCCTGCACTGCTCCTCATCCTGCTTTCCTGTATGGAGAGCAGATTTTTCTCATTTTCCAACTTCCGACCTCCAGGTCGGAGAGCAGGTATTTGGCCCAAATTTTCAAATGGACAGAGAATGTCTACCTTCAGTAGTCTTGAATGTTTGGAGGTTAGAAATTGCATATTTCAATCTAAAAAAATGAAAATCTGACCATCCAATGTCTTTGAATTGAAATGGGATTGAAGAGCAGCAGCACCAAGCACTGCTCCATTCAACAACGAATGGTGACGATGACTGATTTCTAATGGTTATTGTTTTATATTATTTTTTTTACTGCTACATTTGTGTCAGGTATCCTGATTTGCCAAGTGCATAATGCCACAACATTTTGCTGGTTAATTAGACAATTTTTGGACCACCATCCACAATCGTCCAGAATTCAAACCCACTTGTTTAGGTTTTGCTTGGTAACTTCTGCGGTTTGCTTGTAATTAATAACAAAAGTCAAAATAGCCAATATACAGGGAAGAGTCAAAAGATAATCCATAGACGTCTCATTCTCTTGGTTAGATGTTGTTTGCCCTTTTAAATTGCTCTAAAGGTTGTTGGCAAATACTTTTTGGCAATTGTTTCTTAATGTTAAATGTAGCTTTATCACCAGTCTCATCACAATGAGTTAGCAGTTACCACAATGAGAAAGAAACCCACTGAGAGAAAGGGGCTGGATATAGGCATTGTTTTAACTAATGAAGAAAATTAAGATGCAGAATTCTGCTGTCGAAATCAGTTCAAGATCATTCAGCAGATTTAGGGGGGGTTGGTTTATCGCAAACAGGAGAGTCAAGGCAGTATTACATGTTTAGTACTGTTGTGTCTTGGCAATGCAAGGAAACATTAATCTACAATGTAAAGGATCACTATGAAAGCAAATATTGCAGACAGAGGACAAAATTAACTGAGTTACCATTCAGCACTGTGCTGGCAGGGCTACGAAGCTTTAGAGGCAGTGAGCACTTTTCATAAATACAACCATAAATTCAGAATGATCCAACCGATTTGACTCATATAACTCCAGTTATTCAAAAATCTTCACTCTATGCATCAGCAATTCATTTTTGAAGAAATATATTTCAAGTCCCGAGAATGAATTATAAAGTGTTACACTGTGGATCTGCTGAATATTCAATTTTGATTGGTTGAAGGACATTCTAAGGCTGTGCAATGTTTTCTGATAACTATGAGGCTGTTCCAACCAAGCTATTTTTTTGGAAAATTGACCTTGACAGATGAACAGAACTTCTTCTAATTCCAGGAGTATCATATCTGACACAGCCAAAAATCAGCACCCCTCCAGAACTCAACACTTGCCATTTCAAATTATTTATATGGTCTCTACTATCTATAGCTATCCCTTAACATGTATAAGAATCGGTTTTTGTGTAATATTTGCCTTGGAATGCCAAATCTCACTGCTGAAGTCCAAGGAAATTCATGAATTCCCATTCACATGGGAGCTACTACCTTGAAGTGAGTGACTAAGAGAGAGACTCCTGTAATCTCACTTCTTCCTTCAAGCTGGCAGCACTGTGTATCAGATATGATACAGGGAGCGGTCGTGGTTGTGTTGCATATTACCAGGTGGACAAGGTCCTTCAAATTTGGTGTATCATATATGATACAGGGGGCATTAAAGGGTTAATACTCGATTCAGTTTGGTCTATCAGCATGCCTCGACCAAATAACCGCTGGCCAGCTGGTCTGTTGAGCACAACGTCACTAAGGAAGCTATAGCAATAGCGGCAGGAGTAACTGAAAGCGTGCATTGCCAGCTGACAGTGACATTTCCTCGATATTTGTTACCTTTTAGCATTTGCATTCAGCGACAGAGTGTTCACATCTGTTATTATTCTCTACAAAGATGGGCAACATGAGCTGGCCCCACCCCCTTATCTCAGCCTCTGACCTGCAGCACATCATAAGCGCTGTAAGCGGCCGACTTATCACTATCCCTTACATTTTTTTTATTTGAATGAAATAAGATGAAGTTATATAAAAGAACGAAATATAACCTTACCTCGTCCATGTTCATCGTTTCGCCGCTCCTGTTTGAGTCACATCAGAGAATGTAGCTGTCAGCGGTGTGTGTAAATTGATGAAGTCAACAACTCCCATGATTCCACGCAATCCCATTCCATCATCAAACTCGGCCTGTTGTTATTGTTTGGTTAAGCTCCCACTAGCGGCAGAGAATTACATATTGGGCCTTTAAGGCTTAATTTAACTGACACATTGAGTCACAAAGCAACAAACATTAGGAATGCTGAAAACTACACAGAAAAAATTTTTGTGTTTACTAATACAACTATAATAATCATTGGCCGGTATGATAATTATGACAAATGGGAGAAAACATCACTCAAAAGCGTCCATATGAGTGGAACTAAGATGCCATGGAATAAGTAATCAGAGCTGTTTCAAAAGAATAAAACAAAATAAAACAAACAACAGCACTCCAACACACAAAAATGGGAATTACAGCCATTTCGAAGCAACCTAAGTACACACAGGTTTGAGCAATTAGTCTGTTTATAAATGCTGTTTTTGGAGGACGATGCAAAAATTAAGTATTTAGCTAAGTATATGTATGAGGTATATGCACAATAAATAATGATATGGCAGTCATTATATGAATATAATTGCACACATAAATGTTTAATGGCAGCCCTCTGCCTCGCGTTGGGTTGAATTACTCGACTTTGGTGTGCAAATAATTTTGTATAATGACCAGCATGTCATTGTTTATTGCTTACTTTGCACCTTTCGCTAATCCCCCCTCTCCTTTCGCTAACTATGCCAAAAACAGACAAAAACAGGGTGCTAGTTAATTAGCTGATGCGCTATATAGCACCATGGCTAGCTAACTTAATGGTATTCGTTTTTCTTCATGTGTTCTAGTGCTGCACATCACGCAAGAACAGAGATCTAATTTAAGTATTTTTATCCTTACTACTTTCTATTTACTTTTATCCTTCCTATCCTTTCTACTTTCTTTTTTTTCTCCCATTTTTGTGTTTGTTCTTCCATGCATGCATTTTCAGTGGTCTCGTCATATATGGACATCATATTTCCCATAAATCTCCACAAAGTGAAAGCCAGAGGAATGACTCTCCATAATGTAAACATAAAATAATTGGAAACAGGCTTAGAGTTAACCTGCATTATGATAATGTCACTAGTTGTAGACAAGTCTTATTTTTACATAAGCCGATTTAACATGTGGACCTGAGACGGCAAACCTGCATTTTTTTTTTTTTTAAACGTTTTCTTAGGTACATCATGCGAATCGGACACTGACACATTAAAAAAAAAGCCTTTTTGTGAGCTACAGGAATTCAGAAGCTTTGAAAGACATTGACCTTTTATGCCACCATTAATCTGGATAGGAAAATGCTTGATAATTATTGCAATGAACAGTAATACAAGCTGAGTGGAAATGGATGGCAATTTGAAGGACTGATCCTCGCAACTGAATGAACTAAAACTTTGTTGCTAATTAGGAAACATAAATGGGAATAAGTTTAGAGAACTAAAGTGCTTTAAGGTGAGGTGAGAGCATGAATATAATCCCTTCAATGGCATCCAGGGTGGAAGAGGTGAACCTTTTTTGGGTCCTGCAACTACTCTCCCTCACACTAGAATAGGACTAGTTGATTGGATAATTTTGCAAGAATATATTAATTTATACAAGAATTTATTGAACACTCAATATTTTGCAGTTTGACAGAAATGATCCTCTTCACGCCCATCTTTTCTTTAAATCAACATGGCTGCACCATGACCCTCGAGCTAATGTTCACTCTACATACAAGATATCTCACTCTAACATTTCCCCACAGCCCCTTTCGGACTATCATTGTTCAACCCCCCAAAAGCATTCAATGCCGAGGAAACAGCAGTTCCATATCTGCACCATCCGACATGCGTCACATGAACTCGTGCCATCCGTATCAAGACTACAAAAACTGGGGCCCCTCTCCATAAACATTGCTGTTTTCCTGAGGCAGAAAAAAGACAGGAACTATGAAAAAACACGCAGACACACACTGCTTGGGCTGCAAGACAGGAAAACTGGAAGAGACGTCCCTTTATTTACGAGGACGGCCATAAATTAATTGAGTGGATGTTCCCTCTTGACCCGGTGACAAGGTTACAGTTGTCACCCTTCTCCTGAGTGACTTCTGACCTCTAGGAGGAGCACAGAGAGTTTACAGTCAGGAGGTGTAGCGTCCCTCCCTCTCGTGACTCGGATGTTGAGACATCCGATTGGAAGTGATGCGGGCACGACACTCCTCGCGGAGCCAGCCAGGAAACAGATCTCAGTTTCCTGAGTTCAGACAGAGGGTCAGGAATTCAAGCGCAGGCTCAACAAGAAATAAATCTTTCGAAGAATTCCACTTAATAAGTATAAAGAGGCATTTTTACTAATTTGAGGTTATGTATTGGTTATATATTTATCCTTTACCTGCCCTGTATTAATAGGATGAATAACTGGACAGCCAAGCCTCTCTATCATGAAATTTAGAAATTAGTTTTTTAATTCACTGAATTTTTCTTATTGCTTCCTTGTCTAATTTTGGATTTAAAGGGCTTTTAATGCACATTTACAGCATAAGCATTTCAAGTCATGAGAATCAATAATATGTGATGTTTCATATGAAAGCTGTGCGGGTCTCCTTTTTTTTAACCACAATTATCAGTTTATTGTCATGTCTCGATGTGTCCTATTGCTCGTATTTTTGCATAGGTATTTATTGCACTGAACCGAACTGTAACATTTGTTCCGATACGCAGATGTATGCCGTGGTATGCACTGGCATTTTTGAAACGGGTACTCCTGTGGGGAAGTGTTAGTGTTAGGAGTGGCTGGAGTCCTCAGGAGGATTTGGCTCTTACTGCTTGAAAAAAAGAAATCTGAATCCCCGCGCGCTGACGGCCTGGGGTTTGTATGCGTTTGCTGCGCTCGCCTGCCTTTCAATGAGTTAAATCAGCTGAAGTAAATTTGTGAAAGGGGAGTCATCCGACCCACCCAGATCTTTCCGAGCCCCCCGGTCCCTCCTGACGCACACGCCCGCGCTTGCATACACATTCTCCGCCCACACGAGAAAGAGGCCGGCCCCCTTCCCCCTCCTGCATTGCGGATTATCACAAACACTTCAATTACCGCCGATCGATACACTCCTGCCCGCAAAAGAGGAGGAGGGGAGTGTGATAGAAATTAGATGCACTTTGGGTGTGGATGTGAAAGCAAAGCAATGGATTAACGCCGATATGCATCTCTTAATTTACATTACGAATGGACAGTTTTACCACCAAGCATGCTCCCCCACCCGTACCCTGCCCAGACGCATGGTAACACCGGGTCTGATTGAAATCAGGCCCTTTTTTATGATTGCTTCCCTAAATACCAAGCAAGGTGAGAACTGTATTGTCATACGGTAGCCAGGACCCGGTCTGTTTTTAGGGCAGCTTGCAGGCTAGCGCCTAAAAACTACAATGAGAACCACCAACGAATGATCAACGTGCTCTGGGCGTAGACGTTGGCCTGAATGTTTGCACACAAAGTACGTGCGGCAAAGATCTATTAGCTTACAATTCATCCCTATATTTAATTGAAAGAGTGGCATAATGGCAGTGTTAAGCAGATGATGATGAAGAGGAAACCAAAGACGGATGATAAGAACGGTAATACATAATATGCCAACTTATCGACCTTGATTTAACACAAGACCAAAACTATTAAGTCAATGAAATGAGTCTGTCGTGTTCTCGGGGACATCCAATTGACATTAATGAATTAGCAACATCATTTACATGATTGCGGGGCTTGGATTCGAAATTGACCTTGATGTAGAGATGATTAAATGGCAGTGGCGAAAAGGATGACAGTGTGCGGCACAGTGGTTTGAGACGCTGCTCTCACCCAGACAATCGCGATGCTGGTCTGCTACAGCCAAGCTGAGCTCTGTCACGCAGTCTTCAGAGGGTGGTGATATTCAGACCCTTTACTGACCCTCAGACTTCTCTTTCACAAAGTAATAATAATAAAGATAAATTTAGGATACTATACAGTTGATGCTTATTCCCCCAACCGTTGGTGGTACAGGAAGGGAAAGTTGCTCTTATTCCCCCACCTGTTGGTGGAACAGTATTCCCCCAGTAAATCTAAAACCCTAGTCATACTAGAGGTGGAATGAGCTGGAATGCCGTCGGAATGAAAATTCTTTGTATATTCCTGGATATTCGAAGTGTGTTCTAAAAATTCTGACTGCATTCTGAGTGCATAAATATTCCAAATGTTCCGGGCCATTCTTGTGGCCGGCCCGAATGTTTTGCTCATGCTCAAAACTGCATTCGAAGTGGAGAAATATCGAATTGCATTCGAAGTGTATTCTAACTGCGCTCTGACTGCATTATAAATATTCTTATGGCATTAGAAACAGCATTCAAAACATTCTGATTGCATTCGAGGGAGAATCGAAACGGCAAGCCACGTCAAATCCTGCCAGAATGCGCCTCTAATGAGACAGAATGCACTTCAAATGCATCTTGATTGCTGCAGGAATCTATTTCGATATTGAAACAATTCCGCAGGAATGCACTTCGAATGCCGTTGGAATCTTTCGATGGCCGCTGGAATCGGCGGTGGCTGGTGAACTGGCGATAGGGGAGGCTGAAACTCGTCCCTTAAAAATAGTGATTGGGACCCGTTTTCAATCATTCACTTGAATTACCATCACAGTAACTCCGAAATCTCTCAACAATATCAGGCGTGGCCAGTTTTCATTAATAACGCATACCTGTAAACTCACGCATTTGGCGTCAGTTTTAGTGGCATATTTACGTTCCTCTGCTGTAGTCAGGAATTACTCAATAAACGCATATGGGACACTCGAGTTACATTCTAAGTACGTTCAGGTATTCAAGCTGCATTCTGTTTGAATTCTTGGACGTTCCAACCATATTCTGCGGCCAATCCGGTAGCGTTCTAAGTGCATTCGAGGTGAATTCGTACAACATTCGAGGTACCTTCCAACCAGCCTTCGGGTAGTGTCCAGGCAGCAATTGAACCGCACTCGTACAACGTTCAAAATGCATTCTAAATATTCTGACTGCACTCTAACAGCATTCTAAATATATCTACTGTGTTCCAACTACATTCAAGCTGCATTCGAGAGCTAATTCACCCAGAATGTGCAAGAATCATTTGAGGCGGGTTCGAAGCGCATTCTAAGCATTCGAATGACATTCTTTCAAAGCTGTAAGAATTTTGGTCAATTTGAAATTTCCACCCGAATGTTGCACGAATTCTTCATTCCGGCTGGTTCTGCTTGATTCCTACTGATTTTTAATAGGTGTGACGGGGGAATTAAAAAAAACAATTCAAATGGCACCAAAAAGTTTCACTGAAAGATGTCGGTCAACGGTTGGGAGAACAGCCTTTGCCTGGTTTACATCGGAATATGGTTTTGCAGTCGAGTGATCCACTGAATTAAACAAGTTTAAGCAATACAAACATGTTAGTGCTTATCCTCAATCAATCCCAACACGCACTAATAAAAAGCAAAAACAGACATACAGCATGGACTGTAAGTATTTAGATGGCATACAGTTATATTCTTCCCGAGTTCACTGCATATGCATGTGCAGAGTCTGACACTTCATTGTGCTCTACATGTGAGGGTGGTAGCCATGCCGAGTGAACTACATACCAGCGGCGGCTCGTGAACTGGCAATAGGGGAGGCTAAAACAATCCCTTAAAATTAATGATTGGTCACGACCTGTTTTCAATCATTCATTTAAATTACCATTACAGAAACTCTGAAAATTCTCAGATTATCAGATATGGCCAGTTTTCATTTATAACGCATACCGATTATGACTCCAGACTTCTCATGCTTTTCTTTACTCAGCGGTTGGAAGCAATGCATGTGTTTCATAATCGTTCAAATGAAGTAAGATCATTAGAAACGTCTTTATGCAGTTCCATTGCTTCCAACCCCTTCATGCACAAGAACTTCAATGCCGCGCGAGAATCTCTTACACGCGCCTTGATTGAATAATTGTTGACTACAGCAGAGGAACGAAAATATGCTACTTAAACTCATACCGAATGCGTGAGAGTTGACAGGTATGCGTTATAAATGAAAACTGGCCTCACCTGATAATGTTGAGAGTTTTCGGAGTTTCTGTGATGGTAATTTAAATTAATGATTAAAAACATGTTGAGACCAATCATTAATTTTAAGGGATTGTTTGAGCCTTCCCTATCGCAAGTTCACCAGCCGCCAGTGGTACATACAGTTGGAATTACAGCCTTTTGGAACTGTGTGACTGTCCAAATACTTCTCTTTACAGAGGCCTGACTTTTTAACAGTATTTAAAGCATATATTTTTTGCCTGTAACATATTGAAACTCTCTCTCCCTCTGGGATTGAGATGGTGGTTTGCCTTCAACTGCTCCAGGTCATCTGGGGTCAGTGCATGGGTGAGTTATTCTTGTTTATAATTCTGTGGAAGACAATATAACTGTGAAATGAAAAGTAAGACATAATATTTGTTTGCGTTATACACAGTGCTAAATGGGCGCTCCATGCATTGTGTTTGGAAGATGTGTAAATATTTTGTCACGTCATCATATTGTTCTCATCTTACCAGCTGCGGATGAAGTTAAAACACAGACAAATGAAGAGAATTTTTCTCATTGTTGCACTCATAATCTATCTGCATACTCAAAAAGTACGTACTAATCTTACCTTGTCTTATAATAGCCTTGAATGACTCGTCAACAGTATAGCCTACCGGCAGAAAAATGAGCAACTCTAGTAATGATCTGTCATTAGCTTTCCAGCACTAAATGGTGGCTGCATTTTACCGCTTAGTGCAAGTTCCCTTATCCTTCAGGAGAAAGTACTATGAGATCATAAGATGAAAAGCTTTCGTATAGATAATTCCTTAATGTTTGGCTCAACAGACCTTCCATTATTTCTGCAAACAGAGTGATTTTGCAACGGGAGTTTGAATCCTATCAAATGTTAACATTCGCATGCTACTTGAGGTATTGAAGCCCTTTAATAACCCCACCTTTTAATGCACGATTGCTCTCAAGCTGTTCCCGTTGAAGTTCGCCTGATTTGCAACCAAACAAAACCAATAAAGAGCCCATGATGATTTAAAAATGATAATGACAAAGTGATTGCCCGTTCGCTACATTTATATAATGAATGTGATTTTGTAAAGATTGCAATAATCTGACGAAATGCCAAAGAAAGTCAATGCGTTCTTTGATTTCCATCTTTTATTTTAGCATTTTTAGCGTTATAAGCATTTGAAAGAAAACACAGAGGATAAAACGAAAAAATCTTTGGCGTATAGAACTATACCGAACTTTTCGATGAAAGGCTTTAATGACAATAAGCTTTGCGAACTAGTTTACACAAATCAGTGCTGTTTCATGAGCTACATGAGTCTAGAATCTCCAAAAGACGCATCGACATTTTACTTTGTTATTTACATAGATAGGAAAATGCCTAATAACTCTGTGATGCAATGAACAATAACAATATATAAAATATTATTCGGCCAGTCATTCTGCCAGTTGGTCTTAGAAACTAAGCGTAATCAATGCGTAGTTGCTAATCGGGCAAAGTAAACTGCGACAGTTGTTGTAGCATAGATAGGCCTTTCATCCCTTTATTGAATTTTAAACACTGGGCCGCAAGGCCTGTGGTATGCGGTGCTTGAATCCACTTGCTCTCCCAGCAAAGCAGTTTACCTCATATGCTGTATAGCAAACACATTCTCGTCCCGAATCGTCACATAGTGATGCCTCCTGACAAAGCATTGATATACAATGAAAAATGAGGCTTTTGCCGTCCTTATTTAATGCTTAAGGTTGGGATTCGTGTTAAGGGTTAGGGGTGAGGGTTCATTTTGAACTGGTGTCAAATAACAACACCAAAAGTCTCCACTTTTGGTCGTATAGCTACGCTCAGTCAGGTAGCGTCACTTTACGATGAGATGGGAAGAGACTGAGCTCGTATAGCTCTCTGCCACTCTGCTCCAGGAGAGTCTAAAATCAGCAATGTTATCTTAGCTGTGTGGTGATCTGCTTTGATTGATTACTTATGCTCTGAGCATCAGTAAATACATACGAGATGACCTAATTCTCTCAGTCCCATTCATAAGTTAATTCATGCATGTTGTCCCATTTAATAGTTGATTCATGCTAGTTTTCACGTCAGTGTTTACACCAGTTCCTCATTCCCTCCTTGTCTCTCCCCGCTCCTGTTCATATTTTTTTCCCTCGTTAACCCTTGTGTGTTTAAGCCTGCGTCTGTTCACTGCACTTTAGAATTACCTGCTTTGTGCTTGTCCCTGTCTTTTGGGTCGTTTCTCAAATACCTGCCGCATTGTTTCTGTCTTCCATCTTTCTGTACTCACTCCAGTGACAACTGCCTCCCATGCCCTGCGTCTGTCTTTGACTTGCTGTGTCTCTCCCTTGTCCATTTCCTCTTCTGCCTCATGACTGACCAACTGGTTCTGACCAGGGGTGTGTACGGACATTTGAAACACATGGGGCTGAGCCCAAAAGTGAAGTACTATCCATGCATTCTGCGTGCAGTTTTTAAAATTAACTAATTAATTAAGTATGGGTGAAGCCAAATATGAGGGATATTTTACATTATTGGCGGTTGGTTAGCTGCTAATTTTGCGGGAGACGCCCAGGCCTTGAGGGAGAGGCAGGATGTCGGCATGGGTATACATGAATGTGAACATTTCTAAATGTCAGATCAAAAGCGTGACAAGGTGTTGACACAAAATTCAGGAAAGTCGTATTTTGATCTCCGGTTGTTTTTGCATCAATCAGTAGTTGTTGTCACAACTTGGAGCAATGATAGATGACACTATGCAAAAAAGACTAAATTGAATTTAAAATTTGTCTGCTGCGAATGTTGAGTGATGTGAGTTAACGCAAAAAGGCCATATGCAAGTTATAAAAAGGGGGAAAAAAGGGTTGAGTGCTGCACTTGGGGGCAAACGAGAATGACAGGCGCATACAAGAACCAGTGCAGAAAATGTAGCATAGGTTGGTGGGGCTATTTGTTGTGATCGCATTAATTTAGGCTCACCGGACCGCATCGTCTTCGGTTACCTAGCCGATGAACCGTGTCCCTCTCTGATCATCCCAGGTCGTCTCTTTGCTTTACATTACATTAGAGCGGCTCGAGAGTGCACTTTGGCCACATAATGCGACAGCCGGGAAAATGGCCCCGAATCGCTTCCCCTGGGACCCAGTCCCCCACTGCAGTCTGTCCCACCAGCTCCCACGCTCGGCGTTTTGGAAGCGACCAGTCCCCAGGCGAGGCCTGGGATCGTGCGGGGACCTCGCTCTGCTGTCTGTTACCGGAGCTCTCTTTTGTCACACTAATGGACGGCAATTAAATCTACTGTTCGCCAATTAGAATTTTCTAGAATTTTACCCTGTCCGGGTTGCAGTGGCTCCGAAATCCTGCCTCCTTCTCTCTCTCTCTCTCTTTGTCTCACCCTGTCCCTTCAGGCCTCTTTCGCCTCTCTGTCTTGGAACCAGATAGAGAAGAAGGAACAAGAGAACGGGAGTATGGGAGAGAGAGAAGGAGTTGCAATTTTCTGCAACTCGATACTCCTGGGCATTTTGTTCCATGCATTTGCACAGTATTTTAACCAAGTGATCAGCCAAACATTTGTAAAACAGGATGAAGGGGGCATTCTTCCATTCTTGTGTTTCATGTGGGGCACTCGCTCATGTGACCCTGGACGCTTGCAGACCATTTTCTTCGTCTCGGCCAATTTGTATATCTAACACTCCAGAGAATTGGTTTAAGTACAGTCAGATCAGGTTTAATATGAGGAGCATTCAGGGAACACAATGGTGAATTCTTTGTTTCAAACAGAAAAAATAAAAATCTGGAAAGATAATAATGTTGAACTGGGAGCGAGTTTATTCCTATAATTTGTGTCAGATTTTTTTTTTTTTTTTTTTATAAGGAACAGACATGCAGGGCAGTTTGTGTTAAATTGGTTGCTGTACACCATCGTAATGCTCAGTGTTAATTTTTGCCATCTATGTGGTGAAAACTACGATTCCCAGGTTTTTTTGTGAGGATGCTCACGCGATTTCTGCCGTCTTATGTTTTTAACAGGGATTAGAAATGTTTCAAAGAGCAAAAACTGGAAACAAATGAAATTTTCGGATGAATGTAATCAAAAACGGCAGAAAACTATTTTCAGTTGTTCAGGAGTGAAAGCGCTACTCTCACTTCTATTTAACCATAAAATAACGCAATAGGTAAATTTTTATATAAATATTATTGCCGATAAATTTTCCAAAAGAATTCCCCAAGTGATTTACTCATGTCAGATTTTCTTGGCCTGCATAATGGCCCTGCATTCTTCAGAGAGATGGTGACATGGATTGTCTATCCAACATTAACTGTCCTTACATTGTACCAAATTATGTAAATTACTGAAACAGCATGTGAAGTAACCTCACAACAATGTTGTTGATAGCATACCGTCATATGATGAGCTTTGATCTAAGCTTTCAGTTTTAAGCATGATGTTGCTCAGGAAAAAAGCTTATCGCACAACTTTCCATAAATAAATAGTAATAATAATGTCTGGTCAACAAAAAGGATTGCCTGATTACCGGGGGCAAGAAAATACCTTGTCAGGCCAGTTAAGCGGGCAACTCAGACCGTCAATGTTAACATAATATTCTTAATTAAATGCATTTTTTATTTTCGAAGCTAATGTTGGAAATATAGTTAGCTAACAAGGGTTCTGGCTCGAAGTGATCCAACTCCTGTCAAATGTGAGGTTATTTTCTTTTGATTTTCTTCTGGTTGTGGAAAAAAAGTGGGGTAACTCAAGCCAAATTGCTAATTTGAGTTAGCATTAGTTAGCTATCATTTGGTCATGCAATAACTCGAGCTAACTGTCGTGGTTATTGCTATTTTGTAACTTTGGCTAATCAATGAACATTTTGCCATAGCAATGATTTCAAATTACATTTGAATTTTCAGCATCTTGTCCACTGAGGTGATTTTTACCAAGTAAAAATGTGTAATGTTATCAGTGCCCAAAACATCAAGAGCTGACGAGTTGTACTACAATATTTCAAACATGAACCTCATTCTGATTACACCATGTCTTTGTATTAACTACTAACATTTGTTGACCTCTATTTCTATTCCCTATAGATTTTTAAAAGTTATGGACGTTTCAGGACCATAGAAGAGGCCATCTAGGCTACATACTGGTGATTCTTAACAGTTTGTGATCAATATTATTTAGTAAAGCAAGTAATGAACTGAAAAATATTTTTATGTAAAGCATTGTTTTAACGTTTGATATTATTATTATTATTATTAATAATTATAATAATAATAATATTAGCCTTCTACAAAGCTGTAAATATTCATTGTCTGTTTTTTTTCTGTTTGATGCTTATTAAACCAGTTGATAATTCATTTTGTAAAGTGATGTCATTTTAAAAAGAATGTCATTAACTGTTCTTCCATATCGTCCATACTGGTTAATTATTAGAGGGGTGGCCTTGGAACGCTAGAATGGGGACAAAAAAATTACTTTTCTGCTCAGAAAAAATCGACATGAAAAACATATTGTTTTTAATCCCTGGTTTTTAAACAACAATCTCTGGTTTAGGTGTTTATTTTATTTACCCAGCAAGGACTGCTTGCATTTTTCTGTTCTCTTTCACTGCTTTACAGAGCTCAGTATTGATCTGTGTTTTCTTTTATGTTCATGTGCTGTTTCAAGCTGAAGTGCCTTCTAGAAAAAATAAAGAGCCGTCCTCATGCTTCACGCAAGGGCCTTATTGGCTATTTAGCTGTGATCAGTAAGCTCATCCCATTCTGATCCAATAACTGGGCGACACCCTGATGTCCCACTGAGGGAAATCCCATCCAGCAAAACAAAACACCCAGTTGAACTGCCTGTGGAGCGGAGCACGAACTCCTTACTTCTGCGACACTTAACTGCTGAGGCTCCAGCATTGCGCCCTCCAAAGACGGGCTCAAATCTCCACCCCTGCAGCACTAGATCAATGAAGATTCCATTATTGTTTTGTCAACTTGTTAATGCCGTTCGGCGATCTTCTCGCGGCACCTCAGGCTAGCTAGGCAGCATCCCTTACTGCCGTATCGGTCAGCAGTTTCGTACAGAACGGGTAGATGATGTAAAATGGATGACAAGCAGTGACAACATGACACTTGTTTCATTTCTGATTGGATTTTGTTTTTTTTTTTAATGTGAGGCCGAGCACAGCTCACTGATCACCAATGTAACACCTGAGCTGCTCAGCCATTTCAAAAAATGATTCAATTGAGTCAATGTGTTGTTGTGCTTTAATGCTTTAAATGATGTATGTAGTGCTGTGTGCCAATTTTCTCTGAAAATTTGCTTGTTCATTTACCTCTGTTTTGGTCAATTAAAGAACTATCACCTCTTTTTATTTCACAATTTTAATAAAATTTTGATTGAATTTGTACTACAGTGATTGAAATAATACACTCAGCATTGCTTAAAATGGCAGCGAACTCATACTACTAGCTGTATGAAACTTTATGACGTGCGCAGTCTCCTTAATTAGATTGATTAATCTTACTCAAAGACAAATTGTTGTGGTTTGATGGAATGCCTTCTTCAATTTAAACTTGAAATGAATGTTAATGAAATGTGACATGAATACTGATATGTGACAAGGGAGGAAGACAATTTCTCAACATTTAACAAAAAAAGGAGCCGAACTTGAAAATGATTGTGCCGTTACAGTCAGCCCAGCCTAAATTCAAAATAAAAATAAAAAACCCTACTGGGAATTGCAAAATTGAAAGAAATGCACATCAAGTTACACTAACAAAATAAAAATCAATATGCGCTGGTTCTGGCTGGTTCATGGCTGGATATATTGGTGGTAACCATGAGAGAAATGAATATAGCCCATGATATTAACAAAGAAGGTGGGATGAAAGCACATAATCCTTCCCATAAGGGTTGCTTACGTGTGCAATAATAACACTGTCACAGTAAGAATAACAGCTGAGTCAGAGGGCTATCTTTGTAGCACAGCGCTAACTCTGGCCTCCCGGCCCACCACTCTCCATTTTGTTTATACCAGAATGACACAGAATCAAAAACAGAGCACGATCAGATGTAATAAGAGACAGGGGTGGAAGAATAGGAGTACAGATCGATGCGAAACAGCCATTGCGCACTGACAATTTTTCTAAAATTATCTGCTTACAATTAACGATTTGGTTGGACGATCGTCAAATGAAATGCACGCTCACACATACGGAACACACTCAGTATAAAGTTGTTAGGGAGTTCAGAGCACTTGACTGGTTGAATAGAGGGGGGGGGAGAGTAGATATAGTTGCTTAGATGTGGATCTCTGTTGAGGCCAGCGATGGACCCCCGCTTCAGCATTGTTACGAGCCTTTAATTTGAGACTGTGGTCCGATTGTGTCTCTGCCATAAAGGCCCCTTTTAACGCCGTGGCAGAACAAAGACGGTAAGTGACACGGTGTTGCGAGAGATTGACCCCGCGATCCGCTCCAGGGCCCGGGGGCGCGCTCGACTTTGGGGAGAGCGACGGGCCAGGGCGCCCACGAGGGTCCGCCTTTCTTCTGGGAACATGGGAAACACGTCTTCATTTTTACAGCTGCTCCATCTCAGGGTCACATGACCACGCCTCGCCGTAACCTTCCCGATGGGGCAGTGGGGAGCGCTGCGGAAGGAGCTACAAACCTCCATAGTGAAATCGAATGAAAAGAAGAGAATGGAGGTCTTCTGCATGAGCGGCAAACGCTCTTAAACTTTCGTCTGAGAGCTCTAATGTCACTCTTACCCTGAGTAGTGTGTTTCAGGGTCAGCGTTGCTTCAGTTTTATCTGTATAACAATCCAATCGCTCCGTGACCAGGTCCTTAAGCTCCGTCGGTTTTTCTGATTCTCTTTGATACAATAGGCAATTTAGCTCTCTGAGCGAGTTTTAACTCTTTAGCCAATCAATGACTTAAACTGTGCACTTAAGTACTCGTACACAATGAAACTCTGCAGATGCTGCAGTCCTCTGAGATTTCAATTTGAGCCCTCTGCTCCGGAGCGAGGCCTGACATTTCACAAGCGGAACCGTTTTGAATTGTAGTTTTACCCAACTTTGTCATTTGGAGTCTCCATTACTTTGTGATGAATCGTGTAACCTGAAGCTTTATCTGAGGAAGTAAGAATCGCTCTTAAAATGCGGCTCTGTTCTCCTCCCACGTTGCTCGGGCTTAGTGTGAGACACATAAATAATCATGCAGTTAACGGACACATAATTCAATATAAAAATACATATGAAAGGAAGTGGAATGAGAACTGTTTACACGCACATCATAGCTGTCACCATTTGTCCCGCACTCATTAATTGTTATAACTTCCAAGGCGTTTGTTCTCTCAGTCTTATTCTTCGTGTGCAGCGAGTGATGGATGGATTGATTAACTGATCTATTGACAGATATTGCCGACATTCTGGAAGGGCGAGTTCTTAAGTTTGAGTCGAACAGGTCTGGAAATTTTCAGTCCAGCAAAAACAGCATGACTACTAATCTCCTTGAAGGTCCGTGTTTGTTTAATTTTTTTTATTTTTGCTTCTCCTGGACTTGAACTCTGCCTGTTCCTGGAGGAACCAGGAGAAAAGAAACTTCCTTTGTCATTCCAGCTGCTGTATTAGGCAGATTCCCAAATAAAACCCAGCGCAAATTATCAAAAGAAAAATTCCCTCATCTACTGTAACTTATATGCATGTTTGAGAGAGGGAGTTAGGGGGGAGGAGAGAGAGATTTTAATGTTTGGATTTCAAAAATAATTAAGCGCATTAAATAAACAATGAAAATCTGTTATTGAAAGAGCCACTTTTTAAAAATATTATTCCATAGTATTTGTACTTTTTTTTTTTCATTTCAGTCTATAGCCCCCACACTTACCACCAACAGCTTCAACATTTTAACTCTCAGAGGAAATAAACAAATGAACAGCCTCGGTATTTTCCACTGACTAACGCCAGCCCAAACTCTCCCTTCTTCCCACGCGCGTTTTGGCAGGGGTTTCAGAGAACGGGACGTCTCCAGAGGGGTCACTCCTCTCTCCTCCAGCCGGCAGCCATCCGCATTTTTCCCCAAAGAGGAGAGAGGTGAGTGGGAGAGGAGCAGTGGGAAGTGGGGAGGAAGCAGGAAGCCGAGGGAGGGAAAGAGGGAGCGAGAGAGAGAGAGAGAGAGAATCGAATTTAATCCTCCTCCTTGTCTATTGCAGTTCTGCTACATACACAAGTGACAATCAAAGTGTAAACCGCAGTATCATCAGCCGTCCCAGCGAGGAGAAACAAACAGCAGAACAACAGAGGAAGAGTAAAAGGAAGTGACAGTTTGAGTGAATTAGCGGTAGAGAGACAGAGCGCATGACGGTGGGAGGTGAGTGATAGGGGAAGTGCGCGTAGGAGGTGCAGACGGATGGAGAGACGGAAGTGAGGAATTCATGATACTCACTGGACGTTAGTGAGGAGGCAGGCTGGATTGGGGTGGGTAAGAGTGGAGAATTTTGGGTGCAGCTCCCCTGAGAGGGCAATGAACTTCAACTGTTGTTAAAAAAATAAATAAATAGATATTTAATAAGCAGGCCAGCGAGAGGACTGCAGGCTCAAAGTGCCCAAAACAGTTTGCATTACTACCTTCATCTTCGGAGAACAGTTTGTGCTGTGTCACCGTTACGCTGTAAAACATGATAACCCCGTTATGTTATGCAAACTCATTTCTTCTCTGTAACTCCACTGGTCATGCAAAGTTTTAGACGTTGAACTCAAATTTCTACGTTTTTGAAAGTCAAAGTTATCCATTGTCTTGACTAATCGTGAGTTGAAGCAAAGCTTATTTCAAGATGAGTTTACTCCCATTTAGATAACTCACCTTTGAGGCAGCTGATAAGTTTGACCGTCTTGAAACGTATTACAGTGTCGTGGAGAGCAGTTTCTTTTTTGACCGTGTGAATACGGCACCTTCACTGAAAATGACTCAGCAGTTTTTAGCTGAAAGCAGGGCGCTCCCATACAATCACCCAAGAGGAACTCAGGCAACGTTGCTGTCGGTCCACATCCCAGTTTTGAGGTTGGCATCTCGCTGGCCCTTGTGGTGGGAAGATGACAATGTTACAGCCTTCTCGGTCAGGCCAGTGTAACCCATGGACTGGAAAAGGTCAAAGGTCTTGACCCCTTGAGCCTGCAGACCCCCAGCTGGAGGTTTAGATCAAAAGACAGGCTTAGACAATAGGTTCTTTAGCACTGTTCCAATGGCAAATGGGAAGCCTGTTTCTTGCCGTGCTTCCTGCTTAAATCATTTGGAGTAGAGTTGCTTGTATATGGTGGAGATTTTTTTTCACTTTTTTATTTTGTATATTTACTCTTGCAATATATAGAGCTTTTACAAAATAGCTGTAAAGCTAATTAGAATTGGCTGCACATTCACTGAGTCACTGGGTGCATAAAGAGGGCAGCATAAGTGTGGTTTGAAGCAGACTTTACAAATATAATTTATTTACATTCATTTTCTTTGAAGGGTAAAAAACAAACATTGCGATTGCAAATGTATTCTGTGTGCAAATATTTGAAGTAAATCTATTGTGACTCAAATTGTTGAAAAAAGGTGAATTTTGACATCTGACCGATCAGTGGACAGGGTCAGTGGGGGTTAAACTTGAGGTCAGCTGAACATAAACTGAATGCCAAAGAGGATTTTGACTGATGGGTGTGTAATCACGTGTCACAAATTATATTTTAATTTATTTGTATTTATTTAACAGATCATTTTAGTTGAAATTGGCTATTGTATATTTACAACCTTATACATTGCATTTGATCATGTATTCTAAATTTAAAAGCAAAAAGAATCATGAAACTTTAACATTTATTTAAGTTAGATACAAACATATATTTTTATACAGTCAGATTCATCAATATTTGAACCTTGATATTACGGTGATTTTATATTTATTACACCATATAGGAAATTAAATGAAATAATGGCTACAAGCTCGAAGTGCAGACTTTCAGTTTTACTTTGAGGGTATTTAAATGCAAAAATGCACTTATAATATGTGGTCCGACTATTTTAGGGGACCAACAGTAATCGGACTGGTTGCTGCACAGCTGTACCACGGTCAGGTATGTGTCATTCCCCCATTTTATTTTCAAGTAAGTAGATAGAGTTGATTTTACATTTTGCTTTGGGAATCTGTAGCAGTCAACTCTTAATATGAATCCCAAAGAACTGCCACTGTCCGTGAAGCAAGCCATCATTAGACTCGAAAATCAAAGCAAAAACTATCGAGAAATAGCAAAAACATGTGGGCCATATTAACTTTCTGGTTCATTCTTGAAGATGAGCAAAGCCCCAGTGACCTCAGGAACTCTAAAAGACCTAAAAGATCACAGGTGGAAGAAAGAAGAATTCCTCCCATGGCGACGAAAAATCCCTTCACAGCAGCTTCCCAGGTCACGAACACTCCAGGCAGTTAACATATCTGTGTCAATAATTAAAATCAGTAGAAGACCTCACCAGAGTAAATATGGAGGGATTCGGAAAAGATGTAATACACTGGCATGACTCAAAATCGGAATGTTCTCCAGAAAACATATAAAAAGCCTGAATAGTTCTGGAACAACATGCTATGTACAGCTGAGACAAAGATCAATTAGTACCCAAATGAATAAACGCGTATGGAGGAGTGAAGGAACTGTTCGTGATGAAAGTTCTGTTGTATTTACTGATGATGTGACTGCTGATAAAGCCAGCAGGATGACTTCTGAATTCTATGGTGCTGTACTGTCTGCTCAGATTCCGTTAAATGCTTCAGAACTCATTCTATGGTGCCCTAAAGCACAGATGGACAGTGGCTCGAAGCACCCTGCAGTCCAACCCCACACATTTTTTTACGGCAAAGAAGTCAAATATTCCGCAATTTCCAAGTTTATTACCCGTTCTCAGTTCAAAAGAGCATGCTTTTCACCTGCTGAAGGCAAAACTGAGGGCAGAACGCCCCAAGAACAAGCAGAAACTGAAGACAGCTGCAGTGAAGGCCTTCGTAGAGCATCTTTGGGGAAGACACTCTTCATCTGGTGATGTCTATGGGCTCCAGGCTTCAGGTTGTCATTTTGATTTTCAACCAAGTATTATGATTTATGATAGTTTGTCCAAATACTTTTGAGCCCCTATACATGAAAAGGGTTGTAATGCCTGAATGTTTATTATAATATTTTTGGAAAAACTTTTCAATTAAAACTGAATGCTTTCAAGAATTAATTAATTAAAAATTAATTAAATTACATTTATTTGATTTTTAAATTATTTTATTAA
Source organism: Gymnothorax reevesii (assembly GCA_029721435.1). Taxonomy (NCBI): domain Eukaryota; kingdom Metazoa; phylum Chordata; class Actinopteri; order Anguilliformes; family Muraenidae; genus Gymnothorax; species Gymnothorax reevesii. The sequence continues at coordinate 59,991,424 of CM056588.1, forward strand.
TTTATTTCAAATTAATTAATTAAATAAATTAGGTTCATTTTTAACCCATTGTGCTGGCGCACAGAGCCAAAACAATGAAAATTGAGTCACTGTCTAAATATGTTTGGGGCAAGACATTATTCACTTTTCAAAGATGAGGATTGGGTGTTTTCATGACTGGTATAGAGCCCCAAATGATCTCCACTGGTTTTTTGATAGGCTGAAACTTTCTCTAAAACACATAACACTTCATGAAAGTAAAACTACTTTTGGAACAACTATTTTGAAAAAGAGCATCCTGTGCGAACATCTCTGAAATGGAGCCGGTTGTTTGACAACTAGAAAGTAATCCAAAACCCTATTTTTTACATGAGCGATTGGTTGTTCTTTCGAGTTTATTTAACTGCCAGCGCGGTAGGCCAAGGTGCCTTAGTTTGTCTTTATTAAGCCAGGGGAGGATTTAATCAACACGGGGCTAGCAGCTGGCTTCCACTGTTTTTGAAGCACTATTAGGAGCTATTCGGAGTGACTGAACAGTTGTCACGGCGAAGTGGAGACGGCTTAGAGTAATCAATGGTCGTTAAGAGCGGTAATTCATCACCGCGGCTCGGCAGGTTCGCGGCGCGAGGCCCTTCCCGCGATCGCGGCGCGGGCTGGCAGGCAGGCGAGGGCGACAGTTAGGCCAGGGTCTGTGGCAGTTGCAGTGTCTGTCTGTGTGGGTAAGCTACCATCCCCACCACTTTATCACCGAGAGCCCTCGCGACAGCCCAATCTCTGCATTATCGGCCTTTATCAATAGGCTGGAATTGGCTGCATTGATTTGTTTTCAGTCCCTTTTTCCTCCATCCTTTTTTTCTTCAGTACGGCTGTTTGTTCGCATAGTGTAAAGGGAAAAAATCTGTATTTAAGAAGCTTTGATCTTTTCCTGCCCTCACTGCTTCTAATAGCAATGAACTACTCTGTTATATTCAGTCATGCGGTTATTAATGTCACGTTATGAAACACTCTGTATTTTGGCAATGACGTAGCTTTCGGTGTCTTGGCTCTGTTCTCGCGTTACATTAAATCTGGTGGTCTGCGTTGAAATTAATGTGCAGTTAATTTCGGTGGAGCAAAACTTTTTGGACTGCGCTCCTGTTCCTTTGCCATCTGTGTGGCCTTAGCTGACACAATAATCAAAAGCGAGCAAAGAGAAGCTCGTGTGGAGGGATGAGGTTGACTGAGACAAACAGCGCTGGACATGAACAATTCAAGGCAGTGCTTGCGTGCAAAATGTATTTTTTCACAAGTCAGCTAAAGCATCAGTCAGCTGTGTTCTATGCTGATGGAGCTCTAAAATTAGGCTCCCAGAATGCCCAGGGGGTTTTGTGCACACCGTCACCTGTAAGTACACAGCAATTTGTGGGTCAAAGCTAAACATTTCGCCTCTAATGAGTGTTCAGGTGCCTGTTTTTCTGGCCTTGCATAGCAAAACATTCTGAACAAGAGGTTTAATTGTTTATGACCAATAATCTCATTTTTTTCCCCTCAAACAAAATATTAGACTTGATATTAGATTATGTTAAATCAATATTATATGCAAAATACTAGTTTTTAATGTGATTTTTAGCAAAGCAAAACCAGCTGTCTTTTTTTTATTTGTTTGTTTTTAGCAAAAACTAAGGGAAGTATAATTATAACTCTAAATATAAGATGGCCTGCATGTTTATTGATTTGTTTTCATTCATGCAACTGTTGTCCATAGGACAAGGACACAAAACCAGCCGTTTGAGGGTAGCTAGCTGTGAGTGGATGGGTCTCAGTGTTGTTTTCAAACCTCGGCTGCAAGGGAAGCCTATTGCAGAGGGCCGCAAGGCTGTTTCTTTATACCCAACGGCATTCAGGGTCCAGGCCGAGCCCGGAGAGGAGAGGGCGGCCGCAGCGGGCGGAGGAACGGGTGCAGTGCAGAGGAAGAGGAAAAGAGAGGAGAAAAAAGAATTAGACAAATTTCAATTTCAAGAGCATTATGATTTTCATTAATCATCGCCTCGCCATCGCAGCTCCTCTTCCATCCGTATGCTATAGCGGGAGATCTATTATACGCTCCATTTAGCAGAAGCCATATTACCTCATATGTTTTCCCGGGCTGACCAAATAAGACTTAAGAGATAAAACAATTTACTGTTCATTATGTGCCGTGTCACCGGAATCAATCTATTAACCTGCGTTAACTGGGCTGTTGGGTGGTTATGGCACTCTCTCGCACAGCGAGCGCGGAGCGGGACCAGGGGAGGGGGCGGATGGATATTTATATATTATATGTTTGCGGTCATAAAGAGTTGTGGACGTTTAATTTGCCTCGCCACGGACGGCTCCATTTTTTCCCCCGCTGGCCGGAATGCCCTCTCGCCTCGGTGAGTCACCTGACCTGTGAAGGATTCTAACAAATTGGCTTCTGTTGTGAAGCCAAAGGTTCCATCAATGAAGCGACGCTCGGGTGAGCCTGAGGCATGATGGGAGAGCGGGCGGCAGACCAGAGAGAGCTCTGGCTCTCGTGATTGAATTAACCCTTCGGAGAAAGCCCGGAGTCAAAAGCGAGGTCGCGGCGGCCCATGCGACAGGGGAAACAGGTGCCAGGACCCACCGTTATGGCGGCCATCTATTCAGATGTGTGGTAATTCTTCTTTTGTGGCCTAGCTTTTGTGCCATTGATAACTCCTCGGATTCGGTCTGGCTTCGAACTGCACTCACTGCCCCTGAATGCCACTCCTGAAGTTTTGAGCGCTACGTGCTGTTGTTGTCGAACCTTTTTTCTTTACCATCAAATTTTTAATGACCCCCGCTCAGCATACAGTACATTACCCTTTTTAAAAAAGCAGCATTTAAAATTCTACTTATTATTATTATTATGTTTCACTAAACAGATAATGTAAGAATATTACAGAAAATTGTGTTTCTATGGAAATGCAAAATCACTAGCCCACAGCAGCCTTCTAATCTTGGATAAATGTGGTGAGTATTTTTACCTTCTGATCTGACCAGGTCTCATATTTTGAACATTTTTGCGGGTATGCAGAAAAACATCTATTTTTGTATATGTGGTTTACATCAGAAGTATCTCGGCAAACTGTGCCAATGAAAGAAGGAGCACTTTTTATTTCTGAGACTCAGTTTAGGAACACTTGATTTAATCCAGGCCTGTATTCAGTTCAGGTTCATATCAGTGTGGGGCCATGTTATCCTTTCGCTAGCCCTGACGCGGATCGGAAACATAAACCTCACTTTTTTAGGCAGCTGCAGTCTCGCTCCGAGTGAAACCTGACTGATAAAATGAAAAGACAACAGAGAGACTGAGCGATAAATGCAACAGCGCAGTTAAAAAAGAGTTCAACATTGCTATTTTTGACCTTGCGTTTGGTATCAGAAATAACATCAGACTTGGAGTTCATTAAAATAATTTTCTAATTGCGCAAAACAAGCTGTGTCAGTGGCCAGGCCTGAGGGAGTCACGTTAGTTTGTATTCCACCCCCCGCGATGCATCAATACCGACATGCGTCTATATCAACTAAAATAAACGTCGCCCCAGGTGATGTTTTAATTCCTCGGTGAATGTCGAGGAATCGCGTCCGCTTTCATTTCTGAAAAAATCAATAAAGGTGAAAATGCAGGCTCTTATAGCCTCCTTACATTCCCCATTCATTATATCGAAGTATTTGGACACTTTAATTGCATCACATTGCTTTGTTTAAGGTTTTGTCTGTGTCTAACGGGACGCAAAATGTCGACTCGGCCATGTTTTGTGCCTGTACTTATGATCGCCTGAAAAATAGTGGACCTTTTGTGGACATTTATGGTTGTGGACGCAAAATATAGCCATAGCATCTGAGGCAGGCAAATGTTTTTGTTGAAACGTTAATTTATTCATTTTCACTGCATTTTGTTTGCTTGGCTGTCTTAATGCAGGCAGAGTGATGGTAATGGTGGAGTGTTCTGATTGGTTAAACTCTGACAGAGAATTCAAGGGTCATTAGTTTCATGCTCCTATCTTGAGAATCATTGTTTCTTCATCCAGCACAGTCATGAATTGGTAAGACATTGAATTGCTGCAGAATGAGGCACGGTCTTGAAAACCTTGCAAACAGAATGTTAAATTGCGGCACAAGGGAATTCAGAATCAAAAGAAGCCTCTTGTCTGAGCCAAAATATGCATGAAAAAATTCAGACAAATTTACACATTTGTAAACAATACTAATCTCCATAAATGTGTATTATTTCCTGAATAATGAATGACCATTTTTATATAATTCACAAAGTATACTTGATTAAGTAGTTAACCCTACTATTACGTAACAGGCTCCTCTTGTTAAGGGTGTCAGTGACAGTATTTGCCTGCTCCATGATCTGGGTTTGCGCAGTCGGTACTATTAACTATTGATTTTTATTAATAATTAACTGCCGAGTTCTCTCTTTGTTTTTTCAAAAACATCATTTTAATTGTTGTCTTAATGTGCCTTCATTTTAGTTTGTGCATTTGTGTGCTGTGTCCTTCACATCAAATTATGCATTTTCTTAGAGGAGCAGGCGTGGGAAAAATCCCCGTCGTTTAATTTGCTTTTTTTATTATTTATTTTCCCTGAGATGAGAGAAGGATCTATGGAAGCCAACTGAAATAAATAATCCACTTTACCCTGAAAGGTTAAATAAGCACCAAGGCACTAATCCACTTTGCATGGTGAAATGTTGAAACAAAATGGCTGTCCTCACAAGTTTTCCCACACCTCAGTGGACAGTGCTGCAGACATTTTCAGACTTTTTCTTCATTACCAGAGAGGTTCATATCTTGGTATTTTTTATCCATTAAATTTAGTATTTTAGAATTAAAAAGTACTGTTTTTTTCCCATGAATGAAGATTAATAATCTCTTTAAAAAAATATTTCATTCCCATGGATGAAATGCAATGTTCTTTGTCTTGTAAAACAGTTTGTTCAAATCTTTTTACATTATAATTGTAATCCTTTTTAAAATATTTGCTAAATTTGAATAGACCACAATGAGAAGTTATTGTGTCTTTGGGAATGCCAGAGGATGGTGGTTTAAAGGACTGCGATGCCAAAATGCAAGCAAAATACTATTTGTAAAATGACTTATTAGCTTTATGGCTTTTACCGTTAAAGGGATGAGCCAGTTTCACAAAATGAGCTGGTAAATTGGTTTAAGCGCCTCTCTTTTAAAGGACGCCAGGGGCTCCTAAGTGAAAATAGGGATGAGCGTGGGATAGAGGAATGAATAAAGCGGAAGGAGATCATCTGGAACAGATGAATGAAGAAAGAGGGGAGAGATTGCAGAGCATTTACCATTTCTGAGCGCGCGCCCTTCCCTGAAGACATGACAGCTACCTCAGCCAGGTCCCGATTCCTCATCGTTTGGAAACAAAATCCTCTCAGTTGGGACGATCCTTACAGTACGCATTACCCTGGCTATTAATCTCTGGAGTTGCTAAAGCAATACAACTATGCTCAGACTATGCCTTCAAATGGTAGAGACGATGTGTGCAGGAAAATTCAGTCGAATGATCTAGTTCCCAATGTCCTTTAAAGGAATTAATTCTAAATTAACTGAATGACTCAAAGGCACAGTTGTTTTTTTCCCCCTTGTGGGATGAAAATTTGTGAAAAATATGTCCAGGGATCAAATTTTGATGGCAAAGTTTTTGACAAAACAAGTGTTTTCAGTCTTTCAATGAGAATATTAGCAATTTTGTTTACCTACTGTTTATGCAAAAATTAAACATTTTCAACTCCACTGGCAAATACTCAGTCTGGCCAAAAGAAGTTGAAGTTTGAATTTAAATTAAAGCAAGTAATTAAGAGTTTATTTTTTTAAGAATCTTTTAAGAATTATTTTAACCCTCACTGGTGCAGAGGGTAGCTTCTCATTACTTTAGCAGCCATGCAAGGGTGCGTATCCTGTGGTTATGAATATGTTACGTACTGTGCTTCAGAAAGAGGAAATTTTTTGGCCTGCATCACAAAAATAAAACAACAAAGGATATGTCTGAAATCTCTTGAATCATATTGAGAACTTTGCAGTGCATCATTAACCCCATCGGAAGTCTTAGGGACGTGCCAAAGACTTTACGAAGTGGTGAGACGCACCTGTCATCATCAAGATCTTCGCCAAAAATTAAAGCAAGTCTGGACAGAAATAAATGTTGCTCAGTTGCATATGGTTGTCGAAAAAATGCCACAACATACTGTATGTTCACCATAATCAAAGCTAAAGGCGGTCCAACTACAACGAAATATTAAGAGTTTTTTTTTTTGGGGGGGGGGGGGTCGGTAATGTAAATGAGGAAAATCATTGAAACCAACAGGAAGTATTTGCAGTTTCAAGTTCAAATTGAGGACGACGATACTTGAGATGGACGTATTTTTTTAATGGCTTTTTGTGTGTTATTACATGACCCCATGTTCACATCAGTGGGATCAGAAGGAGAGGACAGAATCTGTTCTGACCGTTCAGTCCGGGTGACAAACACACTCCGGCAAATATTATATCTCCGCACACCCACAGCGGCCATAGAACTTGATCGAAGCAGCTCCCTCTTTCCCTGCTGACCCCCGACACAAATATTGTCCTCATATCTACTGCACATCTCACAAAATTAACCCTCTATTTGTTCAATTACAACCTCACACCTGCAGGAAGAAAAAAATCAGTTTGGTTTGGTTTATATCCCTGAAATAAAACATGTCTAATCAGACCTTGATCGCGCAGCGGGGCATCTTATCGACGCGGAGAGAGAGGTGCGTGTCGCGGGGGAGGAGGGAAGCGGGGGCTCGGGCAGAAAATGAAGTTCAGAGGTTACGCTGAGCGGGCTGAAGGGTAACTGTGGATGATGTGTGGCTATTTGTGTAAAACTGTGGCTGATCTCGGAAAGGTCAGTGTGACATGAGGAGGCAGGATTTATCTCCAGCGCTGGGGGCCGAGGGCCTCACCTCTCCACACTCAAGCCTCTCAGAGCATGTGGGCCCCCGTGGGCCCCCTGAAGACAACTCTAAACTTTGTTCCTAACACTGACAGTGCTGCCTCTGGCCTGGCAGTAATGCAGTTGTTGGATATTATGAGAATAGTAAAGATTCAAAGATGAAAATGGCGATGATGTTGATTATTTTATATTTTATGATTTTGAATTTCATTATTATTATTATTATTATTATTATTCATACTAGCAGTAGTAGTATTAGAAGTAGCAGTTGTAGTATCAGTAGTATACTAAACCGATATAATGTAGCACCATGTTAGGATCTCAAAGTATTCCACATCTGCTAAAGAGGGGTTTAGTTGGCCCAATAAAATGACAGCACATCAGCTGATCATATTATGAGGGCTCCGTTTGCCTTTATTTGTAGTTATGTGCTAATGTGTTATAATGTTTTTTTGTTTGTTTCTTTTAAGTTTGCTAAAGACACTAATGACAAAGGGGTACAGAAGCAGAGAGACACGTGTAAGAGTCCGGTCGCTCCGCAGGGGTGAAACCGTCATGGGTCAGAAAGCAGAGTCCTGTTGCATGTTTCCACTGACTCGTTCCACCACATTGTTGAGAAATTGTGCTAAAAGGTTCAAATCCAAGCGATTAGGACGCAATGCTGGAAAGGACTTTTGCGGTCTGAACCTGTATTTTCCATATCTGTGATCAGCTCCTCTTTAACAACCGCAATGTGCTTACACGTTCTGGAACACAGTTCGATAGATGAGAACTGTTAGCGCGGTGCTAAGAAGAAAAAAAAAGGATTTCTGGTAACAGCCCTTGCGAGGTTAAATGTGTTCACAAGTGACCGCCTCTTGAACGACAGCATGAACTTGTCGAGAGCGAGGTCCGTCCTTGAGCTCTACAGGGTCTGCTGGCTTTTGTTTCCACCACAAAATCATCGACTGGTTAAAACCCAAAAACACAGGTGAGATGGGGTGAATTAAGCGATGTGATTAATTGCTACAGTTGTAAGTGCTGACTAACTGCAAAATCCTACAGTTTGTTCAACCAGGACAACAGATCATTGCGTTGTGATAGCGAAAATTTTTCTCGAAACATTTTGTCAAGCATTGTTGTTTGTTTGTTCAGTCAGTTAGTTTGTTAGAACTGGAAATAACTGCAACACTACTACAGAAATTTATATAATAGATATTCTGCTGTGAGCATCCTGTGCCTCATTAAACTATTTCCATTATTATAGTATGTCCCTGTGTATGTCTCAGAATAAACGTATGGTGCGCTAACCTTATTTTGCCCAAGACAAATGCCAGACAAAGGCAAAAGGACTGTATAAATCATGCAGTTAATAGATAATAGCGCAACAGCAGTAATGAGAGGGTTCCTAAACACAAGCGATAGCGTAAGTAGGGCAGGAGAGGGAAGAGTGATTTTCCACATTAAGCTCCTGGTGGGACGTCCTCTCTGATATATGGTGCCTCGCTGTTTCTCCTTCCTGTCTGGGGAACATTAGCAGGTACAGTAATCACAGACAGTTTAGTATCACTCTTCCTCATTCTTACACACACACACACACACACACACGCACACGCACGCAAGTCACACACACACAGACGTGCGCACACGTACGCCTGCAAGCATACGGCGCAGTAATTGCAGGCAGTTTACTATCACACATGCAACCACACAAACAAACACACACACACACACACGCACACACATGCATATGCACAGTATTTGTTCAGTGTACTTCGCACATACGCGTTTACATGCACCATGCACGCATACAGAAACCACAGACTGTTAACCACACATGCAAACATGTGTACACACCCAGTTATGAACATGCCTAATCTCACACACACACACACACACACACACACACACACACACACACACACACACACACATTATACAAGCACAGGATAGATACACACTCACAATGGACACACACACACACACACACACACACAAAAATCCACTTTCGTACAATAACGTATATGCTCATTTGAGTGCGTATGCAGCACTGTACATATGTACTGCCTGCGCATGCACAAAGCATGATAATAATGCATAATGCGATGCTCATCGTTTCCCTGGACACCCATGTTTGGTCACAGTGGAGAAATTAACAGCACAGACGGGCCACTCGGCATCATCTCCACACGGGGACCGGATGTCCGACAGGCAGTCTCTCTCCCTTTAATTGAAATGACACATCCAGAAATGTATTTCTGACACTCAAAAATGGTTGCGAGAATAGTTGCACCTTCCCGGAGGATAAAATGCCCATCATGCATTGCTCCGAGATCGGTGCAGTAGCCGAGATGACTTCCTCACAGACGATTCCAGATCATATTATCGGCTGCATTTACCCATAATTACTCTCTGCATCCCCAGTATGTACCATGAGAAATCACTCACATATCTGGACATGGCGTAAATATTTAAATCATGGACGTCATGCGGATGCAGACACACAAATATAAACATACGCCCACTCACCCATCCACATGCAAACACACACACACTGACACACATACACAAAAATATCCATCGGCGCACAAACACACTGAAAACTCATGACTCGTTATTTTTCTCTTTTTAATTAGCCGTTAAATTAAAGGAAATACAGGTGACAATGAAGCCTATGAACAAATCAAGCAGTTTTGGTTTAGTCACCTGTGAAAACTATTTAAATCACCCAGATTGTATGCAATCCTGTTCGCATATGGGTAAAAGAGTATTTATTATGAATATTATAATAATAATAATTATTATTATAATTATTGAAGAGTGAATATGATGAGATTTGCTGATATATCCAGTCGCATCCTGTCTCATAACTCCCCCCCAAACCCACAATCCCCTCCCCCACATTCTCCTCAAACAAGGTCATTGCATTTCCAATACAGTAAAAGCGCAGTAATCAGGTGGCTCTGATGAAGCTGGAGGTGTGGTAATGAAGCTTTATGTTTCTCCCTGTTTATCCTCCCGTTCTGCTGCTTCATGTTGACATCATGCCATCAGGGCTGCGGTAAGCCAGGCGGAAAAGAAATCAATGGGAATAAGATTACCTAGTTAGTGCGAGGTGAGACGGCGGGAGGAGGGGAGGTGGGGCTCGGGGGAGGAGCTGGGGAGGGGGGTGAGTGGGTGTTCTAGGGCGACGCCTTTAACTGTGGCCGTACGTTCTTATCTCGAGCTCTGCTTTAGGGAAGGACCTTCACGACGCGAGTGGAGAGGGCACTGGTTCAAGGCCTTATCATTATTAAGTTTTTTGTTAGTTGTTTTTGAGGAGTAAAATATCTTATATAGGCCTATTATATAAGTATATAAGTACAAACAAAAACAACAAGGGGACTTAATGTTTGTAAGTATTAGGAATGCGACACTGTACGAAAAGGGCTGCAATTCCAGTACGGCTCACACATTTATCCAAATAGATGGCCTGCAATCTATTTCCAATGTCACTCTCTCAAGAATCAAAACAGAAGTATTAATATTTTTTTCAGTGAGTGAATATTCCAGAAGGCTACATCACTGACTCTCAGCTCTAGACTATACAGTACACCCTCAGCACATTTAACAAAACACATGGTGGTGCCATCAGCTTTTACCTCATTTAAATTTTACATTCAGCACCAGTGTGACAAAAGCATTTCTGTAGCCGTGTCATTCCTTGACTCATTCACAAGCCCGACAGTGTTAGAGCTAGAGGGAATGTGAGAATATCTCTACAGCTAAGTCATATAATTTCAGCAGTCAGCGTGAGGGTCAAATCTGCGTTCTTTGCGATTGCAACAGGACAGCCTCTAAACAAGTGACATCATTGGGTCTTTAGCATACAGACTAAGGACTCCACCTGTTAGGAACATGTTCTCTATCTCTTAAATCTTTGGGATCGGCTTTCATTGATGATGCCATCACCTTTAGCGTATTTGCATACGTAGCATCATGTAATATTACAATAAGAGCAACTTATGCACCTGTCTTTACATCCATTTATGACATAGCTAGTGATGTACTCAGGTGTCTTCCTCAATATTACGACTATTTTCCTGCTCGGGCATCACAACAACCTTTACAAGCGATGTTTCTAACCCATTATATTGCACTATCCGTCATGCTACTTATGGTGCATTACGCCCTCCTGGGTGCCTGTGCTCAGACTATATCTCACCGTATAATCTTTAGACTAACGCCACAGTCATCGGCAAGCCTCATTTTATTTGCTAACATCGGTGTTATTGCACTTGCTATTATTGAAACGTAAAGCAAACGTAATCCTAAATGATCACTGCTCGCGTAGTCCAATTATAATTTTATTTAATTTACCTTCATTTATGAATTAATTTGCAATGAAAGTTTCCATCACCTGAAGTAATGTGTTGCTTTATTTGATCTAGCTAATGACTTCAGTTACGCACTGGGTCAGGAGGCAAACTCTGTAAACTTTGGGACTCGAGAGGACGGCAGTGGCCCATTTTAGCAGTACGGGATCCTTAGGGGTTACGCTGACTCTCTTTGCAAAGGTTTCCCGCTGTCTCTGATGAGGCTCGCTATCTACAGTGAAATGTCTGAGCCAATCAGAAAAGTTCCAAGCGAATGTTGTGTCTCCTGGGTTTTGCTATGCACTCTGGGATGCAAACTGGGTAATGGACTTTCCTGTGGGGAGCTATTCGTGTACATGCGTTGGACACTTTTAGTGCCATGAATTAATCAGCCGGAGGCATAGTGCAGTTCATCACATCTTTAACAAAGCAGGGTCACTTCATTCAGCGTGTATTGTGCTCCAGGTACTGTACTCCATATATGCCTGACTTCTGATTAAGCTGAACCACTGAAAAAGTTTACACATAGGGGAGCCCTAGCGTGATGGAAAATACTGTTGAATGCTTTACACATCGAGTGACTGAAATGTTTGCTGTAACCTCCCCTTTAACACTTTAAACCTGTTCCCCTTTACTTTGCCTGGCAATCGATGAAAATATTTGTTTACTTGATATTCAAGACCAGAAGTAACCTATGATATTCACCAACTACTGACCGAGAGGCTGCAATGTGAGATTGAAAGGGTGGCAATAATCTGTGACAAAATTCTTTACTTTCACTGAATTTAAATGAAATCACGGCACATTCAGTATTTATATGATCCATTTCACAAAGCCGCTTCATAATGCAGATTCCATCTCCCCTTGTAGTATTTGTGCAAAAGTTTGTCATCCAATATTTTTACCTAATATTTCAATTTGGCTTAAAATGTTTATTTTCAGATTTCCACGTTGATGTTGCGAAAGATGAAGCACATTCAGGACACCAAATGTTAAATAAAACAGTAATCTCACAAAAGATATTTGTACACACACACACACACGCACACACACTCGCACACACACACGCGCACACACACACACACACCACACACACACACACACACACACACAGTTGATACAGATAATATAGCGATGACAGAGGCCTGATCTCGAGGTCATTAAGGGTCTCTGGTATAACGTGGAGTGACAGAAGCCAGTGAGATTGTCAGACTTCAGAACTGGTAAGTTCTAATTCAGTCTATAGGTAAAGGTTAGTCATACCAAATATTGATTTGTTTTAGTTTTTAACCATACACAGCTCTTTATAGTGCATCTTCAATACTTAGAAACCTTTCATCTCATGGTTTTTGGAAGCATCTTTGCCTTGGAATTGTTTTAAATGAGCCAATAAACTTTAGCGCAGCACACTATACATTCCACTCAAGTGTAATTTACATTTAGATGGCATTTGATTCAGTAAAAATGTTCCAAGAGTTAAAAAAGCATTTAGTGACAAGAATCTTGTTAAGCACACTGAACTAAATCTAAATGACTGTATTTACTTACAGTAGGCTTAAAATCCAGAATATTCCAAAGGCACATTCACGGTTTATGTCATCACTATTTGTGCATAATAAAATGCTTCACAAATTGTGTGTTGCAATGAACACTGGTGCGATCTATGAGTAAATTGGCACTTCATTCTAGCAATTCTAGCCTACTGTAAGCCTACTAATCAACTGTTGCATTGCTATTCAGGCAAAGATTGAAGATTGACGGTAATCGTGGGTTAAAAGGTGAGGGTCTGCCAGCCTGTTCTACTTCAAACTGCAAATCACTACATATACAAAAGGTAGGCCTGGAGAGTACAGTAAATAGGATGACCCAACCTTTCCCTCCATGGATTCATGTATCTAATATCTTACCTAATTATTTCTTCTCAGGATCACAGGGATGCTGTAATCTCTCCCAGCATGCAATTAGACAGAGACATGAATACATCTGAGATATCTGTGTGACCACTTGCAATATTTTACACTTTGTGCAAGATGGGCAATAGGTTGCAAAACAGGACCAAAGGGACACCAATATTTGGGATTAATTTTTCACAACCCCTATACTGTAGGTAATGTGTCATGCATGTAGGATGCGCTGGCATATACGGATCTGCACACAAAACCCCTGAACACACAAGCATGCACACACTCTCACAGCCTCACACGCACATACACACACACACACACACACACTCCCTCTCTGTGATACACACTCTCACACGCAGGCCGGATCGATCAGAGCGCAGAAATCTCCTTAGTTCCCATCTCTTAGAGTGCCACTTGAAGTTTCTGCAGGATATAACTGCATTAGGGGTCAGCTCTGGACGGCTAATGGCGACCTCCTCATCACTCCCCTCTTACAGACACCAGTCTTTTTTTATTAAGTGTTTTGGGGGTAAGTAATGATTTGAGAGCGCTGAATGGAATTACCTCAGGACGCCGCCATCCAGCAGCTCGTTTCGCCTCTCGCCCGTCCCGGCCACGCCGCAGCAGATTGATTCGATCCTTTCCAACCGTTGAGAGATGGACAGACAGCCGCCGAAAGCGCCAAACGAGTCCGACGACGTGTAATGGGAGGAGTGCAGAATAAACAAGTGAATAAATAAACGACCTGACCTCTCAGAATGTGATTTCTTTTTTCAATTTTCCTCTTTCACAAAGCCGCACATTTTATATCCCTTTGTCCCGAGGCCTTGACATTCACAAATCCGCCACGCTTTGATTCGAGCAGCGCGGCGTTCACATTTTTATATAGTTTTATTGCCACAATCTGAACTCGGAATCTCGTAAGCATATTACTTTCTGTCCATGCAGAGAGAGGGAGAGGGAGGCTCAGGTGTGGGGCGGGGGAGGGGTGAGGAGATGGAGAGAGGGGGTCAGGAGGTAGTGCAAGACTTTCCTTTTATGTTTACTGGTCCATATTGTCTCTGGAGTTAATTGGTTCTTTAAGTCCAGGTAGTTACTAAACGTTTAGCCAGGCTGGAACCTACGGGAACTCAGATGCTTCCTCTAAATGGAGCGTGAAATGAAATGTTTGATACTGTAGATAAAACCGGTGATATTCAAGGATGTTACGGAGCGGCAAGGCCTGAAAAGTGCCGTCTAATGGGCCCCGGGAAGATTGGGGTAGAGTCAGCCGTAACCACCCGGCCCCCTCTCCCTGACATCGTTAGTCGCCTCCGCGTTCCCTTAACGACCACCAGCGCTGATTACCTAGGCATCGGAGGACTTAAAACAACACCGACACGCTTCGTAAGTGGCCCATTTGGAATCATTAGCATATTCTAATGCGCTAGGCCACCAAAATTTTATTTTTATTTATTTATTTATTTATTTTCTTTCAATTCAGAGCACTTTAGAGCAGGCAACGCAGCTCGGAGGGTTATTGAGAGGCTAAACTTCTTAACTGAATATGTTGCTTGGATTCCTCTTCTGTGGCATTTAAAAGTCCATTAGTGACGTGCATTATCCTTTCACAGCTTAAAATTATTTAGAAAAGAGCAGGTTTTGTACGGAAGCTACAGGCAGACACTTTACTGTACGTGCCATATATCTGCCAGGAACTGTCCTAAAATGATGGATTATGGATTAATTAGTCAAATGCCAGTACCAAGATGTCCCTGTAAAAGTATTTATGTCACCCTTTTTTTAAGTAAGATAATAATTAATGCTTGAGAGGCTGAAAGCCAACTATAATAATCTGTTGGTACAAATGTAATTGAGGGAATGAACAAATAGGCAAAAAAAAATGTAATAGTTAAATCTTTATTGCATTAGAAATTGATTAAAAATCTTTTGCCGTCGCACTTTTAATTCACAAGTTTCCCTCCTGCCATATCCATGTTATAAGGCGCTACCAGTCGGTACGTGTCTTGAATGGGCGGCATGGTGGCACAGTGGTTAGCACTCCTGCCTCACAGCAAAGAAGGTTGTGGGTTTGAATCCGGCCTGGGGCCTTTCTGTGTGGAGTTTGCATGTTCTCCCCGTGTTTGCGTGGGTTTTCTCTGGGTACTCCGGTTTCCCCCATCCACAAAACATCCACAATATATAGGAATACTGTATGGCTGTGTGTGAATGTTAGGTGCTGGTCGGAGGGGCCGTAGGCGCATACTGGCAGCCACGCTTCCGTCAGCCTGCCCCAGGGCAGCTATGGCTACAAAAACGTAGTTTACCACCATCAGAGCGTGAATATGTGAGTGAATGAATAATGTATCCTTGTAAAGCGTATATGAGTGTCCAGTAAGCAGAAAAGCGCTATATAAAATTGATGCATTATTATTAATATTATTTTGGGGATGTACCACCGTGTATTAACATGTAAGCTCAAAGACACAGGTTAAGTGAGCAGGCATTCTAAACCAGTTTTGGCAACCCTCGAGTCTCTGACCTGGTGCATAACCTTCACCAACCATGTCTGCTTCAACAGTCTTTGTGTCCACTTGTGTTCCTCTCAATGTGTATGGTTTGAGCATTTTTTAAATCAGAAGTTCTATTTTAACCAAACATTGTGGGGAAATAATTTAAACTAGAGGCACTCGTAGAGTGCAAACCTCTGCCAAGGCAGCAAAATCCAAATTTTCATGAGCAGGAGCAAAGTTGACTTATCGCGTGTCATGCGATTTCCGGCTGCGGTGGCGGCCATATTGTTTGACTGATCGCGGTAAAAATCAATGGGGTACATCCTTGATGTAACTGCAATGCACCCACAGAATTTCAGACAAATCCGTGCAGTACTTTTTGAGTTATGTTGTTCACAAACAGACAGACAAACAAACAAACAAATGGGCGAAAACATAACTCCGCCCCAACTTCGTTGGCGGAGGTAAAAATGTAGGCTAGCATTTCACCATCACACAACATTAAGTACATAATGTAGACTTGATCCAGATATTGACTGAAACATGACATGAAAGAGAGAAGAAAAAAAACGCTCAGTTGCTGTTTTCCCAAGATTAAATCCATTCATTCACGCGATCATTCATTCATCATATCTCGGCAACACGGAAACACAATAACAAAATCCCTAGCATCTGTAATTGGCCGTTATATATCGAACCACTGCTCCATCCACAGTTGGGCCTTGTGCCAGCCGCAGAGGCGTGATGCATCACCGCTTTACAACTGCCCTTAACACCATCGAGGTTCTACAAGAGTGCGAAGATTATAGCACTCTTTCAAAATTACATCATTACATCAAATGCAGGCACTCAATCAAACCCTGGCTTCCCCTGGCTAAACAAAGCAGCAACATTAAAGTTGTTTTGGGAGAGCCTGACTGACGGAGTACCTTGCGTTAACAGTGTCTAATGGGGCTTCCTCTGTAGGTAAATGAATAGGCTAACAAGCAGAGCGGTCTCAGGTAAATCTAATATCTTTAAGCAGCTTAATTCCAAAACCTACTTAATCAATCAATTGACCTGAGACAGTAAAGCATCTATCAATGATTAAAGAGGGAGTATGAATATTTCTCGATTTTGCATTTCATTCCTGTTTCTCCTGTTAATTATACAAAATATATGTAGTACTAATTGTACTAGAGGGGGACCTCCAAGTGACTCACAGGTAAGACATTTGTCTTGGAGAGTTCTGGGGCCTTTGGCTTCTGTGCAAACGGTTAAATAGAGTTTGAACTTTTGCTTTTAAATTTCATGTGATATTAAAGTCTTTTTCAGTCAGGCCTCCAAAATCCTCTGCCGACTGGTGACTTTTTTTCTGTCACAAACCAGACTGGCTAGTGGAAGAAAATGGGAAGATTGAGCCCTGCTGATTTAATAAAAGTATTATTGATTTATACAGTATAATCAGCAAAAAAAAATCCCCATATCATCCTCTTTTAGACAAATTGTCTCTTTATCATTCAGCTAAAACTCATGAAAGTAATCCCACTTTGTTATAGACAAATGAGCCTGATATATTCTCGACTGGAGCTGCTGTCGAATGATTGGTGCTCGGTCGTAAGCAGCAGTTATTCCTGACGACTTTGGAAATTCAGAAATCCATTGAATGGTCACTAGGCTTCTCAACTGCCTTGAAACCTGAGGTATTTTAAGGACACATAGTGTGAACAAGGGCATCTTTCTATTTTTTTATATTTGTCAGGTCGTCTTGGATATAACCTGAATGTCTAGACACCAAACGAAGCAGGCCACAGGGTGAAAAAAATATTGTATATTTATAGATATTTATGACAAAAACAGCACAGGCCTTAACCCTTTAACTAACCTCAGCCTTGCAGAGGTTGTTCGCTAATAATGCTTCTGTGAGTGCATTGATCAATGTAGCATCATTCCCCGAAAGCACATGAGGTAAAATATTTATGCTGACACATAAAAAGGTTATTTTTAATAAAAATGATTTTATTAAATATTTTTTCAGCACCTATTCCTCTGAGCACACAAAGGAATAAATGGTGATACATTACTTTAAAAATTATTTTTCAATGCCCTATACTGTTGATTAAGATATAAAATGTTTAAAGAGAGACTTGGCGGCAAACTCTGAGGAATTGGTTTTCTCTTAGAAATGGTAAGCCACATCTTCTTCATACAAGCAGTATGTGTGTATTTACATGGATGAAGAGGTCCATGGAAATTAATGGAGTGAGTGCTGCACCTGACCTTTCCCGCGGGCTAGAACACTGTCGTAAGCTGCGGAAAAGCAGCACTCTCTCGGCTGCACTGTGGCTGCATCAACTCGCGCTATATCCTGTTATCATTTTCATTTTCAGCAGACTTATGCATATGGTGCATTGCAGAACTAGTAGGTTATACATTAATTGTGGCATTCATTTTGACTTTCAAATGCGACATTCATCCGCGCCAAAAATAAATTAATAAATAGTGTTTTAGATCAGTCGCCATCCCTTGCTGCCTAATTTGTTGATGAGAAGGTTAAATAAAATGATGACCCGATAAACAGGAGCAAAATTAAGTGCAACTAATGCCTGCAGGATAGGAGCATCCCATTACGTCTGCCTCTGCCCTGTAGCTGAGGTCCTGACTGAGGAATGGCTGCCGTGTACATGGATGAAATGAATGAATGCTGCCATACTGTGTTTCAAATCTCGCTCATCAGCTACAGAAGCCCAAGGAGTTAACCCTTTCAGCGCCGTGGGCAACTGTAGTTGCCCAATGATGTATGATATCAACGTCAGATGCTGTTGAAAACCTATCATGTGGCAACTTGTTTAAAAGAGCTCCCGCAGGGGACATGACAGGTTTTCAACAGCTCAGGATAATTACACTCTTCATTCTCTGAAAATTTATTCGGCGCTCAAAGGGTTAAGAAAGCGTACCATCCTGAAAGTTGTTTTGTTTCATTCTGAACACTATTCCTATTTTTTGAGATTTTAATGATATATCTAAAATATAAGTAATTAATAATAATAATAATAATAATAATAATAATAACATCCCTTCTCTGTGTGGCACTTCCACTTGAAAACTCAATCCTTAGCCAGTGATCTGCAGCATATATTGCAGGCTGGTAATATTTAGATCATGATACTTGGCAGATGCTCTCATCAGCTAAAGAATGGTAGGAACAAAAGAAGTATAATTCCTGAAAAATCGCTGCATTTATTATCTTTATTTTTCTGGCTGGCTTTATATATTTTCACTCAAATCATTCTAAAAAAGAATTTTGATTTGATTTTTTTTGGTGGGAGAAGAGTATACGAGTCCCGCTTTCCTTCACCAGGTGGGTGAGAAGTGTTGGTCTGCAGCAGTAAATCTGGAGGTGTCCTGTTCTGGCCACTGCCCTCCCATCTAATTACCTCACGGGACCCTCAGACTGAGGGCACAGCAGGGTCCAACATTAATTTGTTTTATGTTTGACTACTAAGGCCTCCTGGAACCATTAAGGCAGGGCTGAGGTCCTCTTCAGTCTCCTGCCCCTGTCAATCACAGAAAACCCAGGACTCCAGACTTATTACTGGCCCTCAGAGAACCGGCTCCACACCGGATGAGAAAGCGCTATCATAAATGCGTACGATTTCGTAATTGGTTTTGAAAAAGGCATCAGCGTTGTAGACACACACACATACACACACACAGATGGGCACGTGCGTGCACACACACACACACACACGCACGCACGCACACACAGACAAGCACGTCGTAAATGCTGTACCAGCATTATTTTCCCCATCCATCCCCTTTTCAAGTTCAACTTCCAGAAAGAAAAAAAAAATTGCGGCTCACATAATAGCGCATCTCGAAGCACAAGGCCTCCCACTCAGGTTGGAGGTTAGCGCGTGGGTGCGCGAGCGGCTCTGCTCTCGCCGAGTCTCCTCACCGACTCCGAAAGCGCGCTTGCCTTTCCAGATTGAAACGCTTGGAGGGGGGCCAACTGTACCAAAGCTCGGGTCTGTGCGATACCCACATCTCTTTACATTAAACAACCACTTCCACTGCTTTCCCAATGTGCAGATGCAACATATCCCGCTTTCCATAGCTAAGTAAGCCAGGAAATAGAACTGCTCGCCTTAAACAGATGATGGGATGTACAGTACAGCACATGTACTCTGTATGATTGCTGTGTGTGTGTGTGCGTGTGCAAGCGTGCATGTGTAGGAGGGTTCGTTGTATGTGTGTGCGGGCTAGTGAATAAACCACAGACCACTTGTTCTTGTGAATCTTGCACGTGTCCTTTCAGGTATAATGCTAGTATGCATGCAAGCAGTGATGCTGCTGTGAATCTGGCCTTTCAGATAAATATTCAGGCTGTGATAACGGCTGCAGATAAGAAGAATATCTGGAGAGGTTATCAGTTGGCTGGTCAGACTCACATTTAGATATTTTTTAATCGAGGTTTAACATCAGTTTGGCACGAGTTGGCTTTCATGGAAACTGCAGCTCAGTCCCAATAGTTCCATATTAAATGATGTAAAAACAAGCGATGCAGTCATGAGTAAAATCAATAAGGCACGGCATAACCCTCTATATTGCAGATGTTCACAATTATGGTTTTTAAACAACAGTTTTTTTTTCCCTCATTGTTTCTTGCAAATGCTAAATATTGAATTTTCAAAGTGATCTCCATCCTGCAATGAAAACCCTTAATGATGGACCCTTGTTGTATAGGATTTGTATAATGGAAATGTCAGGAATGGCCAAGGGCCGTAAAATATCAATATTTCAAACCAAAATAAATCTGACCTTCCATGTTAAAAGTAACAAACATGAGCAGTCATTGGGGAGAAATGCACATTAATTTGAATGAAATAAGGAGAGGTTGTGATTGAAATAGAAAAAAACAAATGCGAAAATAATAATACTGTAATAAAAAAAATAAACTAAATCTGCAATTTATTTATTAGAAAATAAGCAGATTAACTGAATATCAAATTATATAAATCTTTGATGCTACCTCTGCCAGGGCCATACCACTAAAGCGCTAATTAATTAATTACTCCAGACAAATTCTGTCCTTTTTTTCGCCACTGAATTCATGCACAGCGGCTGCTGTGTGTCTCGCCTGTACCCCTATTTCCTCAATTAGGCCCAGAAAGGTGCAAGGAGTCTTCCAAAGAGGCTTTTAGATTAATCATATTATCTGTCGCCCCTCAAATGCAAAGCCTTTTTGACCTCCCCTTCCATAAGAATCCATTATCTTAAACTATCGCAGTAATCCTGGCTTCGGTAAAGGGGGGTCTAGGAGGGAAGATCAAGCTTAATAGATGGCAAATAAGATTAATCTATGATCTAAGTGCCGATTACACTTGGACCTGCCCTTGAACACTGGATGTAACCTTGAAATTCGTATCCACTCAGATTCAGCAATTGGGCTGAAAGGACCTCAGTGTTTGGGGCATGGGTATGGGGTGGGGTGGGGCAATTGGCTAAGTTTTTTTGTCCCAACTGTGCACCTTTTGGGGACAAGGGGCTAAAGAGCTTAACCCTTTGGAACACCTCAAGGTGTTTAAGAGCCCAAAAGGGGCTAAAGAGTTGGTTGAGGAGTGATGGTTGGTTAGCTTGACCGGGCACCAGCGTAAAAATTGCATTGTTTCTATGAGTCAATGTATTCATTAGGTGTTAGCATTGTTAACTATTATGCTGTTTGATAGATGAATTGAAGCTTCTACATGACCAAGCCAGTTTTGCAAATGGCAAAGTAAAAACCATTACAATAATACTAAGAACATATACCAGACATTTTTACAAGAACATTTTTTATATTACTGAAGTCTTCATCCGAATTCTTACATTTCAGGAATAGTCTAATGGAAACTGTCTAATATTTGCGCCAATTGGTTGTTTGCCTGCATCCACAGTGTGAGCACGCGTGCACACACAGGCACAGGCAGACCCACACACACACGCACACAGCTCGACGGCTCAGACACGCAGACGTGCGGATCGATGCGCGCGCCACGCAGGGGTTGTGTGTTGAGCGTGTGATTAATGTGCTGGGGTGGAGAGGGGAAGAGTTAAAATGCTGCACAGTAGACACTCTCATGCCATTAGGCTGACTGCAGTAATGAAATTTCATTTAATTTGTCAGGGAGAAAGCACTAATGTTAAAAAGCTTTCTTAATAATAAGGACAGGGAAGGAGGGGGTTAAAAAAAAATTTTTTTCAAAGATTTGAGCGACAGCCTTAAGCAATTACCTGAAGTGTCTCCGGTCCAGTTACGAGCGTATTTACGTTACTGTCGTGAAAGACTTTTAAGTGATTAAATTATTGCACAAATAAATTCAAAAACATGCTCTAATTTTTAATAAGGGTGCCTGCAACAGTGCAGAGGTTTTATTCTTGATAATGAGCAGGCTTCAGTGAGAAGGGGTACATTATGTGCACGTTATACATACCCTCTATAGAACCAGTACTTGCGGTCTTGAATTGCAAATCCTTATAGTTTCTATGGTGTGTCCCATCCTTGAAACTATTTTCCATCAATTTAGAGGGGAGGTGCACCTGACAAGTCTATCTTTGGGCTGGAGCTCATCAGGTAAATGGGAAGTCAACACAGGGCAGAGGGATAGCCAAGCTTGAGACCCCTGTTGGACCATAAGAGTGACGCTGCAGCCAGTAACTCACTGTCCCACAGAATTTGGAAGCAGCCTGCATGGTGTGTCACAGGGCTGGCAAGGCATATCTCTCGAAAAATTACTTCTGAAAGGCCAAGCACGATCTCTGTGACCGAGTCCGAGTTCAGCCGATGATCATCAAGAATGTCTGTTTGCTGTTCGCAGCCCACCTTCCAGCGAACAAGTTCCATTCATGCATGCCCAGAAATTAATGAACTTAATGAGTAATCAGAAAAAAGCCTCAAGCTGAGACTAAAGTCTGGGACTCAAGTTAGGCCGGAGCACGGTTTTGTATTGGTGTCATTCTGGACACTAAAGGGCAAGTGGGGTAACAAATGCTTCTACACATATGAAGCATATTATTATATAACCGTTAAACATATCTCTTTCATACCAGTATATTGGAATGGGCATTAAATAGCGAGGTGTGGGCACATTTAAGGAGCATCCAGTTAATGTAATTGTAATGCTTCAACTCTGTCCGTTTTTTTTTTTTTTTTTTCCATTAGCTTATGGTGCACAGTGTGACCAACAGGGGCCTAGATGAAGCAGGTAACTGCCTTCATTTCTTGGCATTTCATTTCAGTGTTTGTATCCAAGTGGTGGGAGATGGGGGGGGGGGGGGGGGGGGGGGGGCGTTGGAGAGCGGGGGAGGAGGGGAGCGGTGGTTTGGGTGAACACGTCCCATTTCAAGATCAGTTTATATTTCAAGTGAAGGGCTATTCAAGCCTGAGTTTAAAAAGGTCTTCAGAACAAAATATCTATAAATCCCCCGGCAGGTGCATAAAAACTGACATCTCTATCAAAGGATATCAGGGTTCCATTGCGCTCCGCTATGGCGGTTTCAAAGATGGATGGGCGAAAAGGCCCAGCCATGTATCTGACCGCTGGCTCCCTTTAATGAATAAGCTTCTCTTCGGAAGCTGCTATGTAAGCAGAAAGCCCTGCACTCGCCTGGGCCACCGTGCGGGAGGGGTGGGGCGGTTTGGGGGTGGGTGGGTGGGGGACAGGCCCATGAATCTGCCCTGACAGCCGACATAATATTGGGGCGACAACACTTGTATGACTCCCATTTTCTCTGCTTTCTATTGATTTTCACTTAATATCCGGGGGAAATGCTAAACGTCGACGGCGAGTGACTAATAAATCCCGTCTGAGCTCTTTTTATTGAGGGAAATTTAATAAACGCAACAGGGGCTCGGGTGTGAGATTTGTCTTAGGCTTGCGAGGACAAAAAGAGGTGTGTGTGCGTGTGTGTTCGCATGTGTGTGTGTATATGGGGGGGTGGGTGGGTGGGGGGTCAGTGTATAGAGAAACTAAAAGCTCCCCTATCTTTATGAACTCTCTTTATATCTAAAAGGATCTTAAATGGGGTGCAATCCAAGGGGATGTGTGAAGTGTGTCTTTATGGTGAATGGTTGATGATATCTGGGATAGTGTAAAAAGGGCTCTCTGCCCGTATCTCAGGCATCTCCACAGCTTTTTAAATCTTACCTGCATATGAAGGCTATCTCCCCAATAGAATGCAGCGACTGTTTATTTTATTCTGATTCATTTCTGTCTTTTTTCCCCCCATTTTCCTACAAAAGATTGAACCTCGTATTGGATTTCCTCTGCCTGAGTATTAATAGCCCGCTGTTACTGTATTCTCCAGACCCTGTGTGCAATTTTATGGACAGCAAATGGCGGAGGAAAATAATTGTTGAAATTACCCGTTGTTAAATACCACAAAATGATAGATGGAACTCATGCTGCGTATTCTGTCAAAACCCTGCTTTTCAAAAATAAACAAAAATAACGACTGGAGATATTCCATAATAAACGCCTCAATCAATCAAGGGCTCATTTGTCATTTTAACAGTAGGCAAGGATTATATTTTCAAAATTAAAATCTTAAATGAGGTAAAAAGTAACAGAAAAAGATATGCCTTGAGCATGTCAGACATGGCTCTAAACCCCTAAAATGCTTGCTCTAAAACGATTAATACAATACAAAATGTATCTTTAACAACTGCAATTCCAAAAAAAGTTGGCAAAGCCAGATGAAATCAAAAATGGGTGGTTTTAGAATTTTGTTCACTATCTGCTATGTTCAAAACACTACAACACATTGTTTAATGTTTTAACGAATGAATACAATTCTTAATTGAAAATATACACTAATTTTAAATCCGATAATTGCAAGAGAATGCAAAACAGTTTGCGCAGGGGTAATTGAAGACTATAACAATGATGTGACAAGTTGCAGTAAAAAGGTTCTGTTTAACAGGTGAACCTTTTAAAAAACATTTAGTTCCTAAAGACCAAAGATAAGTTAAGGCTCATTTGCGTAAGGTTCAAGGAAAACATTCCCCCTTAGACAAATTTGTTGGATTTGGGCATTTCACCCACTTTGGTATACTTAGTCAATAGCACTCGCCATTGAATCTATAGATGCACTTTAGAGGTTGAGTATCCAAAGCCAAATCTATACATCGTAATGCCAGAAAACTGAGCCAACTTCTCAGGGCTTGTTGTCAACTCAGATGAACAGGAGCACAGTGGAGGGGTGTTTGTGGTTTAATGAGTCATCTAACCATTAAAAGTGGTCTTCGTCTTTGGGCAAACAGTTGTTCAGTTCTCCAGACCAGAGATGACAGGCAACCCGAGCTGTGTCAGCATCCAGTCCAAAGGCCAGTGTCTGTCCTGGGATGGGGATGCATTGGTGCAAATGGCATTACTAACTGCCACATTTGTGAGGGCAGTATATACTGCCATTTAGACACCATCTTTTCATGGAATGTCCATCCATTATCCAGCAAGACAACAGCAAACCATATTTTGCATGTGTCACGAGTCACGGACGTGTGATCAGAGATCAGGGGCTGCGAGATTGGCCCGGCTGCAGTCCTGATCCGTCACCGATTGACAATGTACTGCATATGATGAGGGGAAAAATACACCAGGGTCCTGTGCAATTGTGCAGCTGAAGACCAACATAATGGAAGAATGGGTCAAATTCCGTTTGCTAGACTTGACCAACTGGGTTTTTTAATGTCCTAATGCCGAATAAGTGTTATGAAAGGACATGTTGATGTTACATAGTGCTAAACAAAAGATTTTGCCAACTTTTTTGGACTCCATTGTAGTCATCACATTGTTTATGATCAGCAATTAAAGTTAAATGTTAGAATTTCAAATAATGTGTTCTTGTTTTGTTTTCAGTACAAAAGAGGGTGAATGGATTTTCTCTAATCTATCCATTGAAGGGACCCTTTGCCAATTTTAAACATTATTTTCCATTCATCCATGTTAGGATTATGCTGCCAAAAACGTGCACTTGTTGCCTTGCCATTTTATCTTCACTGCAAGATCTGTTGTGCCTTCTCTTCCAGCGTTGTCATTTGATATGTATAGTGAAGTTGTTGGAGGTAAGTAAGAATTACAAGCTATTTTAGTTTGGATTTCTATTCTCTGAAAGTTTTGTTATATATTAAGGTATTTTGAAGTCTTTTCCCTTTAAAATTTTACAGCAGTCTATCAAAAACAAAGAAGGGTCCATTTTGGATGGTCCTTTTTGTGTAAAAAAACACATTTTCATTTTTCATTTTTCAGGTGTGGCCCTTTTGGTTTGGTTACTACAGAGTCTTTACAATGAATGATAATTATTATTTTGAAATCATGCTTTATGTTTCAGCAAAGTGATATTATGACAGATTATGCGTTGTACTTTTACTGTTGGCTCATTAAACAAATACTTAAAGTTTGAGTCTCTCAAAACCATTTTTAAATGTCCTTGTTACATCCAGCATTGTGCTGGATTCTCAATGACACCTCGAGCTCATGGGCAAAAAATCTGCCATAAATGAAGTGTTTTGTCATTGTGAACCATTTGGTAATATAACTTACATTTGAAACAGTCGGTCATCTAACCTGGCATCTAACACCTACACAGGACTGCTTTTCCTTATGTTCCCTGGAGGGTTATACTCGTCAAACGAACGCCCATGAAACAGTTATGACGCAATTTTGTTTGTACTTACAGTACTGTGCAAAAGTCTTAGGCACCATGCATTTTCAAAAGTCAAATGTGACATTATATTTTTACCCATTGCGTTCCACGTTGGTGTTACTGAAGATAAAAAGTATATTTTGAATTTCAAATGCAAATAAAAAATATATATACTGAGTCAAAAAACAAACTTCACACTCGTAAATTTGTAAATATTTTCTTGAAACTTTTAATAAAAGAATTTTATTATCGCTAGGGGTAAATGCGTTGCCAAAGACATTATGACACACATCAACTCCGACGTGCACAGGTACGTAGCACGTGCGAGTGTACTTTAAGCTAAAACCATGTTTTGTCGTGTTCCTAGTCACATGACCATATGAGAGATGTGCAACTGAGCTCACGTTAGCACGTTAGAGTGACATCTTGGAAAAACAAGTTTTTACAGTTAATTATTTGTTGATTTTCAATGCCATGGCTGTCAAAAATTCAGCGTGAACGTGTCATTGGCATGCTTAATACGGAAACGTCCGTCACTGACGTTGCAAGAGTTATGAGATGCAGTCAATAGACTATCCATGATCTTTGGACACGTCTCCAACAAACTGGCACCACAGCTGACTGACCTCGTTCTGGTAGCCCATGTGTGACGTCAAAAGCAGAAGACTGACAAATTATCTTACGTCATTTGCATAATCGATTTGTCACTGCAACGTCCACTAGGAATGAATTGTTTACGGGTCGTGTGACTGCCCAAACCATACGTAATTGCCTATGCACTGCCCTTATTCCAGTTGTAACTTAGCATTTTTACTCTTGGACACTCTTATGGACATTATTTTTATGATACACCATCTTCAATGAGTACAGAATTAAATAAAATCATTATTTAAAACCTATTTTCTTGTATGTTCAACTTATCAACCTCCAAACGAATGTGAAGTTTTTATTTTAGCTGAGTATAGTTTTATAAGTAAACATCTGTATTTCATTAAAGACAGCTGATACAGACAATATAGCCTTGACAGAACTCTGATGTCAACGTCATCATGGCTGTCAGCAATTTCTCAAGGGGACGGACACAAGTTAGACAGTCAGTCTGCAGAAGAGACTGTTCCACTCTGCTTGGAACAAGCAAAAAGCCAATCATCTCATAAAACTGTAGCACAATGGCACAGTTTTCCAAATTTTTAGGCAAAGTGTAGTCACACCTAATATTGGTTAGAGTTAGTTTTTTTTTCAGGTTACAGCTCTGTATTATTTTTTCATTTTTCAGTTATAATCAACTTTTAATTTCATTATTTTTGCAAGCATATTTGCCCTATGAAATTGTTTTAAATGTGCCGAAGACACATTTGCAGAGTACTGTAAGTAAAGGCAAATATATCAGGCTGATGAATCTTAAAAATATTTGAAATAAAGACACAATAGCATGTAAAAATAGTACACTCTGATGTGACAAGATAGCAACTCCAAGATATGTAAATTCACCACGATGTCCCGAAAAACAAATCCGGATGTAAACTCGGCTGTGATCTGGCTGTGCAACAAGTGATTAAAAGGACTGACATGTATATGTTACTGTGCGACAACCCAAATGGAGAGACACTTGCACTACTGTGGATATAGTGGGATTTGCTAGAATCCCTATGAGTCAGGTAAATGCAACAAATAAGCCATGGCTTCTCATGAAAATCACAAGTTACATTCAGCAACCTTTGTCAGTAAGTGACAAAGTGTAAACCAATGAAGCTCTAAGTTGTGGTAAAGTTTATTTATGCAAAGTGGAGGGTAGATATGTAATCATTTGTGCGTCCTCCAGTTGCCTTCAGAAAATCATATAAATGGCGAATATATAAAAAATCCAACTGGTTTTTCTTAATTCCCAAATGCTTAAAGATGTTTTGAAACCACGTCTCATGGATTATTATGATCCTGGACCGTTTACCAGGGCATGTACTTGGCAAAGGTAGCGACCTGCAATAAATATAGGTGAGTAAATGCCACTGTTATAATGTTAAGATGAAGGCCATAACTTGATTTTGCGACTGGAATAAGGACTTGGTGATCAAGAATGTATGTCTCAGAAGGATAGTGAATGATAATGTTATGTGAATACTTAAATGAGCTTGGGCCCAGAGAAGGCAGCAGTGCTTGTGGGTCTTGGTAATATATAGTTTAATCTTTACATGGCACACAGTCTTAAAAAAGGGGGTTCTTGAGGGTGCTATGTAGAACCATTGGGGTTCATTACTAAAGAAATGGAACCTTTAGCTCAAGAAAGGTGCCATTTCCTTCACGAGAGGATTTTTTGAACTTCAACGACCGTTTGTGGAACCTTCCAGGAGACACTCATCCTACACCCCCACACTGCTCATGATGTGCAGGTTGGCGCCTTGCATGGGCAGACGGGCAGAGGTATAATTGTAAAGCGCTTTGGGGTCATGTCATGTGACTAGGAAGCGCTTTATAAATTGCCGTCCGTTTAGCCTTTCAACTGAAAAAAGGTAAAAGGTCTGGGGTATGATATTAAATACCATAGAGGATGAAATCCCCAAATTCTTTGCAATTTCACATTGAGAAATGTTATTCTTCTTAAACTATTTTCCCACGCAAACTTTCACAGAGAGGTCAAGCCTTTGCCATTTTTACCTCTGTAAGACTTTTTATACCAAATCATGTTGCTGAATTGCTGCTATTTAACCTAATTAGCAGGGAGATGTTCCCTCAGGCACAGTTGTTTTTTTTTTTTTTTGTTTTTTTTTTTAGCATCATTTAACTTTTCCAGCCTATTTTTATCCCAGTCCGACCTTTAAGAAACGTGTTGCTGGCCTCTAAAATGAGCAAACATTTTTTGAAAAACAATAATATTTCTTGCCCTCTACCTTTGATATGTTGTTACCTTCGTTAGCGACTTCGCTGACGAAGGTAATGTTTTGATCCCCGTGTATTTATTTGTTTGTGTGTCTGTCTGTATGTGTATCGAATAACTCAAAAAGTACCAAACGGAATTTCATAAAATTTGGTGGGTTGATTTGGCATGACCTGAGGATCAATAGATTAGATTTTGGGAGTGATCGGGTCAAAGGTCAAGGTCAAGGCCACGAAAAGGTCAAAACCGACTTTCGGCCATATCTCGGTCAATTTTTATCCGATCGGCATGAAACCAACGCCAGTGGCGAGGGATTCAGTGGCGTCGGCGAAGGTATGCGCTCTACCGAGTGCCCGTTCTAGTCTTTGTTCTATTTTCAGTTCAATTTAGGGTTTAAATGGGCCACAGGACTCTTCGTCCCCGCGTTTTACATCGCCGGACTTTTCATTCCCCAATTTTTTGCCCTCTTCGTCCCTGAGAACTTTTCATCCCTGGACTCCTCTACATTTTATTTAAGCATATTTTAAGTATCTGCTGCACTTAATGAGGTGAAAGCAGCAGCTTGTCAATGATCAAAATGGCAAATTAACATAAATGCATGAGATTAGGGTGACACAGGGTGTTGTCAGTGCACAGTAGACCTGGCTACTGAAATGTGGCTAAGAAATCACATATACGATAAGTATAATGTCAATGCTTTGACTGAATATTTTAAACACAATTGTTATTATGGCAAATAACACACAGTATATTGAAATATCATTTCCCACACGAAGCAGAAATATTCCATCTGAAGAATATTCTAATTCACAGGCTGAAATGCTGTCTTATTAAATATGAGCTACAGTGACTACACTCTGCTGCCACCCCCCTTAATAAAATTAATTAATTAATTACAGTAGCCTACATCATATCAGGGATATTTTTGCATCCAGTGTTACAGCATATTGTACACAGTATTTGAATCAATAGTTGAATATCACCCAACTGTTTTTAATGGGTCAAGAAAAGCAATACATTTTAATGGCAGTGTCTCCCCTACTGCACAAGACTGTATAAATTGCATACAGTAGGTCAACCATTGTCATCATCAGGGTCATGCCACATGAAAGAAAGTTCTAAATGAATATCATTTAATTCATTAATAAAAAATTCAGTTTTTTTTTTTGTAATTACATTTATAACACATATACATGCAAAGTTCATCCCAGCTTATTAATGTCATCATGTTGATACAATTATTACATAGCAATTTTCACTGCCTGTAGTTTTGGTATTGCTAAGAGTCTGGAAGGCTCCCTGAGCTTGCAAAGACAGAAAGGTCGCTATACACCATTCTGAAATTCCCCTGCAGTAGTAATATCTTTTGTTTGTTCAGTTTTACAAGCAACAGAAATCGATAGCCATAATTCACAATGCAATTAGTCACTGTGCTGTGAGAACGTGTGTGAAGCACTTAGCCAAAAGACCCTTGTGTGGAATGCAGTGTGTGAATAGGGGCTAAATCGCAGCACAAATACAACCAAAAGAGAGGATACATACTTCCCGATCCAAGTGACAGAATTTTTTTTATATCAGTCTTTGATTGTCATGTGTTCAGTATTTCTATGCATTAAAGGCCTGTCTCGGGACATCACTTTCCAGAGCCATCACTTCACTTCTCAGTGTACTTGGTTTCAATTTATATTCCAGTATATTGATACCATAGTCGATGGTGAAAAAGTCAATATTTCTTAAGAGCCAAAGTAAATAATATGTCTGCTATCTCACGGGTCATAATGTTCAGTGTTAAGGGTTACATATGAACCAAATACTTCAAGAACTTTAAAAGTTGATTCAGCGCTGAAAATATCAAGGGCATCAAAGAATATATTTATTTCTCGTGATCACATTTTTAAATATAACTTTTATGGTCTATCATCTCTTATCATATCCTTTTTCATACTTATGTCTGGGGTCTTGACCTTCTTTACCAACCTTTTTTTCCCTACTCACTCGTCTTCTACATACCACCGCTCCATAACTCTCATCCTTCCCAGAATCCTCTCCTCCTGCACCTCTCTCTTGTGCAGAAACATCACTCGACTCATCAGGTCTCTGGGGTTCCCTTTATTGCCAAAGCACAGTGGTGTCTCGCGGTGTGGCTGAAGTTCCCTCGGGGATTGCTCAAACCGTCCTGTGCTCCAGTCTTGCCTCTGGGGTTCGGTAGACGGTCTGCATGATCGATACCGCGTGTTCACTGCTCACAGTCTTGTTTAACCAGCTGCGTCTGCCTGTATGACGCAGAAGGAGAAAAGATGACTGACTGTTTTGTAATCTCCTTATCTCTTTTCGCGCGGTCTCTTGGGCAGCACGAGCACGTAGGTGTCTTGGTCTCCTAAAGCGAGAGGCGAGAGGCTATCGCTAATACATTTCCCGCAAATAGACTGATCAAATTTTGTCGGTTTTGGGAGTTAAGCTTGCCACGTGCTGTTAAATAATATCAACGATTACTGCTTGACATTTGCCGTAATGCTCATTTTGGAAGGCAAAGAAAGCTAAGCCCTGTGCAATGGTTGAAAAGTATAATAACAACAAGCTGCAGAATGAGTATTTCATTCTTAGATTTCGGCGAAAAGGTCAATTTTTACATTTTTATTTATTTATTTTTTAAATGGCATGTCTCATAGCATTGCGAGAATGATATAGCATCATGAGACAGATACGACCCCTGATGATGATGACTGCACTCTGATCCTCCTCATCACACGGAGGCACCACACCATATACATCACAGACCTTTGGGACTTCCTGCTCCATTGCCCTGTTCTAATACTACGCCCCTGGAGCGAATCCGCCCGCACTGTCCTGCCCATTGTCAGAAATCTCCCATCTAATTTGGCTGATTTATCAAGTGCTAACTACCACATCACTGTACTGGGTCAGAAAGTTGAAGGCTTTATAAAATTATTTTCATAAAACATCCCGTGACATGTTCTATGATTTAAACTCATTGATGACGTTCTTCGCTTTTTACAGCATGCTGCTTCTGCCTGAAATTGACACCCTAAAACCAAACAAATATTTTAATGGAAAAGAGCGACATTTCATACAACCCCAGTACTGAAATAGTTGGGACAAAGTGTAAATTATGAACAAAATCAAAATGCAATGACTTTCAAATCACCTCAGCCAGTATTTTATTCACAATAGAACAGAGATAACATAGCTAATGTTGAAACTGAGAAATTCTAAAATTTTATCCAGAAAATGAGCTCATTTCAAATTTGATGGCTGCTACAGTTCTCAAAAAAGTTGGGACAGGGGCCTGTTTACCATGGTGTAGCATCCCTTCTTCTTTTTAACACAGAGTGGAGGCGTCTGGGCATTGAGGAGACAAGTTTCTTGAGTTTAGCCATTGGAATTTGATCCCACTCTTGTTTAATACAGGCTTCCAGCTGCTGGAGAGTTTTGGGTCTCCTTTGATGGACTTTTCGTTTAATTATGCGCCAAATGTTCTAAATCAGTGAAAGATCAGGACTGCAGGCAGGCCAGTTCAGCACACAGACTCTTCTACTACAATGCCATGCTGTTGTAATAGCTGCAGTATGTGGTTTTGCATTGTCCTGCTGAAATACACAAGGCCTTCCTTGGAATAGATGTCATCTGGAGGGGAGCATTATGTTGCTCTAAAACCTTTGTATACCTTCAATCATTCATGGTGCTTTTTAAAACATGCAAGGGTCCCACACCCTAAGCACTAATACATCCCCATACCATCAGAGATGCTGGGTTTTAAACTGAGTGCTAATAACCGGAGGAGTGGTCTTTCTCCTCATTAGCCCAGAGGACACAACGTCCATGAATTCCAACAAGAATGTCAAATTTGGACTCGTCTGACCACAGGACACTTTGCCGCTTTGCCACAGTCCATTTTAAATGAGCCTTAGCCCACAGAACACGACGGCGCTTCTGGATCATGCTCAACAATGGCTTCTTTTTTGCATGATAGAGTTTTAGGTGGCATCTGTGGATGGCATGGCAGACTGTGTTTACAGACAGTGGTTTTTTTTAAGTATTCCTGGGCCCATTTAGTAATGTCAATGACAGAATCAAGCCAGTGAGTGATGCAGTGGCGTCTGAGGGCCCAAAGATCACAGGCTTCCAGTTAAAGAAGGTCTTTGGTCTTATCCGAAGATTTTTCCAGTTTCTCTGAATCTTTTGATGATGTTGTGCACTGTTGATGATGCGACCTTCAAAGACTTTGCAATTTGACATTGAGGAACATTGTTTTTAAAGTAATCCACAATTTTTGTTTACGCAAGCCTTCACGGGTTGAAGAGCCTCTGGCCATCTTTACTTCTGAGAGACCCAGCCTGTCTAAGACATTCCTTTTATAGCCAATCATGTTTCATACCTGATGCCAGTTAACTTAATTACTTGCTAAATGTTCTTTTAGCTGATTCTCTTATATATTAATTGCTTTTTCAGCCCTTTTTTTCCTGTGTCCCAACTTTTTTGAGACCTGTTGCAATGGGAATGAAACATACTCCATTCAACTCCTTGGATTCTCCTGAGGATAACAAGACCAAACATGATATGATTATGTACTAATATGATGCAGTTGTTATGAAAAGCTCTTAAACTGGATTATGGTAGAAGCCAGTTTTGGTTATGAGCCCATAAGTATTGCATAATAGTATATGGAATATATGACAAGGGTTTGTCATTATTACAGTGTCAGAAAATGTAAGCAAACGAGTTTAAGGTCCAGTTTCATGAAACACATGGCCAGGGCCGGGAATGAGGTTAAGGGGGGGAACTGTGATAGTTACCCCCCTCACGTCGCCACAGATACAATCCCAGCTGGATTTCCCGTCTTACAAAACCTACCAGGCCCTATGTGGAAAAAGTAATTGCCCCCTAAATTCAAATAGCTGGCTGCGCTACCCTTGGCAACAACAACTGCAATCAAGCGTTAACTGGCAATGAGTCTTTCACATCGTTGTGGAAAAATTTTAGCCCGCTCTTCTTTTCAGAATTGTTTTAATTCAGCCACATTGGAGGGTTTTTGAGCATAAATGGCCTATTTAAGGTCATGCCACTGCATGTCAAGCGAATTTAAGCCCAGACGTGGACTAGGCCACTCCAAAATCTTTTGTTTTTTTATAAGCCATTCAGAGGTGGACTTGCTAGTATGTTTCGGATCATTGTCCTGCTGCATAACCGGAGTACTCTTGAGCTTTAGGTCACAAACTGTTGGACATTCTCCTTCAGGATTTTCCAAAGAGAGCAGAATTCATAGTTCCATCAATTGCAACAAGTCATCCGGGTCCTGAAGCAGCAAAGCAGCCCCAAACCATCACACAACCACCACCATGTTTGCCTTTTGGTATGATGTTCTTTTTATGAAATTCTGTGCTTGTTTAACGTCTGATGTAACGGGATGCACACCTTCCAAAAAGTTCAACTTTTGTCTCGTCAGTCCACAGAATATTTTCCCAAAAGTCTTGGGGATCATCAAGACATATTTTGGCAAATGAGAGACGAGTCTTTATTTTCTTTTTGGTCAGCAGTGGTTTTCGCCTTGGAACTCTCCTTGAATCATGGACACTGACTTTAACTGAAGCAAGTGAGGCCTGCCGTTCTTCAGATGTTGTACTGGGTTCTTTTGTGATGTCCCTGATGAGTCTTCAATGCTCTCTTGGAGTAATTTTGGCAGACTGGCCACTCCTGGGAAGGTTTACCACTGTTCCAGATTTTCTCTGTTTGTGGATAATGTCTCTCACCAGAGTCCAAAAGCCTTAGAAATGGTTTTGCGACTCTTTCCAGACTGACAGACGTCAATTTCTTGGTTTGTCATCTGTTCTTGAATTTCTTTAGTTCACGGCATGATGTGTTGCTTTTTGAGATTTTTTTGCCTACTTCACCTTGTCAACAGTTTCTATTGAAGAGATTTTTTGATTCAACAGGTCTGGCAATAATCAGGCCTGGGTGTGGCTAGTGAAATTGGCTCAAAAAATGTGGGTCAGCACAATTAATTCATACTTTTTCACAAATTCATACTTTTATAATTAAAATGTTTAGCAACACATAGGCAGCATAAAACATAACATAATTTCCTGAAGGCTGTAGCAACTAAGATGCTGAGTTCAGTCAAATCACCCGGAAATGAGACACCGGTGGAAGAAACTGAAAGCAGTGCGTTCTGTAAGACTATCCATGTTAATGCCAGCAATTAATTTTCATTAAAATTATTAATTACAGCAGTTAAAGTTTGGAGAGATGAAGAAAAATCTGTTCATACATCTGCACTTATGGAACCGCCAACACCAAAATAAGAAAATGTGATTTTCTACAACCTGATAAAACTTAATGTCCCAAAGAGGTAATGTAGCCATTATAGATTTACATAAGTTAAATTAAAAATGTACTTATATATACTCAGCAACAAAAGTTTCTGTGACACCATTTATGTGTATGTTATAAATGACACGCAAAGATCTCAATGCAATCAATATGTTTATTTAACAGGAGAAACACTGACTTTTCAGTGCCAACGTCACTCAAAACGAAAAATGTCATTTTCATGCGTCATGAAGCACTTGTCTGACGTCTAACCAATTGTGACCTTCACACTTCAATACCGGGTGTGACTTCCTCGTGCCATGATGCAAGCAACGCATCTCCGGCGCATGGACCGAATCAGATGTGCCAGAAATTGCTGTGGGATGTCATTCCAAATCTGACGTAGACGTTGTCGCAATTCCTGGAGTGTAGCTGGCGGGTTATCCAACCGCCGCAAACGTTGATCCATCTCGTCCCAAAGATGCTCGATTGGGGACATGTCTGGGGATCTGGCTGGCCATGGCAGGACATTGACATGTTGTTGCATCAGATACTGCTGTACAATCCTTGCAACGTGTGGTCTGGCGTTATCATGTTGCAGCGTTATTCCGGGACCATGTTGCATCAAAAACGGTACCACCAATAGCCGTAGCACTTCATCGCGATATCTTTGACCTGTCAGATTTCCATCAATAACAAGCAAATCTGTTCTGTTTCTAGCCGTGATCCCTCCCCAAATCATGACACTACCACCTCCAAAACGATCAAATTCCTGAACACAGTTGTTGGCATAACGTTCTCCACGTCGACGGTGTACACGTAAACGACGTACACGTAAACGACCATCACATCGGTTAAGCATGAATCTTGATTCATCAGTGAAGAGTACAAGATC
Source organism: Gymnothorax reevesii (assembly GCA_029721435.1). Classification (NCBI taxonomy): domain Eukaryota; kingdom Metazoa; phylum Chordata; class Actinopteri; order Anguilliformes; family Muraenidae; genus Gymnothorax; species Gymnothorax reevesii. The sequence continues at coordinate 60,027,858 of CM056588.1, forward strand.
CCACTGACGTTGGATCCACCGTCGATGTTGTTGTGCCCACTGACGCAGTCGTCGGTGTTGTACTGTGAGTATTGGACGTCTTGCTGGCCGACGTGGGACAATGCCAAAATGACGGAGACGGCGACGGATTGTCTGTGCAGACAGTCGCCTCAAACCAGGTATCGTTCTTGCAGTTATGGTTGCAGGTTGGAATCGATTTCAGAGATGGGTTGTTCGAATCCAGTTGTCCTGTCTGGGAGTGGTTACTCGTGGACGGCCGCTGCGAGGACGGTCTCTGACATGTCTTGTCTGCTGATGACGCTGCCATAAGTTCCAAATGGTGTTTCGGTGGACATTCAGGCGATGAGCAACTTCCCTCTGCGAGGTTCCGGATTCAATCATCCCAATGGCCCTCCACCGATCATTTTCAGACAGTCTTGGCATTTAGAGGGTATGAAATGGCTGTGTTTTCGATAAGTGATGCTTCCGTCGTTCATCAGGCACAATGTGAACATTCCAAAAATTCTCCTCTTTTATTGCCATCCACAAGCATGATTTACGCACATTTTCACGTGCAAAGTCATTTTCTCGCATTTTCATGATTTCCATTTCAATGTTGTGTTTACGTGTACTGTTTCAGTCTGATATCACCATGTATGACAATTTCATAATTGCGTTATGAAAAATAATTAACAATATTGGTGTCACAGAAACTTTTGTTGCTGAGTATATAATTAGCAAAACAGCACTTTCAGATTACCATACAGATTCATTTTGATATATCCATTCTTGATAACCAAGTTAGTATTCAGGTCAAAATATCAAATTATTGCCTAAATTAAAACATTTTAGCATTGGGGTTGACTCACCTATAATCATCGCTGGATCCTGCACCCCCCATCCCGATGTCTCGGTAAGTGGTGCAGTATTGTAGTAATCCACGAAAGTTGGTTTCAGAAAATAGCGGCACAGTGGTTAGCACTGCCGCGACAAAGCAAGAAGATCGTGGATTCGAATCCAGCCTCGGGTCTTGATGTTTGGAGTTCAATTGATCTCCCCCTGTTCATATGGGTTTTTTCGGGAGCTCTGGTTTCCCCCCAGAGTCTAAAGGTGTGCACATCAGGCTAACTGGAGACACTGAATTGCCCATAGGTATAAGTGTGAGAGTGAGTGGTGTGTGTATTTGTGCTGCGATGGATTGGCAAACTGACTGCCTTTCGCCCATAGTCAGCAGGAATAGGCTCAAGCTCCCGTCCGACCCTAGTTAGGACGACGCGGGTATAGAGAATGGTTGGATGGATGTTTTCTATAGGACTTTTCGATGATAACCCAAAGACACAGGGTAAATCATTGGGAAGATGTGCCCATCAGGTGTTTATAACCCACTTCTACCTAATCCCACATAGCAAAATTGGTCTGGCCCAATTCTGGCCCATATAATGCACTTCCACGGCCCAGTTCTGGCCCACATACAGCGAGAATGACGGCCCTTCTGTGGCCCAGATCTGGTTTGCTGCAGCTGGCCCACCCACATGGAAAAAATCTATATGAACATACATTCGCATATATGCAACCTATATGCCGCATATATGCAGCTTATATGCGCATATATGCCGCATATTGGCCAAATTCAGGTACATATATGTGCATATAGAGGGCATCTAGGTCTCCTATATCACTTCTTTATTTCCACATACAGGCCCTGTATGTACATACAAGGTATATGTCTCCTATATAGCTCATATACCCAGTGGCAGGTTCTGTTTGTCATTCCTGTTGCATAGCTCACTTTTGCAACTGTCATACATGATGCCTAGCCCATATTTTTATTATTAAGGTAATATCTGCATATTAGTCCAAAGTCCCTTACAGAAATAACAAGAATTTCACGCGATAACTTATTAATTGCATGTGAACACATGGAATTTGCATCACATTTGATCCTAAATACATGTTGACATGTGACAACAGCATGTTATGTGTAAACCAGTCATTATTAACTATGGCAAGTGAGAGGAGACAAATAGCTATGATATCAACACAAATATCTAATACTATTTGTCACATTTTTTTCCTGAAACATTAACAATAACAAGGTCATCAATTCTTTCTTGACCATACTGAACTGTCAACAGGTGGCCACATGGGCGAATAAGACAGAACTTATTCATTGTTCCCAAGTTGAATAATTTTAGTTTTGATTGGCCGTTTTCATATATTATAGTTACCTATATGTATCTTTAATATATAAAAACGGCCAATTTCATGTTTGTCGCATATATGCGAAACCTATTTGTGGCCCTTTATTGAAACCTATATGTTTATTTAGGTTATTTCCATGTGGGCAATATGGCATTCCATCACATAAAAGGTGCCATCATTTCCAGACCTGGCCCATATCCGGGTAACAGACCACTTGCCATGCCAGCAGTCGCCCAGCAGTGCCGGCTTAATGCCGAATCCGGGCCAAACCTGTTTGCTATGTGGGATCCTAGAGCTTCACTGGTTTTCACTTTGTCTTTCAAAGGGCCTCTGAACATAACTGGTGAAGTTCATGAAAAACCACACCTGATACAACTAATTTAATCAACTGATCTTAACCTGCAGAATTGATTAGTTGTGTCAGGTGAGCTTCTGCTCGGTTAGCATGAAAACGTGCAGCTCCTCTGACCTTTAACACACCAGTTCAACACCCCTGTTTTAGTAGTTTCCAAGCTTTAAAAAACTGTTACATTAACTGTAAGACAGAGTTAAGGACATAAGCTTGTGTAACGTTTTTAAATGAATTCATTTCAGACAGATTTTTCTCCCTGACTGAGCTTTAAAGCAATGAATTGACAACATAGCAAGTAATTGAGTTGAATTGTAGTAGCCAAATTCTTAAATGCTTTGTTTTTATGTTTTTCTCCCTTATTATGAATACCCAAGTGTATTTATCAGCTCTCATTGCCAGAACGTATATTGATTTGAAAGTCGTAGTATGCACTCTCCGCCAAATCATGTGTTGTCAGTAGGGCTGCCAAATCCATGTGATTATCATATTCTGGGAGATCTTTTCTTCTATATTATTTAAGCATGGGGTGGAGTCACCACAAAGTCGGAGACCAACACACTCAAACAAATACAAGAACAAGGCACAATATTTGCTCACAGACCGGTAGCCTCCTCAATATCAGGGTGTTAAAAAACCACCATGATGCAATTTCTCTCTGCCTCACTCTATGGCCTGGGCCTTTGTTTGCGTGAGAGACCTGTCTATTTTACCATTATTGACCACGCAGAATACTTTGTTCACATTTACCTTTTATCATCCAGCACAACCTATGACCACTTTATTTCAGAACTATGAAATGTCCTCTTTGCACCACTTATCATTGACAGAACATTTACATTTTGCTAATGGGTCTGGAAGCCGATCGTGATACATACTCATTTTACATTAATATCGAAAAGGCAGCAAAGGTTACTGTCACAGGAACACAGCCAAACTAACATCACAGGTCTCAGAGAGTACGTGTGTTGGTTGTACTGTGAAAACCTTATTGACATGACCCTATGTTTTGCGTGAAATACACACTGACAACACTTACGGGAACAGTCCAAGAATGGAAGATTTAAACAAATAGAAGAATCCATGAACTGTCGTGGTTATGTTACACAGTCACTCCTGGATTTTGCAGGAAGTGAGTCTGCTTCTTTATGATGACCTATGCGGGTGAGGAGATCTAAGGCAATCGGTCAAATTTGCAGAAAAGTTGTGGTGATTTGACAAAATTGCATGGCTGCGCAAAATTTACTTGGATTGGTATGAAATATTTTTCACAAAAATCTCACAGATTGTACGTATTTATTGTTTTTCAGGAGAAAGGGCCATATTCCGGCAGTTTACCCACCGACCGAGGTAAATTGGCAACCACGATTGTCAGCTACCACTTCTTATCACCTAGCAGTTTGCAAGGCAGGCATCGGCTGGAAATATACTTGCTCTTCAACTATGCATTCGCGTAGTCAACCGGCAAGCAGTGTGAGCGTATTTGTTCACATACTTGCTTGTACACTACGCGTGTTACCAGAGGATTCCTGCAGGGGGCACACTGGAGAATTCAATCTGATTGTTTTGGGTGAAGTAAACAAACATGGCGACACTCAAAGAATTTAGTTTATGGATAATGCTACTATACTGCCCCTGCCTTTCAGATGCATATTGCACCTTGCGAACGCGTCGCGCTAATTTTTGAGGACATGCGCGAGCTACACGCCAAATTAATGCAGGATATGCGTGGCCGCCATCTTGCGCACACATACGCGTATTTAAAACCGAAAAGTATATTTCCACCCTTACACAGACATGAGTCACAGAAATTCAAAATAGGTGAGCTTGATTGACGCTGATTAACCAGAAGGATCCTTGTGACGATGACTGTATTATCCTTAGGTTATTCCAGAGCCAAACATGCATAGCCCAAACAGTACCTTAAAACACTTGACCACCCAAAAACCATTGAGATGCATTCTAATATGTTATCCTAAAATAGAAAATCAGTCCACTGCAAGATATCCAAGTAAATGTAATGGACTGAATGTGGACACAGATACGGGACACGTTTGAGCGATGAGGCAATATCACCACTGTGTAGGACAGTTGTTAAATGCCGGCTGTTAAGGATAATGAAATTACCAGACTTCCAAGTTAATCAGATCTGTCAGCCGAGCTCTTAAAACTAAGGCCCCAAAGCAAAATGTACTAACGAGTAAATGTACTGAATCCAAGAGAAACTATTTGAAATGGAAAACCAGACAGCATGTACTGTGCCATGCACTATGCAAGCCCTCTCCAACTCAATGGCCCTTACATGCCTGATTTATTAATCCATGGTACATACAATCAAAACACTTTCCCTGCTTTTTATTTTCCCATAGAACCTCCCTAGGTGACTTTAACGGCACCGTTGTGGAAAATTCCTGACATGTCAAGACTTATGCTCTCAGCCCCCCCTCCAAACCACCACCACCACCCCACCCCCCCTCAATTCCACCTCCTTCATCCCCACCACTGAACAATTCACCCAAGGCAGCCAAGTGGGTTTTTCAGCTCACAGAATAAATGTGTTCACTTTCCTTCCTATTAGAATGGTTTCGGTGTCTATTAATCCCTTCTGCTTCTCTTTTTTTTTTTTCGTCTGAGAAAAAGCAACTCTGGGTCAAGCTATTAAAGGCTACTCTGTAATGGACACAGTTTCTCACAATTGAAGTCCTGGCGTAGGAGATTACCAGACAATTGTGTTGTGGTGGAGAGGGAGGGGTTGCTGGGAATTTGTAAATGATAACCTTCCATAGGTCAGGCTTCACCCCCTTCATCCATAAACACCACCTCTTGACTAAACATCCGAGCTACGATTTAACCCGGAGAACAAACAGGCGAGCGAGAAGGGCGATGCTGCAGCTAAAATTATTCACACAGACCCCTTGCTTTTATTTGCAATTTTTTTTCTTTCCTTTTTTTTTGACGTTTTGAGTTGATGAAAAGCTTAGGCCGGCCTTTTAAGAATTTTTGAGGTCTATCAACAAATTTTGTCCTTTTGTATTTTTTATCAACTCTATCGTGGCTTTGTATATGAGAGAAATGTTTTGCCTTTCACAGTCAGTAATTCCCTTGTGAATGCATCAGGCATTTTGGCCCTAGCCAGTCAGCCCACTATAATGTCTGTGACCATTTAACCCCAAAAACAGATGCCTTCAACCTTTTTGTGTCTATTTTAACTAAGCGAGTTTACTGTGCTCTTATGATGGGATCTAATGATTCCATACATGCCAACTCTACCGGTTTTGGGACGTTTTCTTCAGAATGAAATGCACTGAAAGCGGTAGTGTTGGCGTGTACGTGATGCTGGTTCGTACATGTTTACATTGTGTATTTGTGTATGGCAGAAATTGGAATATGTTCTTGGCATACTGTGTTGGATGAAGGTGGCAGAACAGTGAGCTTGGCAGACTTTACTGTAAACTTCGGCTTGACAAATGAAGAGTAGCATGTTTTACATCATGAATGGCAACAGGTTACATGAGTTCTGTAATACTAAACTAATGCTGGTTAATTTTATTTTTTTTACATTTTCACATTATGTGTTGCCATAATACTATCAACATTAAGGTAATAGAAATGCTTAGCAAGCATTTTTTCAGCAGATATTGACAAAGGTACACAAACTTCACAGGTTGCTTATGTTTTGATATGATATACAAAAGTAATAAGGAATGTATTCCATTGGTTTAAAGATAAATGGAATAATGATTATGGGGTGGTATTATTACATTGAAAATTGTTGAAGGGAATGGTTTGGGGTGAGAATGGCGGAAGAGAGGAAGGAGAAAATGTTTCATTAAATGTTAAATTAGAAGATCTGTTGCAGAAATTTCTCCTCCCCTTCAGCCCAGCCAGTCTCACCCCCAGTTTCTAATATAAAGGCTGCAGGTGTTTTGGTTCAGACCAGGAATCAAGTGCAGAGGCCAGCACACAATCCAACAGGTAGTTTATTGACAGAAATACGATTCAGATTCGGGACGGAACCCCTGATGATGAAGTGGGGTCGGGACCCCAGATGATGATCACACAGCTCAGTGCAGATGAAACAGGAAGGATTGAGCAGCCAATCGCTGGCCCGTGGCTTCTGGGATGCAGCCAGATTTTTCAGACTTCGCCAGCCCCAAACTGCTCCAGAGGAGGACAATGTAGCTTGAGGGGAACACGGTCCCAGTCCTTGATGACTATAGAAGGACTGGTAGCTTTTACCAAACAAACTGGATAAGGAGAACAAACTTGGAAAGGTTAACAAGAACTTGGTCCCAGCCCTGGACCCTGATGAGGACTGGAAGCTTGTTTGAATGAAGTAAATGACAATAAGGACTTAATGAAACTGCTTTCACTAAAGTTCTAGTAGCAATTGACAAAGAAGAAGAATTTCTATATGTAATACTGACTGGGATATCAGGGCTGATACAACTTCAAAATGAAGCAACTTGCACGTAAAGCATAGGGCGTAAATGCCCGTCACAAGGTCATTAGGGACCGACCATGTGATGAGACTCAGCCTGGGCAGGCGAGACACACAAGACAGATCAAACACAAAAGATGCACACTTTACAGACGTGATCGCAAAGGGACCGACTAGGAATTTGCACGAGGGTTGTGACAGCGAGGCCCATGTTCAAAAAACATCTCTGTATAAGAATGCAGATTTGGGATCAGATTTCCCCAATACATTACGAGCGTAAAAGGAAAAACAGACCCTAGATCACAGCTCCCACCGTGATGTATTAATACAGCCTATTGTAACGTGTTTGTTATTTTATACTGAGAATTAGGTTTGTGCTGTTAACCAGCCTGTGTTAATGTCAGTGGCTCTTCATTTTCATTTCCATTCCTGGTTCATCGTTTTAGTCGACAAGGGATCCTCTGTATATCAGGAAGGAGGGGAAAAGGTAGAAGGTTACGAGCTTAAACTCATTATAAAAGACGGATGGTTCATAAAATTGCTAAAAGAGCTTACTTGGCGGGAATTTCTTTGTTTATTTCCTTTTATTTCCTTTTTACAATACGTGGAAGATTGAAATCCAGTTGCTGGGGTCAAGGACAGTGTGCGCTTCAGTCACAAAGAAAAGAATTCTAATAATAAGAGCGAGAAGCACGACTGTATCAATCCACGCAGCTCAATTTTCTGTTTACCGCTAGTGAGTTTCAGGTAGAGGACATGACCATTCCATGGTGGGCAGGGGCTGTGGACTTCTCGCTAATGTCACTGATGCTTGTCGTCCTTGAACTCAGTGGGGAAAATGGGCTTCGCAAAAAAAGAAAAAGAAAAACCTGCCTCGGCATGTAAAGATGTTTGTATTGCAAAATTGTGTTTAACCTGAGAGATCTGGAATGAATGAATGTCAGCAAGTATTTTCTTTTGAGCAGAAGAGTATTTGAACAAAGCGAGATACACTTAGACGAATAAGCAGAAATTGCAATTGCCATAGTTATATTCTGAATTCTAATAAAACTTTACTAAATACCACATGATAGAGTTCTGCATTTTGTGGAAGACCTGCCATGAAAAAAAAGATCAGCCTTTGTTAAGGAACTGAATGAAAGGTAAAAGAAAATGGTTGCATAGTTGACCTTATATTTCAGAACAAGAAATAATTTTTCTTCTCCTCGTGTCTTTTCGCATTTCTGAAATTGTTGTTGTCTGTTTGTATCCCATTTTTTTTTTATATTAATTCTTTACAAAGACTGCAGAAAATTGTCTTGGGAATGTCATGTTTCTCTCTCTCAGTGAAAGAGTATTGAGATTCGCTTCGTCTTTGCCTCATTCTTGCAGCGGTTATTCAACTCAGCTTTTTATGCAGAAACATATTTCTCATATTAGTATCTGCAACTTCCTTTTGTGGTGAATAGTCAGCCGGTGCCTTACGGCAGATGGTGTGGCCTGATTGTCGAGCCTGGGACCGTACAACATTAGCGGTCGAGTGCTTAAGTCCTGTGCTTTGCAACAGAGTGAAATTTTCCAAGTACTTTTTAACCCGGTCTCTTCAGCTGCAAACAATATCTGAAGTATAGAAACACTCCACCTTTGTCCCTGCGGTAAAACGCAAAAACCCAAAGTCTTGAATGATTTTAGACCAGAAGCTTTGAGGAAAGCTATGAGTAGTTTGTCAAGGAGGAGGCACTGGGGCAGGTGGAAGGTCAGTTAGACCCTCTTCAGCTAACCTACAGGGCAGGCAGAGGTGTTCACAATGCAACACTAACCCTGTTACATTTTTTTTAGTCCAATATCTGGAGGCTCTTAAAACCCATGCAGGGCTTTTATTCATTGACTTTTCATCTGCATTCAATGTTATGCAGCCTTACCTTCAGGCAAAGATACTTCTTTCTCTCTTCAACACAAACTTCAATCTTATTGCCTGAACCATGGGTTTTTTGATAGACAGGTCAGATAGATGGGTGTCACGGCCAGTGATGATTTATCCTCCGAATCATCTTCTTTTGCAGGGTCCACGGGTTCCCCTCAGAGATGTATTCTTCAGCCTTTGCTTCTTAAAAGATAGGAGTAGTTATTATGAAAAGAGGCTTTTTTATTTACTGATGATTCAGTCATAGCAACTCTTCTAAATAATAATGATGCTGGGCCTCAACCTTTGTCTGATGCTTTTATATCTTAGTCCAAAAACGATCTGTTATAAATGTTTACATCTGCTCATAAATATGTTTATGAAAAACAAGGACATGATTGTTGAATTTTGAAAGTCACTGTCCAGTCGAATTCTTCACGTCACCATCCTGGATAAGAACACTGAGAGTGTACAATACACGGGAACTATTATCGATAACAAGTCAAGTTTTGAATCTGATGCTGTCTACCCGAGGGTCCAGCCACGCTTCTCCTTTTAGTGAAACATTATTTATGGTGTGTAATGTTCTAATGATTTTGTTTTTTCAATGTTTTATTGAATTTGTTCTTACTCATTCGTGGCCTGCTTCATTGCCTCACCCAGTGTAATAAAAAAAGGCTGGTAAAGATAGGTAAAGTGGTCAGTTTGGTGATTGGGGTGCAGCAAACCCGGCTCCATGACATCGAGAGTCAGACGAACCAAAGTTTTTACTATCCTGACCATCCACCTTATGACGAGACTGTCCTCCCTTGGGCTGCTGCCAAGAACAAGGTCAAAACGTGCCAGTTTTTCCTCTATCTCTATCGCCAATGAAAGGCGTAATTTGTTGGATTATTTTTTGCTGGTAAGTGTGGTCTACGTTTTTGCTTTAGCTGTGGGTTGACTGCGGGAATTTGTGTTCCTTTTTTTGGGTTTTTGTTATTCTCATGTTTATATGTCTTAATGTAACCTGATGTGTTTTTGATACTGCTGCAGAGCAAGCCTTCCTCAGGGAAATAATGACTCTGAAGTTGAAGTTTCCAATGATGCAGGAAATCCAATCTTACCTGTAATGCATGTGATTCGATGGGCCCTATTTGAATCCATTCCAGTAATTTCTTGATGGGGGCAATAGCGCAGTTGTGGCACTGTAGTCAAAAGCATTGGACAAAGATGAATTAAATATCCGCATGCAGTAGAATACCATATCATCACCCGCCCCTTCCCATTAGACCTTGTCATCATTCTGTATGCAAATTTTCTAGGGTACGTACTGAAAATGAAAATGGAAATGGGAAGGAAACAATAAGTGTTTTCTTTGCAAACATCCCAGCCGGCAGCTATTCCGTTCCATAAAACTACCATAGAGTTACAGCATTTGCCTTTAGGTGGTTTGGGATAGTTAAAATGTAAACGAGGTTTGTGACATAAAAACATTGCTTTTTGCATTTTGCGTTGTCAAACCCCATGAGGCACAAACGCTTTTATTTTAGAACAGGAAACTACTCAGCAGGGCAAAGGCAATAAAAATGCCTTTGCCGACATTCAAAATTGTGTGTAACGTTACCTCCGCAAGCATTTCCTTAGTCTAAGGCATGCAAATAGACCCTAATAATTAAAATTATTATTGTCAAACTTAATATGATTAGCTTAAAGTTACATATAGAATCGGCGGGTCTGTCTTCTCTGTTGCTCTCTCACTGGATGGAAGACAAAGTTATAATTGTATTAAAAGATTTTTGTGGCTGACTTCAGCCATCATCTCAGATGTACAATAAAAATAAGGCGATCAGGCACAATAATGTGCAAGTTCGCAGGCATTTGTAACAATTTCCTTTTTCCTGCAATGTTGACTTTTGGACAAATGATGAACTAAGAGGTGGAAAAAAAACTCTTCGGGTTGATTGAAATAAAGGATTCTTCTACATTCTGCAAGCTCCAGTGTCGTCACAATGACTTAATTGCAGCTGTTGGGCCCTTGAACAAGGCCCCTGCTCAAGGGCTGACTGGTCCCAGCTAATCGACTGTAAGTACAGTGAATTTTATAAATATCTATACAGCGGCCCTGTAATAAAAAAAGGCATGATATTCCTACATGGTTCATGCAATTTAGATACAAATACTTGAAACTAAATGCTGACTAGACGTCTTCTTCCATGTATTTGTATTCGAACTTTATATTCACGGCTCTCAAATCCAATGTGCTGGGGTCAAAAAGACAAGTACTGTGTCACTGTCCACATACTTAAGGGCTTCAGTGTATTTCTGCTTGAGTGTGTGAATTTGTGAGAGTGTGTGAAGGATAGCAGGTGGGTGTGTGTCTGTGGAAGCAGTTGTGCAAGTACAAGTGAGCAGTGGTGTGAGCTGGAGCGTGAGAGCAAATGTGTGTGTGTGTGCGCGCGCACGTTTGGGTATGTGTGTGTGTGTGTGTGAAAGCAGTCATATGTGAGTGCAGTGTGTGAAAGCGAAGCTCGTGGGCGTGGGTGTGTGTGTGTAGGGCATGTGCAGGCGGTTGGATGGTTTCCTGTGTTTGTGGTGTGCGATAGAGCCGGGACCGTCTCCTTCTCCCAGGCTGCTGTTATTCTGTCGAGCGCGGCTGTGTTTTCCCCATCGCAGGAAGCTCTTCCACTTCCAGCTTTTGTCTCGGCCCGAATGCGAGCGGCGCTCTTTCAGCAATATTCGCTCCTCTCGGCTCCGCTCCCCCGCCTAAAAAAACACGCGCCCCCGTCTCTGGCCTATAACTCAGAGCCCGGCCTCAGAAAAATAGGGACTTCCTCAATTGGTTTAATTTCCCCCGGCCAGATTCTCTGCAGCTGTTTGTCTGTACTTCAGCAGATCCTTATCGTAAACTTTCCATTGGCTTGAGATTTATGCCGCCACGGTTCACCGTAGCGTGCGTTTGTGTGAGTGAGCATGTATTTGTGTGTGTGTGCACTTGGGTGTTTGTGAGTGTGAGAAAGAGAATGTAGCTAGGGGGAGTTTATTCGCAATTAAATTTTAATAGGAGAATTAACCTAAAAAAAACTTTAAGCAGTCAAATCATGTGACCATGTGTCCCATCCCACCTCACCACTTAACCTGCTAAGCATTACTAAGGACAAAAACAGATATTACCGATGAGTTGTGGTTGTTGCTAGATTGTGGGGAAGTAGTACTTGGCGGTAACATGTAAAACAGGCGAGTAATATCTTTCATGTTTACATACGGTATGATCAGCCACCACTATTGCATTCATCAACAAAAGTACTTTCCCTCAATTAATTTAGTAAAATTGTCAGTCAAACATATTTAGTTTGAAACTGTGTTGCTGCTAGCAGTATTTGTTATAACAGTGACAATGATAACATTACTTGAGGTTGTTTTACTTGATGATAATTAGTTTAACTCCTCTCCTCGAGCTGTTTCAGAGAGTGTGTGATACTGTACCAGGCTCTGGGCTGGGCTGCTTTTAATGGGCCTCCTCTGGAATGCCCTTGTGGGATTCGCTGATGACCGACGCTTATCTCGCCCAGATGTATCCGACTGTGAGGCGGAGGGGTTCTGCTTAAGCAGAGGGGAACTGCCATAGGGCGGGACGGTTGGCATGGGCTGTGCCTGCCCCTTGTGGGGATCGTCCCAGAAATGCAGGGCGATGTTAATATGAAAATATTAAGTTTATTCAAGGTCGCCTGCTTGTTTGTGACGAGACGACACACTGACAGGGGCTTTTAAACGTCCAGGCAGTTTAGTGGCAGCGGCTCTGTAAAAGTGTCAAAGCCGTTAACCAGTTGTCTGCCGTCAAGAGCGAGGCTGGTTTAGGAGGCAGAAGGCCTCTCTTCTTTGGAATTATAGGGGTCTCGGGGGGTATAAGTTTCAGCTGAGAGAAAGAGAGAGAGAGAGAGAGAGAGATTTTTTGAGCGAAAGAGGCCTTGCACATAATTGTGTGATTTCTTGTTTACAACTTTATATGCAGTGTAAGCATGGGTCAAGGGGTTTAGAAACCAGGACCTTTTTCAGACCACATTTGTTTTTTAAAAGAATTCAAATAAGTTGGCCTTTCTCAATACCAATTTGAGTCAAAGGCTTTTCAGCATTGCCTCCTCTGAGAATCATTAGCTTATTAAAAATGGCTACCCAAAGCATGTATGCAGTTACTGTTGCTGCTCTTTTATTCTCGTGTATACAGTGTGCACGCCAACATATTGTTCAATATGTACGCATATAGTCGACAGTACATACTGCAAGCTGTGAGTTTTTTGGGAGTATTGTTCAATTTGAGGCATTTAAAGGCATTCTCCTCATATCTGACTTACACATCGAGGATGTGATGTTTATTTAATGTTCCACGCGTTACATATCAGAGGCAACAGAAGACTCCCAGTTAGAATCCGCATTTAGCATGTAGCTGTATTAGATTGCAGATTAGATCTGAGGGTATTGCTCCGCAGCAGGTAGTGCCGAACACGCCAGTCTGCTGTGATTTGTGCGTGTGTGGGGAAGATATTACATTACGTCAAGTTACGTTCTGTAACAGCGGGTCGCTGAGCGGGAGTTGATATCGCGGTGCAGTACATTACATAACACTGTCGGCAGAAAAATCAGAGGAAGAGAAATGGAAAAAATGACCATATTATCCAGATATTGTGCTGTATCGTAGCCTGAGAAAGGTTGAGGAGTGTTCGGTGCGTCTGCTGAGGGAGGCTTACGGTCGAGGGCGGGATTACGTGAAGGTCGTCAGGTCACCCAGTGCAAGTGACACATCCAGATTCCCTCTGATAAATGTGTTTGTGGGTGTGTGTGTGAGGGGGCATGTCGGCGTGTGAGCCCACGTTTCGCCGGAGATACACGACTCCTCCTGGTCCTCAGCGGCTCATGGGGGAAAAAAGCTGCTATTGACCTTTTTGGAAGAAAGCTGACATCATAAAGAGGAGACTGCTGGCGACCAAATGGGAATGCCATCGTAGATTAAGGACTCTTTAAATTATGCATCCGGCGCGGACTCCCAGGGTGAGCCGGAGTGTACGAGATGGAGTGGAGGAGAACATGATGCATTTAATGGAGGCCAGAGCAAATAGGGATACTCTGGAGATCAGCTCTACGACTCTCTCCCCCTCCGAGCTGCCGCCGCAGACAGAGAGAGGTGCGAAACTGCGAGGAACCATTTTATAATGAACGCTAAAACGCTAGCTTTAATAAAAACAAACACCCATTTAATAATTCATGCGCGCCGTCATCCATTAATCCCGGCTGTTCCAACGTCTGGTGGACCGATTCATGTTTATGGCGCTGCCTCGGATAAACAGCTCAATGAATAAACTGAACAAGAAAAGGAAACAAACTCAGGTGGAACGCAGCAGTTCAGTCATGAGTCTCTCAATCGCGTTCACAGTCGGTCCAGAATGAGTTACATAATTTGCGTTCAATACCGCCGTTACTTTGTGACCTGCCTGGCGATCTGCCAAAAGTACACTAAGCAGCCAAAGTGATCTTGAAAAACAAAAATCCAGTGGATTGACCCTCAAAAATAGGTGTTGATTCAAAACAGGCCGTATAACTTCATTGAAGCTGGAACTGCGCTGACATCATACATATTTCTGTACATTGAGGAGCCACCTTGATTGGCGATGAAATCCAGGGCTAGCAGGTGATTCACTTGCTACTGCAGATACTGTATCTCGGCTTTTTAAATTCATTACACAATTCCCTGTGTGAGCAATGTGCTCTGTGTCCAACATGCAATACTAAATTCTTACCCTTAAATTATGTTCTTTATTACACTTTAAAAACAAAGCACACTTAAGGACTATGAAGAAACACAGAATGGAAGTTTTAGATAATTGACAGAAATTATTTAATCATTATTTCATTGGCAGTAATATTACATCAGTCTGTTGTAAACAGGGACATTCTGTAAATAGAACTGGAATGGGACTCTAGACAATTCCAAAGCCTATTTAAAATCAATGTGAGAAAAGTGAGGTAATAGTACTATAATGAGTTATGAACATGATTTATTTTCATTACGTAATCATGAATATTCATAGAGTTGGAATGAACACATTTCGGAATATTTACAAGCTGTTATATCATTCTTCTGGAAGTGTTATGCAGCTTTTACACATGATTCTTTATTATTATTTTTTTAATGTTCAACCCCCCCTCCCCCTTCTGTGTGCTTTGGGGTGTAAACATGCATTTCTCGATATCACAGAATGCTAAGAGGGAACGAATTCCCCGTTGGTTTCTCTCGCTCCCCCTTTATCCCACTCTACCCCATTCTTTCGATAATAAATGGACTGACTGCGTAGAAAGAACACACTCAACACTATTTCCCTCAATCAACACGAGGAGTGGAAGTTTTCCAGACATTAGCGGCTAGGATGTTCAACACATGTCTGACCTTTTCAAATGCCAAGAAAGTAGTATAGATTCCTGTAAAGGGAGAGCGAGCGAAAGAAAGAAAAACAAGAATGCGAAGAGCCAGGCTATAATACTTGCTATCTTTTTTCTCTCTCTCTCTTTTGGGGGGTATTTATTCTTCTCGGAGGGATTTTAAAAAGGTCACTGATGGTGGAAATGTAGCCTAGCAATGGCTGTCGAAAGAAAATCTTTACATCTGCAGTTCTTTTTTCCTTTTTTTTTTTTTTTTGAATCTCAGAGGAAAATCCCGGGTTTATTTTTTGCTCCTACTCTGCTCTCGATCGCAGCTGTTGGGAGCGAAGACTGAACTTCAGGAATAAAACGGAGGGTCTCAGAAAATTACGTGGCCTCTTCCTCCATACCGGCCCCCTCTCTGACCCTGAGAACGCTCGCTGAGCAGTAATCAACAAAGGAAAGCCGGTTTGGGTGACGTTTCCTCACTAAATTACAGCTGGAGCGATGTGGACCCACGGGAGAAATAGAAGAGGAATTAATGGGTCATTATGGGAATACAGAAATCCCTTAATTCATACATGAGGAAAGGATTGTGTTCTCTGCGCGAGGAGCAGGTTACGCCGAGAGCCGAAATGATGATGATTAACTTATCAAATGAGATTCTGTCATGCGCCGTACTCATAACGTACAAGAGTGACGTGCACCAACTCCAGTTCTGCCGTAATACTTTAACAGTAGTGTGCTATTATTTGAAACCTCCTGGTATATCTCATATTAGAGCCCAGACGTCCGTAATTATTCATGCAACTTTGACCCAGGATGCTACTAACAGTACATCGGCTACAACAACTCGCCCTTCAACTTTTACTGCTAATGCTGATACTATTACTCAGATAAATACAACTATTACTACATCTACTGCTACTACTAGTATTACCACTAATAATAATACTGTGGTGGTGCTAGTAAGCTGTCAGAGTTAGCCTGAAGACCACGGGATTGTTTTAAATGCGTTTGTGGGGTGGTTGTGTTAATCTGGCCCGACAGAGCTGTGTAGAGCCTGCTCGTATTTACATATGCAGAGGACCCCGCTGTTTCCACGGCTCCCCTCGGCAGACAGCGCAATTAATCATCCCCCAATACTCCCACCAAGCGACAGCCTGCCTCACCCCTACACACCGCCTCGGAGAGAGCACAGGTGTGTGTGTGTGCCCGCGTGCGTGTGTGTGTGTGTGAGTGTGTGAGAGAGAGTGTCAAACAGCGGGAAAACTCTTCAGACCATCTCTCTCTCCCTCTGTCTCTCTCTCTCCCCCTCTCTCTCTCTCTCTCCTCCTCTCTTTCTTGCAATTAAAGTTCAGTTCAAGTTGACTCTTTTGGCACAGAATGCACTAAAGTGTTGCCAAAGCAAAAACAAGTAGCAAATATAACAATGCATAAAATTAGAACAATAACTGCTGCAGCAATAATAAAACAATGCATGAGTGAATGTTTTCGTCTGGTGTAAAGTGTGACTCAGTGTCTTTCAGGTCTTGATGGGCTGAGAGGAATCGGGGCTCTTTGTCCTAATGTCCTCATTCTCCTAATGGCATTACCATTATTATTATTATTTTTATTATCTTTTTATGATAAGAAAGTGAAATTGTTGATCATTAGGAATCATTCGTAGAAAAAACATTTCCCTAACTTGGAACTGCTAAAAAACTTTATCTTCCACTCGGCCTTCTGTCTTTGTAATTTCCTCTCTTTTGTTCACTTAACTTCAGTATAATTTCCTCCTCAGATGTACAGTGGGCACCATAATTCATTGGACAGTAGTACAGTTCTTATTTTTGTACTGAACTCAAAACTTTCTCACTTTATCCTTCAAAATTCAGTGAGATTTAAGTGCAGTCTGTCAGCATCAGTTTGAGGGCCTTCAACCACATTGGATGAACCATTTAGTTCTGACAACAACTTTTGTACACCCCCCCCCCCCCCCCCCCCAATGTTGGCACAAAAAAACTAGACAGTTTAACATGATGTAAGATAAAGTGATCATTTTTTTTAATGTGGTCGCATATCCTTAGCATACGGTGTTTGTTTGAGGCCAGTTACGCTCAGACCGACAGACGCTGGATATCCTCCCCGGTAATGCAGCCATCGCCAGTTTTTTCTCATTTTGACGGCTTTTTGCCCTCAGCGCATTCAGATCCAGTGATTGACTCAGCCAACATAACCAAAATAACAAAACGTGTAACTGTCCAATTAATTATGATACTCGCTGTACTTGCTAAAGCATAATATGCATGTAGCGGTGCTCAACATGGTAATTGAAGAATGTATCGTTCAATTATAGTTGTGATACATAATTACTGCCTTTCTTTCAGGCAGTGGCATTTTGGGATGTGTCTCTCGGGGACTTTTGCCCCTTCAACTCTCAAGAGTGTGCGCTTCTTCATCTAACCATCATCTTCATCACCCTCTGCTTCCTCATTTCCATTACGGTCTTCTATCTATTTCCCTCTCTTCCTGCCTTATATCCCTCCCTACCCTTTAGCCTTATATCGCTCTCTACCCTTTAGCCTTATATCGCTCCCTACCCTTTAGCCTTATATCGCTCCTATCCTTTAGCCTTATATCGCTCCCTACCCTTTAGCCTGATATCGCTCCCTACCCTTTAGCCTTATATCGCTCCCTACCCTTTAGCCTTATATCGCTCCCTACCCTTTAGCCTTATATCGCACCCTACCCTTTAGCCTTATATCGCTCTCTACCCTTTAGCCTTATATCGCTCCCTACCCTTTAGCCTTATATCGCTCCCTACCCTTTAGCCTTATATCGCTCCCTATCCTTTAGCCTTATATCGCTCCCTATACCCTTTAGCCTTATATCGCTCCCTATCCTTTAGCCTTATATCGCTCCCTATCCTTTAGCCTTATATCGCTCCCTATACCCTTTAGTCTTATATCGCTCCCTATCCTTTAGCCTTATATCGCTCCTATCCTTTAGCCTTATATCGCTCCCTATCCTTTAGCCTTATATCGCTCCCTCTACCCTTTAGCCTTATATCGCTCCCTATCTTTTAGTCTTCTATCGCTCCCTACCCTTTAGCCTTATATCGCTCCCTACCCTTTAGCCTTATATCGCTCCCTATCCTTTAGCCTTATATCGCTCCCTATCCTTTAGCCTTATATCGCTCCCTATACCCTTTAGCCTTATATCGCTCCCTACCCTTTAGCCTTATATCGCTCCCTATCCTTTAGCCTTATATCGCTCCCTATCCTTTAGCCTTATATCGCTCCCTATACCCTTTAGCCTTATATCGCTCCCTATCCTTTAGCCTTATATCGCTCCTATCCTTTAGCCTTATATCGCTCCCTCTCCTTTAGCCTTATATCACTCCCTATACCCTTTAGCCTTATATCGCTCCCTATCCTTTAGCCTTATATCGCTCCTATCCTTTAGCCTTATATCGCTCCCTATCCTTTAGCCTTATATCGCTCCCTATACCCTTTAGCCTTATATCGCTCCCTATCCTTTAGCCTTATATCGCTCCCTACCCTTTAGCCTTATATCGCTCCCTACCCTTTAGCCTTATATCGCTCCCTATCCTTTAGCCTTATATCGCTCCCTATCCTTTAGCCTTATATCGCTCCCTATACCCTTTAGCCTTATATCGCTCCCTACCCTTTAGCCTTATATCGCTCCCTATCCTTTAGCCTTATATCGCTCCCTACCCTTTAGCCTTATATCGCTCCCTATCCTTTAGCCTTATATCGCTCCCTACCCTTTAGCCTTATATCGCTCCCTATCCTTTAGCCTTATATCGCTCTTATCCTTTAGCCTTATATCGCTCCCTACCCTTTAGCCTTATATCGCTCCCTACCCTTTAGCCTTATATCGCTCCCTACCCTTTAGCCTTATATCGCTCTTATCCTTTAGCCTTATATTGCTCCTATCCTTTAGCCTTATATCGCTCCCTACCCTTTAGCCTTATATCGCTCCCTACCCTTTAGCCTTATATCGCTCCCTACCCTTTAGCCTTATATCGCTCCCTATCCTTTAGCCTTATATCGCTCCCTACCCTTTAGCCTTATGTCGCTCCCTATCCTTTAGCCTTATATCGCTCCCTACCCTTTAGCCTTATATCGCTCCCTACCCTTTAGCCTTATATCGCTCCGTATCCTTTAGCCTTATATCGCTCCCTATCCTTTAGCCTTATATCGCTCCTTATATCGCTCCCTATCCTTTAGCCTTATATCGCTCCTATCCTTTAGCCTTATATCGCTCCCTACCGTTTAGCCTTATATCGCTCCCTACCCTTTAGCCTTATATCGCTCCCTACCCTTTAGCCTTATATCGCTCCCTATCCTTTAGCCTTATATCGCTCCTATCCTTTAGCCTTATATCGCTCCCTACCCTTTAGCCTTATATCGCTCCCTACCCTTTAGCCTTATATCGCTCCCTACCCTTTAGCCTTATATCGCTCCCTACCCTTTAGCCTTATATCGCTCCTATCCTTTAGCCTTATATTGCTCCTATCCTTTAGCCTTATATCGCTCCCTACCCTTTAGCCTTATATCGCTCCCTACCCTTTAGCCTTATATCGCTCCCTACCCTTTAGCCTTATATCGCTCCCTACCCTTTAGCCTTATATCGCTCCCTATCCTTTAGCCTTATATCGCTCCCTACCCTTTAGCCTTATGTCGCTCCCTATCCTTTAGCCTTATATCGCTCCCTACCCTTTAGCCTTATATCGCTCCCTACCCTTTAGCCTTATATCGCTCCGTATCCTTTAGCCTTATATCGCTCCCTATCCTTTAGCCTTATATCGCTCCTTATCTCGCTCCCTATCCTTTAGCCTTATATCGCTCGCTACCCTTTAGCCTTATATCGCTCCCTACCCTTTAGCCTTATATCGCTCCCTACCCTTTAGCCTTATATCGCTCCCTACCCTTTAGCCTTATATCGCTCCCTATCCGTTAGCCTTATATCGCTCCTATCCTTTAGCCTTATATCGCTCCCTACCCTTTAGCCTTATATCGCTCCCTACCCTTTAGCCTTATATCGCACCCTACCCTTTAGCCTTATATCCCTCCCTACCCTTTAGCCTTATATCGCTCCCTACCCTTTAGCCTTATATCGCTCCCTACCCTTTAGCCTTATATCGCTCCCTATCCTTTAGCCTTATATCGCTCCCTATACCCTTTAGCCTTATATCGCTCCCTATCCTTTAGCCTTATATCGCTCCTATCCTTTAGCCTTATATCGCTCCTATCCTTTAGCCTTATATCGCTCCCTATCCTTTAGCCTTATATCGCTCCCTATACCCTTTAGCCTTATATCGCTCCCTATCTTTTAGCCTTATATCGCTCCCTACCCTTTAGCCTTAT
Organism: Gymnothorax reevesii; assembly: GCA_029721435.1. Taxonomy (NCBI): domain Eukaryota; kingdom Metazoa; phylum Chordata; class Actinopteri; order Anguilliformes; family Muraenidae; genus Gymnothorax; species Gymnothorax reevesii. Next base: position 60,048,476 of record CM056588.1, read on the forward strand.
ATCGCTCCCTACCCTTTAGCCTTATATCGCTCCCTATCCTTTAGCCTTATATCGCTCCTATCCTTTAGCCGTATATCGCTCCCTACCCTTTAGCCTTATATCGCTCCCTACCCTTTAGCCTTATATCGCTCCCTATCCTTTAGCCTTATATCGCTCCCTATCCTTTAGCCTTATATCGCTCCTACCCTTTAGCCTTATATCGCTCCCTACCCTTTAGCCTTATATCGCTCCCTATCCATTTCCCTTATATCGCGCCCTATCCCTCACCCTGACATCACCATGGAGGAGCGTAATTCATGTGACACTGCGCTTTATAGCATCAGTCAGAAGAGCTGCTCTCGGTGAGTGTCCTTCCTCTCAGACTAAGAGCACATACAGGGCTGCACACTTCACATCCTGTCACTGCGACCAAATTAGCTGGAGGAGCGGAATAATGAGATGTTACTTTTCAGCACGACTGGACTTTTAAAAACATATATTAGCCATGATGTTTGCTCTCTCTATTGCACTCAATGTTGATATTTTACCAAAGCTTGACAAGCTGCCAGATTATAGTGAGTCCCTCTGCAAAGTGCGTGCAAAAGTTATACACGACCCATTAATTAAGCTATTATGCTTTTACCTTAGACACTGATGGGCAACTCAAATTGGTTTTTTCCTTGTAAATTGCCATCAGGTGGCTCTAGTGTCTAGTCTACTCTATCGAGAGTTGGCAAAACACAAGCGAAGAGCCGCGTTGATATGAGCAACTCGTTGGGAGGGCTTAGCTTTAGCTACATATTGCTCTTCAGGGGTTTGAGAGCAACACTTGTGTTTAACATCTGTATCACCTGTATCTGGAAACACACCAAATTTACAAAAATAATGGAGTGACAGTGTGGTGCATCACATCTGCCCCCTCGAGGGGAAAAAATTGATCACTTACACCGAATATTTGCATATTACACTAAAATATTTTATTTAATTAAGTAGTGATAGTGAAATAGCATTGGCTTTACAAATAGCAATTGATAAGTCTCTGCATTCGTTGAGAAGTTACTGGCCCCTCAGCAAATGCCCCAACCGTATACTTGGCTGGTACTTAATGTCTGGCCTCGGATGAGAAAAGAAAATCTACTCTGAATCCATCAGTTCTGCGGGCCAGTTCTTTGGATCCAATCGATAGATGAGGTTCCGCCTCAAGAAAAAAAAAAGAGAGAGAGGGAGAGAGCCATGGAGACTGTGGCTTTGACATCTTACAACCCAGAGCCAGGAAGATAATATGCAGGTTCCTGGGGAAAAGTGGAGGCTGGCTTTCCTTCCAGCCAATGGACAAATAGAAGCTTCCAGAAGGACCTGCTTCGTCCTATGGAGTACTCAGCCCCAAACGTTTTTCTTGGCGTTTTTCCCCAGTAAATACCCAACACCCACACACAACAGAAAAGACACAGGTAATTAGTACCATTTATAATGAGCCAGTCCAATCTATTTTATTAATATGTGGATACGGTTCTGGCATAAATATTCTGCACTTCGCACACACCCCCAACCTACCTAACCACCCCAACCCCTTTCATAAAGCCATTATAGATCTATCTGTGGGTGTTTTTGCAGGATCAATAATTCCTTTGATATTTGTATAGCAGGAGCAGCTTAATCAATAAGTGTTCAGGCGAAGTAAATTACAGTCCCCGGCATAATGATTTCTGTTTTAGATCAGCTGATGAGAAAGGGGTTTATTATCTGATTATTAGACTAGCATAATGCATGTCAACATTTACCTCCCCCCTCCCTCCATTTTTATTGTTGTAAGTGAGATTTAAAATGGCTGCTGCTTTACCCAGCAAACGTCACTGCTTCACTGTTCATTAGAAGATGACCGTACTGTCGGTTAAAGACACGGTGAAGTGGTTTATTACGTTTCATGATGTTGATTTCACGCAATCTTTAGTTACGTTAATTTACTGTATTAATTTTATTCGCTGATGAATCTCTTTTGCAGGTCGTATTTGTTGCGTCATTTCAAAAAAGTATACCTAAATAGTGTTTTTTTTTTGTTTGTTTGTCTTTCCAGTGGGAACGCATTATTCAGTGACCAACTGCGGAAAGAAAATAATAATCACAGTTTCATTCCAAAGGGAAATCAGGAAGAGGCACTTGGTAATTACTCCGTATAGCTGAACGGGAAAAGGAGAAACAACAATGACTGCTTAATGGTGATGGATCTGACTGTCAGCTCTGTTCCTTTTTTTTGGGGGGGGGGGGGGGGGGGAGTGTGGGAGGGTATGGCAGGTGATTGACTGCAGTGTTGGGGGGGGATGTTGTTATGATGCAATTGCAGTATTGTAACGATCGCGTCAAAAATAACGATTGACATGCCAATAGCGCGCGGTATGTGCGATTGGTATGTGCCACGGAAACAGATTCCCTGTAAACTCCGGGGCTTAAGGGCAAAAATAGTCTGCGGGAGGGGGTATGAGGGCAAGACACACGGGGAGAGAGACGGGCCTCTGATACTGTTTTATGGCAAACACTTCGAATGTCAGGAACACCTTTTTATACTTATGTTCTCTGTAGTATTATTTTACAGAGACGAAAAACCTCTGGACGCATTAGTGTAAGACAAACAGAAATATAATGAGAGATACAGTGGGGGGTTAAGAGAAAGATGGAGGTACATAGAGAGAGAGAGAGAGAGAGAGAGAGACAGAGAGAGAGATGTCCCAGGACAGGACAGGGCCGTGAGTGGGGCAGCCCAGGTGGAGGGGAATTACAATGTTTGGGCCTGTGCTGAACTCAGGACTCAGCAGCAGCTGGTGGTGGTGTTGTGGTTTGGGCGCACAGATGTTGAACCCCAGCTGTTCTCTGATGATAATGTATGTGCTTGGAGAAAAAGAGAGGGGGACACCGTGAAAGAGAGAGAGAGAGAGAGAGAGAGAGAGAGACAGAGAGAACTCCCATTTGGGCTCTTCAAGTTGACGTTTTGCATTTTAGTAGAAGTATTTTAATGCGCAAATCTAATGGGTTGCTTTATCTCATTGCGCTTCGTTATAAGCCCCTCAAACTTCTGATTCAGAATCATCAAATTCAAGAATGCTTTATTGACATGGAAAGGCACATCCTACGTTGCTGTAGTACAAACAATGTCCATATAAAATAATACACTTTTCTTCTCTCCCTTACCCTGGCTCATCATCTCCATCTCAATCTATCATTCTACCTATCAGATGCTGTTTCATCCCTTCGCCGAATATCTTCAGGAGATCAAAAGAAAGAAGGATGCCGTGTTTATCTGCTTGCATACCAGGAAGTCCCACCGGTGTCTATCTCCAGACCTGCTGCTAAGTGTGGTGGGCGGTGGCGTTCGCATAGAGTGTACGACTCAGCACTTTATAGCGCTAATCACACGGTATTAGCTTGTCCTTCCTGAAAGAGGGAGACAGGCAGTTTACTTCAAATTAAAACCGAGGTATTGGCTTCCAGGTGACCAGCGCGGAGGCGACAGGGGGAGGAGGTGATCGAGGAGGGAGTTGGAGGGCCGTCGTCCCTCTCGCTCGCAGCGTCAACCCTCCCAGTGGGCCGTCGCGGTCTAAGGTTCCAATTCATCTCCCTCTCTGAGATAAGCGAACTCCTTTTCTGAATAGCTGTTTGATTTTATCTCGGCCCGAGAGTCGTGTAACAGCGTCTATGTTATCAATACCATTGTTGTCCGCATGTGTAGAACAGAGGCTCTCATAGTCAGCTCAACAGCCTGGGAGCCGGCCCCGTTCGGCAGTGTCGATTAATCAGGAGTTTAAAAGCTTGTCGACCCCGGGCTAATCACGCCTTTTAAAAACTTAACCAGAGTTGGGCTGCAAACCTCTCAACCTTTCGACGAACCGTGGCGGCATCGCTGAACTCCAGCTCTGTACAAACAACAAGGTCAGCGCATGAGAGAGCCTGCTGAATATTTTGAGAGGTGAATTGGGAGCGTTTGGCTATTGAGTGCGGATGTTTTTTTGTGTTTTTTTTTTCACTTAGTTCCTGCAGCACAACTGCGTTGTAACCCAGGGATTTTATCTCTTTACTCCGAATTAAAAAAATATGAATATGAAATAGAAAATGAGCAGACATTTATGTGCAGTAGTGCATGATCGCCTCGGGGCGTGATTAACTGCGGAGGGAGAGAATACGCACAGAAAAAGGGCGGAGAGGGTACGCTTTTTTCTGCATACCTTGAAGCCGGAGCAAGACCAGGCTTGTCCCAGATGTGCTTCTGCGAAAACCAGCGGTGAGTTTTTATCCTGCTGGGCGATACCCCAGACCCTGCACGGTCAACCAATCAGCGATGTTTGCGGACTGGTGAGCTGGCTGGGTGAGCTTATCATGATGCAACCTTGATGGGGAAATTGGGTACGGCTGGCTAGACAATCACGGCGTAATTGTGATGGGCACATTGAGTAGGCCTGACCTGCCGATCGCCGTCCGGCCCTGACGCAGGGATTGGATAGCCCTGGGGAGCCGATTGCAGAACTGCCTCGTCAGAGAGAGTTAGGTGCGGGAGGGGCCAGACGGACTGATCGTACCGCCACCCTAATAGGTGGTGGGGGGGTGGCTCCTGGCAGGCAGACTCGCCGGGCAGATGGCAGCGAGGAGTGGGGATATGGGGAGGGGGTGTGGCAGGCTGCACAGACACCAGCTATGAAGTGATAACAGACAAGCAGTCGGCCTTGTGGATTCCCCTCTCGTGAGGGAGTTTCAGCGGGGGGAAGACTTCCTGTTTCCTGCCCCAGACAATAGAAGCATGGCAAGAGTGTCTTTAGGGTCCGTACCCCCACCCCTCTCCAGCACCCCCTGCTCGACCCAGGCCCCTAAATCCTTCCCTCCCAAGATCGGAGTCGATTTGTTATCAAATCGAGCGTCGGGCCGGCTGATTCATTGCTACTCAGCACTCGCGCTGATTTATATGCACAATGTAAAACAGATGCCTCGCGCGTTACATATTTATGGTGAGCCAAAGCGAGCCCAAGATTTATGACGGGCTGCTTCAGTGGGGTGTGCACGAGCGTCGCTTCCATGGCTTGTATTTCCTCTCAGCTGCCAATGCCAAACTCATTAAAAAGAGGTGTGACTATTAATATACATTGTAATACTGACAGCTCCTAATTTATAACCGCGCGGCTGGGCCGCGGGAGGGGGGTTCCTCTTCTTCTTCTTGGTTTTTAACCCACGCCACCTCGGCTGTCTCCGTGCTTGTGCGTGCGTCTGTGAGCGGCGTGCACGTACGCGCACGGCGCGTCGCCTGAGTTGCTGCCAGCAGGAATGCGGGTTTATGTGCGTGCGTATGTGCATCTGTGCGTGCATGCATGCAGTTTTTGAGTGCGCTGGTGTGTGCGCTTGTATGTAATAAATGCTGAAGTATGTGTTGTAAGGCTGTGTGTATGAGCGGGAGAGACTGTGCATGTGTACATGCAAATTTGTGTGTGTGTGTGTGTGTGTGTGTGTGTGTGCACGCATGCATTTCCAAAGAACATACAGCCTGCTCACATATATGTTCACATCCATGTAGGAAACTCTACAGGCTGCGAGGCAAAAGCAAAAAGTTCCTTTTTTTATCCCAATCCCTCACTCCCTTTCCCCTCCTCCCCATCTCACTCCATCCATCCCCAGCCTTTCCCTTTATTTTCCCCCTCTTATTGATTTATGGGGGCCTCCCTGGACGCCTCCCCCCAGATCAGAGCCGCCCTGTCCCCCCGCACCTGACACGGTGACTCCAGCACTTGTGGCTCTGTGGAGATCACAGGCCTTGTTTACAGGCTAGGCGCTGGATAAAAGCCTCACCCAGGGCCCTGGAACGCACCCAGCCTAGATGGCAGCAGCCGAGGGAAGTCCCTGCTGCTCTGCACTCTTACCCACAATGCCCTGCGCTCGCAGCCGTAGAGCTGAGAGCGCTTTCTGGGCCTGTGGTGGTGTTTAGCTGAGTATCTGAGGGAACTAAGGGAAATAAAGGGATGTGATGCCAGGAATCGGTCAGGGAGGGGTGCGCTGGGCCGGCCTCGGGGCGGGGGGGTTATCTCCGCTCCTTCAGCTGTCGTCCCGAAGATCAGGCCTGAACACCCCTCTTCTGACCTGTACATTCACAGGTTAGCCTTTTCAAATGAAAATGTGTATTTTCAAATGCGTAAAACGTTCCGCTGTGTTAAAATTTGCCTATTTGTAATCTGTGGTCATATTCCTGCTCGCTTTAAAATGGCGGCTCGGCTGATGTATTTCCTCTGACAGAGAAAATCGAACGCCTTGACTCCATTACGTGGCAGATCCGCGGAGATCACAAGCCTGTGTTATTAAAAGCACGGGGAAATCACATCAACGGCACTGCTCTCGTAGAAATGTACAAAACGCCTGTTTTTTTTCCTTTATTCTTTCAGTCTAACTAATGTTCCTGTCTCTCCTTTGCGTGTAATTGTCATTTTAATTAAGCGTTCTTCTTGGATACTGAACACGCCTCCGTGATTTTGACGGTTACTGTAATTTTTAAACAGTGACCCTCAGACAAACTGCTAACATAAGGCTAATTCTAACATCGCTGCGATAACTGTGATGCTAATGCTTAGGCATGCAGTTATAGCCATGGGGGGGCCTGCTCCGACCTCCCACCCCGCCAGTCCCGCTGTGCCAACCCACCCACACCTCAGTCTGGAGAAACAAGGCAACAAGGGCTTTTTCAAGCATCCATTCCATCCCAGCCTTCTAATTAACTACAGGCAAAGCAGTTTTTGAATGTGGGCTAATGATATTTTAACCAGCCGTTCCTCTATTGAAATGTGAGGACGGCCCAACCCCCCCAGCACCTCCCCCCCACCCCCAGCACCACCCTGGGCTCACTCTAATGAGAGACGTTGGGTTGTTGAGCTCGGCTGGCCACCTATTCACAGTTTTCACAGAGGAGGGCGCGGGACCTCCGAGCCAAAGCCAGGCGTGGCTAACGTTCGTCCCAAGCGTTGCGGCCCCGCAGGGCCTTCTTCTAAACGGGACCTCATCAGCGTGCTTAACTCGGCCCCCGTCCTGCGGCCCTTTAATACCGACCGCATGACAAGCAGCCAAACAAGATCCCACCCACTTTTATTTTACTTCTTTCTGCTCTTTCTGTGCTACTCCCTTTCTCTCTTTTTTTTCTCCTTCGCTTCCTTTGTTCTGGTGAAGCGGCCCGTTTAGCACGTTTCTTAAAGTAGAACACAAAATCCCCTCGAGAATGCCGCCTCCCCCCCCCCCTCCTTCAACACCTCCCTCGGGTGACAAGGTGTAGGGATGGCTCAATCGTCACGGAAACACTAGCAGCTCAGCGCGTACAGCGCGGCGAGAAGCTGCCGCACACTGTCCACTGAGCGCAAATAACCTCTCCCGATATCTCACACACGCACAGATGCGTGCACACTCATTCCATCGTGCTTTGACACTCATACGCACTCACTCCCTACTCCCATTCTCTCCCTCCCTCACACTTACTGCTCACACATCCGCATTTTCACATCTAATCACTCGCTGACCCGTGCTTACGATGCATGTGAAGTTGCACGCAAGAAATCGCACAATCATACGCGAGCCCTCTTGCACTCGCACAAAATCTTGCATTGTTACTCGCATTCTCCCTCTCTCTCTCTCTCCCTCGCTCTCTCTCGCTCTCTCTCTCACCCTTCGTCCCCTGTCTGCCTCCCAGAGGATTCAAAACATTCACACCCAGCGTCTTCCTGTTGAATGTGTCTCTCTTTAAGGGTATTGGCTGTGTTAGGCAACCAAACCCTTTTTTCCCTTCCTTGATGGCCAAAACTTCATTCTACCATGTACGCACAATAAATTAGAACACAAGACAAAGATCATGTGCTTACAAAACTAAAATTTTCAGGTTGGAGCAAAAAAACAATAGTAACAGTATTTCAGAATCTGGCCCTAACTTAGCATAAATTGCCATCACAAATGAAACATGAAAATAAGATTAATTTTGTAACATCTGAGTTATTTTGGGTTCACGCTCTCAGAATAGAATTTATTTATACATTAAATAATTGGGCATTAAAAATAATATTTGATTTTCCAAAACCGAGACAAGTTAGGACACAGCTACAGTCGCTCGAGATTCATGGTCAGTGCCTGATTTTTAATGATGAAACGTGTTACCTTTATGTAGTGTAATTATGAAAAAGATGTTTCTTTTAAAATAGCTTTGACTTGAATGCGGTGTGACTGAGATCCATGAGGTGAATCTGGGAAATAAGCAGTAAATCGGACCAGGAAGCCGTCAGACGATAAGAGCGGCTCAGTCCCACGATTGTGTTTTTGGGAAGGGCTCCGTTCAGCTCTGAGAGATGAATGCTTGAGAAATGAATGTTCCATTTTTACCCCTTGCCTGTATACACCAGTGAGGTCAAAGGGCCATCACACCCTCCTGTTCTGCAATGGCCAAATTTTGCCCGAGATAACAGCAGTGAATTAACTGCCATGCTAAGAGATGAGGTTGGGGAAAAAAATTAATAAAAACGGCTGCATAAGATGGGAGACTTCCACGCTGCAGCCATTCCTGTTGATTCCCTCTTATCAGCATTTATTTTGCATTTTGTAAGTCTGAGGAATATGATGCATATGTTTTTTTTAATATATATATATTCCTAATCAGCAGTCAAGAACTCCATTGCGTTCAGTTGCCAGTAACAACTGTCACATCAGTGCTATAATGACATTCTAATCGCATACTTGTGATCTTAGACCTGAAAGGGTTCATCACAGTTGGAAGCAAATTTGTCATTCAGTTTTATATTTTGACTGGATATGATTTGTTTTATTCATACAATCAAGCTAAATAAAAACTGCATAATATCTACTAATGTTACAGTGCTGTACTGTAACTGTCACATGACAATGGAGGAACTTCAGTTCAATCATATGGAAGACTGTGCAAGCACTGTTTCAGTCAAATGGAATAAAGTACATACTATCATTTATTCCCACCCATGTTGTCACCCTCCTTAGAACTGATGTCAACTGTGGACTTGGTAAGAAACAGAGAAGAGGGCTGATTTTTGTTTTGTAAATTTTCCTCATGTCACAGGCTTTTTGCATCTCCATCTGCCTTCCTGCGGCCTTCACTTCTAAAAGATGCTACGAACAGCTTTAAAATAATACGTTGCCATTACTTACACCGGTGGCCATTATGTGAACTGCAGGCACCACCTAATTTCTTCTACTCGCTCGCAAGACTGAACGTAATTAATGAGGTAGCTATAAAGTTATGCAGTTATTATGCCTTGACTAGTGTCAGTTTTTCTTTTCTATTGGATTTATAGAGCTTAATATTATAGGCTAGTACAATATAGGCTCGTGACAGTGAATTAATGCATTCAAGTAGCATGATACGTTGAATTTATATGATATGTCAGTGCTAGCTGGGAAGCTTTATCAATCGATGTTTGTCTAGCTTTCAGTAAGTGGCTCAACAATGTCACCATCGCTAAATTTTCTGGACGATAATGCTAACAGTTAGTGAATTAGATGAAATATTATAAATTAGATGTGCTGTGATACTTCATCATTGTTGTGATAGCTTCCGTCACAACTCTTGTTTGGCTTAATCAAGGCACTAATATTTCAGCATCATTGAATAGGCCTTTTTTATTTTCAACTAACGTTATTGTATTAATTGGGTCTGACCGTGGGTTGAGACAACAATAACGTAAACGAAAGTCAGTTATAAACAGAACTGGATTGAATTTAGGTTAGACTGGAGATAACGAACATAAAATGTAGCTACAAAGTCATGTAACTGGTAATGAAGCACCTACTGTATGGCAGCCGAAGAGAATCGGACACAGAGGGCGCACATTAACGTCACTTCCTTTGAAATTTCATGGAAATTCCAACCCGACACCTCCACAAATAAATCAGTCCGCAAGCAACCAACAAAGTCAGGAAAGGTCTTGTTTTTTTATGTTACGCTGCAGTCCATTCAGACTTTGATGATAGAAAGCAATAGAAAGCAATAAAAAAAAAAAGAAGTTGCACATATCACCTTAAATGGCTCTAATATCACGATCACTTGACCACAAATATCTCGGCTCAGGAGTCAGCGAGCGCCTCCCTCCGTGTGATACGGACTAACAAGCAACAGACCAGATGTATGGTGCTAGTGTATGGTCAAGCTAGCAGACACAAAAGGCCAAACACCTAGGGCGTGGATTAGGGAGGGCCAGTGAGAGGTGTGTTTTCAAAACAGCCCCATCGGAGGGATGAAACTCCTCTCCTCCCTCTTCGCCTCACCCTCTTTCTCCCTCCTGAGGCAACACACAACTCAGAATCAAGCAAAACAGGGGGAGAAGAGGTAAAAAGGAGCTATCCGTTTAATTAGCTGACGACGGGATCCCCAGACAGGCGTAGCAGACCTGGTTTCAAAAACCTGAGGGATAATCAGATGGTGGGATACAAAGTTAAGGGGCGGGGTTGTCTTAAAAATGGTGGGAAACAAACATTTTGATGAACGTGTAACTTGACACTTTTCCCCACCCGTGCGCGACATCCACTTCCCCAGGTAAACACTTGATGTTTGCAAAATATTGCAGGAATGTTTTCTCAGCGTTATTAAATTTCAAAATTGCAAGAGCAATTTCCTTAAGCTGGATCTCCATTACACACACTGACCAACTGCCCTCAACTCACAATGCGCAGGCCCGAGTGTATTCACATTTTGTAGGAGTTGACTATTATTATTATTATTATTATTTGTATTACCATTAGAACAGATTCATACTCGTGCTAGTTCAATAATTACCTTCAAATAACTACCTTCCTCAAGTAATTGTAAGGGACATTTTTGAATTTTTTAAATCAATTGTGTCCTGTAATTCATTTGATAAAACTATCACATCACGTTATTACACACTTTCAAAAACCTTTTTTTTTCTGTTAGGACCATTATGTCCTGAAGCACATTTTAGTGTTAATGGGGAGGATTCCTAATGGATATTAACCCTTCATTTTAGGGTCCGGCACAATTTTATCCAGGCACTTACCTGACAAGTTTTACACCACATTCTATTCAGCAAAAATAAAACTTCAACATCATTAGGAGGTTAATGGCTTCAAGCTAATTACTCTACTGCAGAAACAACAACAACAACCATAACATCAAAAATAGTAAGCATCATTAACTTCAAACTGCCAAAGTTTTGGTCTCAAAATACATTACAGATCTGAGAGCCGATGGTTACAAAAGAATCCTGGGCACCATTGAGGCTCCGCGGCAGATTTACACCGAGCAGATCTTTCTCTGAAAATAATGGGCGACAAAATCTAGAGTACTCTGGTTCGGAGATCCAACGGGCGGGGTGGGGGGAGTTGGAGGAGCGAGTCAAAATTTGCGTGAGGCTGGGAGGCTCGTGGACACGATGAAAGTCATGTGTGGAGGTTCGGACACACAGTGAGTTAAATACGGGAAGATGGACAGTCACAAAGCGGCCTGGAAAATAAATGAGAGCTCACCGTAAATTTAGTGAACAGTATTCATTAGCAACAGATAAGGCCAAGTGGCAAAAACTTGTGCAAGTATCATATTTAATTCATAAAATAGCCGTCATTTTTAAGGGTTTTCTTCTACAGTACATAAACAGAGGGATAACAGGCAAATTTCTGAAATTTCCTCCAAAAGGTCAATGTTCTATTTTGGTAGGAATGAGGAGCCTTTACAAGCAAAAAGGTTCTTATGGACCCACAGGGTACCACGCTGGTGAGAAGTGTTTGAACATTTTGAATCACTTTTTTATTCTACTTTTTTCTTAAAGTGTACGAGCGTTTTCCGCTTCATTCACTTTGTTTGGCTGTTGTTATCGAAGGTAAAGGCAGCAGTACCCATACTAGCTTCCAGAACTCAAGGTTGTAATTGTTAGATTTTAAAAAAAAACTTGCAGTTTAAGTTGTGTATATATATTTTTACTGTTCGATAACCTCGCTTCTCCGATGAAGCTATTCTTAGACGGCTGTATGTGTGTGTTCTGTGAGTGTGTGTGTGTGTGTGTGTGTGTGTACACGCTGCATAACGCACGCCGTGCGTGCATGCCTCTGGCAGTTAGGATTTCACTACTAAACCCCCTTAATGCCCTGCGGTATCTCGTGTCATGTACGAGAGAGGCTCGAAGCGGTCTGAATGAGATCCTCAGTGTTCGCAGTCCGCAAAAGACAGCCGAGCAAAGAGCCTTAACTAGCAATCAGTCAAAGACGGCACGCCCGTGAGCGCTTCCTGACAGCAGGAGCGACGCGGCGAGGGAGAAAGATAAAGAAAGGATGCACGAGTTATTTCTTTTTTTTTGTCTTTTCCTCTTTTTGAGAGAGTGTGGACGGGAAGTCCAGGACTTCGAGGTGAAAGTTCCAGAGAGCAGAGGATCATGGGTCATCATTTAAAGGGTCACTTGCACCCCCCCCCCCCCACCCCCATCATGGCTCCCCACACCAGTCACTGAGACACTGACTTACTTTTACCTGTCTGTTAGTGCAGGTCTGTCAGTTACAACATTCATTCTGTTCTGTTCAGATTTTGACCAATCTATTTGCATTTTGACCTAATTGGGAAATGTGCTAGTAAGTTTAATACGATTTAATACGGTTCAAATGTCTTCAGGAAATACTGCTAGAATGTCTGTGAGTAAATTCCCCATGAAGCGTTCAAACATTTATTTTAGTGTTGTTGAAAGCAGTGTGTCAGTTATAAAGCATGTGTTGGTATTTCTTTTTGTAAATATACTGTATCACATTACTTATGCAGGCCAGGTATTCATGTCTTTATTGTACTTTAATTTGCGGGTGTGATTTTTCTTCCTTCTAGTAACATGCACGTGAAGTTACCGCTGTGTAAATTTAAAATAAAGTGCCATTCGAGTGCAATTTTGTGGATCCTGACAGAACGCCGGGACATCTGACATGCGAAACAATGCAGGTAACATGTCATAGTTTCTGTTTTGTTTCCAAAGTCCTATATGTGTCAGGAGATTTGACAGATTACACATTTGCAAGATAGAGGCCACACTCCTGTCTTTGTCGGCCGCCTGCACGAGCATTTGTGTTCGTCGTCGGCCTCGCAGGCGCGCTCAAGAGGTGAAATAGGAGAGGAGTCGACCGGAAGGTGCGACACGACCGATAACAAAGTTAGACATACAGCTGTTGTTTAAAAGTCACGTATTTAATGACCCGCGTGATCACGCATCCACACTCGCCCCAGGAGAGAGAGTGTGTGTGTGTGTGTGTGTGTGTGTTTCATGTGCAGAAAGAGACATCCTTTTTTAATGAGCCTGTTCTCGCCAAAAGAAAAACTGTGTCAAAATGTCAAAATTCCGGCGGACTGTTCAGTATACAGATATATGAGAGACACATACTTAAATACTGTCGTGGCACAATTTTTGTTTTGTCTGTATTCCAGCACATTGACTTTGAAAACAATGAATATGAGCTTAACTTTCAGCTTTAAATGGTGCGTATCAATATGGTGTGAACCCTATAGGAATAGACCTTTTTTTTATTGAGGGTCACAATCCAAATGCTTAAATTGAGTCATCTGAAAAAGAAAAAAAAAATGGAGTAACATTAAGAAATGATGCTGCCGTAAAATATGGATGATAATATTATATAATGTAATATCCCTAAGCTTCTTAAGGGCTATAACTATTGGTCCTGTATTAACCTGTAATAGTTATAGGGCTAAAGTTATGCGAAATGAACCAGTCAAGAGAACACCGCATGAGTTTATGAGTGACAGAATTGTATACTCAGAGAGCATAGATGACATTGTGCTTGATATGAAATTAGAAAATTAACTGAAAAATGACTTCATCAGTATGCACAAATTAAAGTTAATCAAATGTTGGCTATGCAACATACTCTCAAATAACAATCTAAATCAATTAAAATATAATTAAGTAAAATAAAATGAAAGAAGCAATTAAACTAAATGAATAAATGAGGAATGCTAAATGGGTGGCACGCTATAAAATGAGTAGCTGAATTGTGTAAACACTGTTGTTAAATGTAGGCCTACTTCTAGATTTTTAATTAATGTCATTGTTTTACCTTCGGTGGAGTTAATAATTGTGGTAGCTTTAGTAAGTCTTTAGACGGCAACACCATTTTGAAGGGTTGCTATGCTAGCAAAGTTCACAAAGTATGGATTTACATGCTGAAATTAAAGCTGACAATTTTGTAATTTCATCCGTCGGTATTTATAGCTACACAGAGAGATCCCGTCTTTCTGAAGGACTTACAGTCCTTATAGTGTCCTAATACTTATGGGCTTCACCTTTTTTGAAATACAGAGAAAAATACAGGCTTTGGGAAACGATTGAGACAAGCATCACTCCGGAGATGAACCGTAGAGAAAGCGAAAAACAAATCAATCACTTGCGTCATCTTGGTCCTGTTGTCATTCACGACGGCGGCATGGTAGTGAACGTTCAAAAAACCGTACGACAGGTGAAATCGCTCCGCGAAATCAAAAACAGCTGAGCGCATTAATAGCACTGTATTTTTTTTCTTCTTCTTCTTCTTTTTTTTTGTCGTGTATCAAATACATGAGCCGGGCCTTGTGGTGTATTTAAAGCACTGCTTGACACATATAGAAGAGATCCAATGTCTCAGATAGCGGGCAGATAAATGCTTGCTTCCGTCTTTTTTTTTTTTTCCTTTTTGTCCTGGGAGGCTGGGGAAAGTTGTGTCTGTGTGTGTGTGTTAGTGTGTGTGGTCATCTGCCAGCATGTCAGTTCTCAAATAATGGGTTGCGTTGTGATGAGCTATTCGATGGCTCTGTTTAAGGGATCTCAATTGAAGGTTAGAACAGAAAGAAGATCTTTGACCTCCAGAAGATATTTTAACCTGTAGGTAAAAAAAGAAAAAAAAAAAAAACTACTGCAATCAGGGACTTTCTCACTGGTCCAAATTTTACCATGTGACTATCTTTACCTGGACATTAGAATTTATTTGGTACATGTGAGTGTTTCAGAGTGTGTTTGTTTGCCTGTGCTTGTCTGTGCGTGTGTGACAGACAGAGAGAGAGAGAGAGAGAGAGAGAGAGAGAGACTAAGAAATTGAGGGGCGATTACACTCTGTATGTGTTCATTCACTAAGTAATCGTGGAAATGCCCGTTTCTCTACTTCCAATATCATGTTCTTTAGGACACAATGAGATTATCCACTCCGGAGCTAATGACTCAATGACAGTAACATTGCTCCCCCTGGTGGACGCTCAGTGAATGGCCCAGGTGAGCCACAGTAACGGGCACACTTCACCCCTGCGAAATTGTTTGAATGAACTGATAGGAAGGTGACAAATGTGCTGGTATGCTCCATAACAGTGCTATTATTTTAATATTGTGCGCAAAAAAATTAAGCGGTGCCACAGCCTTTATTTTATGAATTAAATGCAGCATTATCTCTCTGTATTATAAATATTTAATTATCCTTTAACTTGACTATGTTAATATCAGGATGAGTATGTAAAATACCCTTTAACAAAGAAAAAAGGCAATGAGCAGGAAAAGTGGTGGTAGCAACCACAGAAATTATATCAACATTAGTAGCAACAGTAAAGCAGTAATAAAATAATTGTTTTATTACCAGTAGTTATATCTCAGCAAGTCCCAGCAAAATCATGGATTTTGTCATCATTTTTACTCCAACTCAGTCATGCTCTCGAAATCCTCCCTTCCTTTGGGTTCTGAATTTTTCCGCATTTAGAAAAGCATTCTGGGTAAGTACCGCATTGTGGCTCGCATTCCTGAACGTGACAATGATGAAGCGCTATGCTAATTCCACAACAGGAAATCTCTACAAGCCTCAGATAAGCTGTGCGCCGAACGGTGTGCGTATTACATTAGCATAGCATTCCCTGATCAAATTGAGAGCTCTTGATGAACTTAAGGTGGGACATTTGGTGAGCTGACTGAGTGCAATGTATTTTCCGGCCAACAAACAACTGGTGGTGACGTCAGATGGAACTGAAATTTTTAATTCATCAGTTATAGGTATTAAACCACTGAGCATGAGAATATGAGGACTGCAACTTGTAATTGTAGGTTAACACAAACATACATCGGCTACATGCGAGACTCGCATGCACACAGACATTCTGATTCTTACTAAAAAAAATAAGAGACATATGAGAAGTTACAAACTCTTCCTGACTTAAATTTACACACTAAGGCACATACTGTACAAAAAGAATGCAACGAAAGCAGCAGTGTATGTACTCTTGTGTTATTATTATTATTATTATTATTATTATTATTATTGTTGTGATTTTAGTAGTAGCAATGGTAGTAGTACAATGGGTATTTATTCTGAGAGTGAAGGAGAGAAAAGTTACATTTCTGTGCTGCTTTGCGCAGTATGACTGCAGTAGCAGGAGAGGTTTTTCCTGCTGTTTTGGGTTCAGTCTGTAGTTATGTGAAGGATTAGGGGTCTCAGAAGTTCAGGCCCAGAGGCTGAGCTGTAACCTGAGCTGGGACCAGGTGTGTGCCTGCAGGTCAGAGGCCGGGGATAAGCACGCAACGTCCTCTCTCCTCTCTCCCCGTCTCGCTGGCTTTAACCCCACCCCCGAGTCTCCTTCTCTGCACCAGTACCTCACACTGACTGACATACCGGGCAGCACATCCACCTACATTATTAATGTTGTGATTATTTATTTACTTATTTATGCATTAAATGTCTTGCAGGGGGCAGGAATACAGTAGCCTCGAGTAGGATGGCCATTATCTATCTGTGAGAAGCATGCAACAGCTCCTGTACCACAGCAAACGCACTAGCCAACCCTAACCCTGAGGGGCCATTAAGAGTAAGATTGACATGTAAGAAGTTGTTAGACAAGCCTGTATATAGTATATGCATGCATATTTTTTGGTGAGTGTATACTTACAAGCAGAGCATGCACTACATGTTGAATATACTTGCATACTGTACTTACGGAACACAGAATGTCTGTATGGAGTATGGAACAATGGGAAAGAAGAGGAGTTTTCAAAATGAATGCCTCTGAAACCCCACCAAAGACGTATAGCCAGACTGAATGCATGATTACAACTAAATGAGTGTGTTTAAACAGCTCCACCCAGCCCTCCCAATGCCTCAACTCTCTTGGTGAATTTGCGCGTCTTTAAAATGCCCCGTCATCAAAAGCCTTGGCCCGTGACCACCAGGTGTGTCAATCACTAACGCTTCGGACACAATCGTGAGGTGCCAGGAGACCGAACGAGTGAAAAGCCAACTCAAGCGACTTGCAATCCATCCTTACAAATGGGAAAATGTGACCAATATTAACAGGCGATTTGAGCAGATGCTACGTATCCTGCGTTATTGCATCTAGCTCTGGACCATGAATTTGGGACATTTAAATAAGGGAAGGTCGCCGCATTGCTGGTCACAAAATGTCACAAGTGGCACCAGGAAGTGAGGAAACATGCAGAATGTCATTAGTGGTAGGTCTCAGAGCCATGGGGACCACAGGTTTGAGATCTGGATACTGTGATGTCACTGTAACTTCCGTTAGCCTAACATGCCACATGGCTCCAGCTTGAATCTGGCTGTAAACTAGCCTGAGAGTATGAGCTTCTTGCTAAGCAAAGGGCAAGCAAGAGGCTCCCACTGTTTTGGGTTTCCTGGACTTAAACAAGTTATTTTAACTACATTATTTTTTGCCCCAGTTAAACTTACAATTGCATGATCACCCAATGACAGATAATAATGTGCGTGTGTGTGTGCATGTGCGTGTGTGTCAGCATATGTACTTGAACTATACGTCTGTGTGTGTACTGCGTAGGCTCTTGCACTGTACGTGTGTGTGGGTGTGTGTGTGTGTGTGCATTTTAGATTGTGGATTTGGGGAGTCTGGGTGCTTCATTCTTGATTTAGTGTAACTAGTGTAAGACTTAGACTGTCGACAGCTGTCATTATTAGTACCTGATGTAGCAACGTACAGTAACTTTAATTCCCACCCATCTGGGGCGTGTGATTAAGCAGAAATCTTCAGGATTAAGAGTTTGGGATTACTAACCAGTAGGACCTGATGTCTCTCACATTGTACGTGTTGTATTTCAATTGAGGTTTACCGTCGATGGACCGCAAAGCCAATCTCAGTCTCATTGAGGGTTTTTTTCCCAATACGAAAGCCATACATGCGCACAGCATCTGTTGCATATATCACGTACAGTAGAGAATTTCTGGTGCAGAAAACAAAATAATAAAAATAAAATAATAGTAATGCAAGACAGGGCATGTGTGTACAAATTAAATCTTTTAAAAGTACCAGGAATACCTCCAAGTCCAACAGTAGTTCCTTATAGACCCTCAAGGGTCTATAATGACGTGCATCGAGACACAAAATCAAGAGGGAAAATTTAGCATTTAGCATTAGCACGAGCAGTGTGCTTGATGCAGGTGGGGAGCGCTATGACACTGCGAACAAAGAGACCGTCGGGCTCCTCGGATCGGCGAAGTGCCAGCGGTGATCTCACCCGCCCTGGTATGGGCCTCCGCACGTTAAGCAGGGCTCAGGGGCGTGTGAACGGGCCGGCCAGCCGTAGCCTCCGCGGGCTAACGCAGGGGGCAGCCCTCCTCCAGCCCCCCCCCACTCCCAGCCTGGAGAGCAGCTCCTTGAGGGAAACACACATCCCTTTGTGCCGGCCGTCTTTAATCTGGGACTTCATTAGGGAAGGAAGCGCCAGTACATACAATAACTCCATTGTCTTTTTTTCACAATTTTTTTTTTCCACAGCCGCCAACGGTCACTCGGGGATGAGCCGAGCGGCACGCTTCTCTTTCCTGGTGACGTTGGCGGTGTACCTGAATCCCGCAGGACGGAGTACGTCAGCTCATCCTGCTCAGAGGAGGAGAGTTCCTGGTCGCAGGGTTCAAACTGTACACACTGTGGCCTTCATAAGTTCACTGTAAACCTTCATAGTGTGGTAAACTCAAATGTTCTGTGGAAACCGATTACCTCAAAAACTGTGGGCCAACTTAATTACATTGTGCGGTAAGAACTTAAAGAAGATAAGGAAAGTTTTTTTTACATGTTTTTAAGTGATGTGAACAGAGATCATTATGTTTGCACACTCAATTTTTTTGAGGTAATCAGTTTCCACAAAACATTTGAGTTCACAACTCTTGTCAGGGTTTACAGAGAGTGACACAAGTGTAAAAGGCTCTAATTCCAACACGGTTAATCCCACATCGTATCCAAACATTACAATGCAGACTGACAGCATTGATATTCAGGTACGCACTTTTGTATCTAGTGAACCGAGAACAAATCATCGCCTTTTAAAACAGCGTCACTATCCAATACTTACAGACCCTGTTTACTGGCAGTACACAGCCTTGTTCTACCATTTTGACCAACCATTGTGTGGGTCTGCGTGATCCAAACAAAGCACACCTCATTCAACGGAAGATCCCAACTCTATTCTGCTAATTAGTTGAGTACGATGTGCCAAACTTAGGGTTAAAATGAAAACATACAGAATGGTTGATCTCCAGGAACAGGTAGGGTTTCCACTAAGACACAGCTTATGCTCATAGAGAAAGCACCGTTCCGCCTTCTCTCATGATGGTTTCATTGCTCTTCCTCATGGTTATCCAATGAATGAATGCATCTTCATTGACTGGAGAGGGTTTGAATAATGGATAGCACATTGCTGCATTTAGCTAGATTGTTTTAGTGCACACGGCAGAGAGGGCGCCAAAGAGCTCCATTATGGAGATAAACTAGAAACTGCAGTGTAATTATTATGTATGTTCTGCACATTTCTCGCTGTCAGAGGCCAAATGGCTTTGACTGTGGTCAAATACAGAGCTGCCTTTCATGGAAAATAGCACAACGGCTGGATGGTTGTGCGCATGAAATGCTAACTACTAATGCTAATCGCAAAAAATAAATAAATAAAAAATTTCTGGACATCATGTAAATAAAGTGTTGTGCCTTCTTGCTTGGACTTTTTAAGCCAGCAGGTGGAATTATGGAAGGATTTCGCCAGATTCTACATGCTACTTCGCTGAGGCGTAGCTATAGCGGTAAAATAGGCAGCCGGGCGTGTTAGGTGGGATTTCTGTAGCTACTCGGTTTCTACACCCTCTCTCATCTCCCTCCACTCTCTCCTCTTATTAAAAGAGATGTCAGCTGATGCCAACTGTGCACCAGCCCCCCATTTTATTCATGACCCCCCACCCACCCCTCCCTCCCTTTCCCCCTCCCTCTCTCCTCCTTAGAGAGATGAATTCTGAGTCGAACTTGCCAAGTGACCCGTGACCATGGGTGGACAAGGTCGTCAGTCCTGAATCCTTTTTTTCTTTCCCATCTTTTTACAGCTCTCTGTCTCTATCATACCCCTCACCAGACAGGCCAATATCATTAGTACTTATTATTAATACTAATACAGATATAAATACTAATAATTTATAGAGAAATATAAGGATTTTTCATTCGTTCATGTGTTCTTTCTTTCCCTCCTCGCCTCCGTCCAAAGGCTGGTGACAAGCCTGCCATTCCGCTGTCCATTGGGCGTGAGCTGTCAAAGACATGCGAACGATGACAGAAAAAATGTGGATGAAGGGAGGGGGGAGGGGGATCCTGCAAAGGATGCTGGGAAAAATATGAGAGAATGGTAATAGGGCATGGCGATGAGGAGTGGGATAGTTTGGGGGGGATGTGGTAACAGGGATAAAAACCCTGAGCGCATTATGCCTGCACTCTCCCCTCCCTGCTGTCATAATTACGTACGTGAGCGCCACGCCGCCATGTTTGACGCTCGCCGACGAGAGCCTCTGATTTAATAGCGTATTTACATTTACTGCGCCGGTTTTGCACGCAGGCGCCTGGCCGCCGACCCCCGCACGCGTTTCCTCGCGGCGAAATAACTCACGGCAGTGCTGTCAATCAGGGCCTGATTTTTTTTGTCTCTAATGGGATGTTATATACTCCTAACCCGAGCTATAGCCGCAATACATCAAAGGAGTAATGAGAACAGGATCTCACACATGTCCTCTCACAGGAAGCCCTGTAATAAGGTTAGTAATAAGGGCCGGTATGGGCCTGGAGGTTGTATTTCAATCCAGTCGTCTTCTGCCATTGTGGGCCTGCCCTGGTGCATCGTGGGGAGGAGGAGGGGGGGGGACATATCGAGAAAGGGCCTTTCATTGTGACGGTTTTTTGAAGGCCAGAACCAGGCAGAACAAAAAGCCTCACGTCCCATAATTCACATTGAATGCACTCGGTGTTGCACTGAGGAAAAAATTGAGCCCACTCAAGGTTAGCATTTATTCGGCCAAATTGATTATGTCAGTCCTGCGTTATTGCTGGCTTAATACTTGTACGTTTTGAACCGCACAATCCCTACATTCATCGAAACAATTCATCCATTAATGTAATTTTTATTAATTCTGTTCACCAAACGACAAAACATTTAATTCAAGAGTAAGCCTATCAATTTGGAGGCACAAAGAGTAGTTTTCATGCAGGCAGCTGTTCAAACTGTAGCTGAATTAACAGCTACCAGTAAAGCACTCTTCAGTTGATTCCCCAGATATACTTGCCATGCAGTAAGACTATACCCTCACCTGAACTAACTCTTCTGTTGTGGAGATGGTTATGTCCTGTTCACAGTGCGGCCGCACACACACTCAGATTGCTTTCCAATCAGAGCAGAGGTGAAAACAAAGCTAATTAGAGATTCACAGATCACTCAGCGCCACATAGTTAAATTTAACTCTTAGTTCATGAGTCAAATACTGTATATAAATTGCTCTTACATTACTTAAATTTCACTTGTTTCTTCTGCGATATCAATCAACTATGCTTCACCAAATTAGGTTTTAAGTCACTCTCAATATTATAATAATAATCATAATAATCATAATAACAATAATAATAAAAGAGGATTTTCAATCCCTTATTTGTGTAAATAGCGCTAAGCCCTGCAAATAAATGTGACTTTCATGCTAGCAACGCACACGTGACTGTTTTGGACCAAAACAGCATTTAAACTTCAAAGGCCGTGTGTTTAACTGCAGAGCCACTAAGATACAGGAGTGGAAACAATATTTAACATGAGTCCTCTATCTGATCCCTCACCCCATTATGTTTCAGCTAGCATAAGCAGAGGATTTAACACACGCACACAAACACACACCGGTCTGTACACACACACACGCACACACGCACTCTCACACACAAAGAAGAATTCCTTGTAAGGACATCTCAAGTGCTAGCTGAGGTCACTCAGTTCAAACTCTTCTTTCCTTTTCTCATTATAAGGTTCTGGAAATATTTAGGAAGGATTTAATCTTTCCCATTACATTATTTTCTAATACAGAGGTCCACACTAACGACAGTATAATACTAACTCATTTTATTGATTCTATTGACGCTTTAAAAGTATTATTCTTGAGAAGTCTGCACTCCACGGTATCAGGACGACAGCAGCGCCACCAGTATGCAGTAAACCCAAAATTCTCCTGGATTGACTATTAATTGCCAACAACTGGTTTCCATTAATTTGGCCAGTATTTTCAAACCATCATTTTGCAGAATTCGTCGAATCTGCAATCTATTGTAGTGACTGTTTACATTAGCCTCAGGGTGATGCACGTTTGATTGCATACAGGCAGCTAGTAGATGAATTACAAGTGCTACAGATGTTCACCATAAAAATATCTAATGTTTTATTTAACTTCATTTTTAGGAAGCACAAAGAAAGCCAACCTTTTCAAAATTACAACCTAATTTGCTGTTAATTTATATGTTCACTGTGGGCATTAGCATCACTGACTTATTCAGCTATTCAGGCATGCTTCAAATGTTGGCCAACACCCCATGCTTGCTAATATTACAGTTGAATTTTTTAGCTGTGGTATGTAGACTCCATTTTTTGGCTAAAAAAGACACAGCCATTAACTTTTCTTCCGATATTTGACAGCAATAGCTAATGTTTTCAGACGCTACATGGCATTATGGTATATTGGGCTTTTGGATTACATCCACATCATTTTCATCATAAATAACAAAAAAAAAAGCTGAATTACCACACTTGAGAATTTGATAAAATTCACTGTTCAGTGTCCTCATTGCATTCACTTGCAGGTTTGCCAGCTCATTGAGACCTCCCAGGTAATGCCATCAGTAAACAGCATCAAAGCTGAGTTACAGTCCCTCTCTGGCTAGAGTGCCCACTTATCTGAAAACTTACATAGTGGAGCTTAAATGGGAATTTCAGTCCAAAGATTTCTAATTTTTCTCAGATTTCTAAACTTTGAGCATTTGAAGAAATAAAACTTTAAAGCTTACTTTCAGCTGTACACCTTTCCCATTCATTTGAATGGTGGAACTTCATGAGTCTTTGTTTCTAAAGCCGGGGTGTTCAATCTAATCCACAAAGGGCCGGTGTAGGTGCTGGTTTTTGTCACAGTCCAACACTAATACAACTGATTCTACTCATCAAGGTCTGATTAAACCTCCTGATCAGTTAATTAGTGGGATCAGGTGGTGTAGCACTGGGCTAAAACAAAGACCTGCACCCACACCGGCCCTTTATGGATAAGACTGGACACCCCTGCTCTAAAGTGTGCATCTCACTGGGTTTACGAACAGTTGGCAACTGTGGCGAAAGGACATTCTGCAAATAGTCTCCAAGTAGTCGCCACGATCGCCAACCATTCGCCGATCTCACTTTCATTCGCCAAGAAGTTTTGAACATGTTCAATCTTTGGCGAACATGTCTTTTCACCAAATGGTCTGCAAAAACTGGCTACAGTCACCAACTGTTCTCCAAATGGTCTGCAAACGTTCTTTGTGGTCGTCAACTATTCTTCAATCATTCGTCTTCCTCAGAATGTGGCAACTTGTTGAAGAATACTTGCAAAATAGTGGGCGAATAGACCAAATGGTTGGAGACCAGTTGCAGCATAGTTTGAGAATGATTTACAAATGTTGTATTCACCATGCTTTGAGGCAGGACTCATAGTATTTTTCAGTTCAGTTTTTTTGAACATTCATTTTGATTGCGCAAACTTCGATGTCAGCGTGCAGCTTTCTGGCCATTGATACTGGTCATTGCAGGTTATCGTTGCAATCATTGTTAGAGGTCTTTATGCTGATTGCTAACATCTAACGTTACCCACAGCTATATTAACCGGAAGATAGCAAACCTTAGCAGTCAGTGAATACAAAAACAGCAACAGCCATTCAACTGTATGAAGTTACACAAACATTTTGCAGTTTTTTGCGATTGTACATAAGGAAGACAGTATGTCTTGATGAGTCCGCAATAACATCAGTGGGTTCTCAAATTCCAATTCCAAATTAATCTTCTCAAGGTTCATCGAAGTCATGTAGTAATGTTAAGAAAAACTTGTTTTTTTTTTTAAATAATGATAAATTCAGTGGTTTTTCACATCACAATTCCAGTGAATGTTTCTCAAGGTTCACTGACGTAATGTAAGTACAAAACAGTCAGTTTATGAGTCATGACTAACGAGTGGTTGGCTGGAAGCCTGTAACAGTGACAGTATAAGAACTGGTAGACAGTATAACATAAAATCAGAGATAGACAGACAGAGAGGAATTATCATCTTTTACAATAAACATGCTTGAACGTATTGCTTGTGATCCGTGGTCAAAAATAATTAAAGAAACTCTAGAGTGACTGAGGGGGATTTCACTGGCTAAGGGTCACAAGGGTTAGGGTTATTAAGGGTTAGAATTTCAGACAGCATATTATGGGATTGTGGGATATGAGTCTTGAACCACAATGTAGTTAACACTCTCCTATTGTTATATGTCATGACTAGTGCTCGAGGTTTACATTTATTCTCATATTCTCATACTATTTGTTGGATTTCTGTTGTTTGCACTATCATGTGAAAACTTTTTTTATTACTGCTCCAAAGCATCAAGCACTTGCTGAAGTGTACCAATTAGGCAGTAGACACAACACAAACCCATAAAATAATTCAACCAGCTTGGCTAAAGAGCTCAATGTGTAGAGGCTTCAGGGTCCTTCACCCTTTTTGTGTCTGGCAAGAAAATAAGGGAGAGAAAAGAAGAGAAGAAGAAAACAGGAAGACAAGCAGGACGGAGGGATTGTGCGTTTTGAATTTGTGGCCATTCCGGGATTCCCTTTCCCTGTTTCATGCTTTGAAATTGTTACACAGCTATTGTCCATGATATGTTTTAACCTCATGCTTTGGGAATATAAATGTGTGATAGTCATGTAAAGATATGGTATACCTGACTTTACTGAAATTCAGAAAAAGTATGAAAATGGCGCAGTATGAAGAAGGTAGGAGGTAGGAGGAGAGAGTTAGAGAGGGAATATGCTGTACTGCGGGAGACATACCCCCTGGGAGACTGGATCTTGTCAAGAGGATCACACCAGTCTGTCAGCCTCACAGTGGAGACCCAAGCAGAACAGAGGGACAGGAACTAATATCTTAGGAGCACGGTGCGATCGTTCAGTAAATAAAGGCTGCCCCTTTGCCGGCAATAACCAAGGATTAACCGTAAGCTCCTAACGGCAGAAGCACTGCTGAAATGGCTCCCCCACCAACAACGGCTGATTCCGGGCCTCCAGAGGAAGGCGGGTTTTTTTCAAGGTGCGGACACGCATTACTAAACTAATGACACCCTCATTCATCTAAAGGCTCAACGCCGACTGTGCATCAGGACCAACTGTGTTTCCCTAACATCAGGTGTGATGTATACACACATACAGCAGTGCACACATGCATTGTTGAGACAATAACACACACTTCAAAGGGACGGCGGAGTGCTGATCCTCGCGGCTGTTCTTCGGGCTCGGGACTTCCTCCCGGCCGGCCGGACCCCAGGAAGTGCGCCTGTTTGGGCAGAGGAGCTGAGGAAGTGGCCCTGTTTGGGGAGCGGGGCCCATCAAAGCGGCCGTGTTCCTCTGGAGGTGTTTTGAAGTGCTCTGCCAGCGTCCCGGTGCACCGTCTGCAGCCTGGACAGGATGGTAGAGTGCTGACAGGGGGAAGAAATCAGCGGCGGCCGCCTCGGCTTTGATCTGAACGAGTGTAAGAGCCACTGACAGCCGTTACCGGACATCCGCTCATTTCGCTTTGTAATGAAACTGTGCAGTGTCTCGCCAACCTGATCTTCGGAAGGGACTGGTTATTCAATCTAACTTTAATGTGTTTGAAAAAGATTTTACGGTTTTTAGGTTATATATATATTTATATATAACAGACAAACTGTGTAATCAGGCATTTCATGACATGCCTGGGTTTAAATTCAGTCATTTCAAGAAATGCCTAAAGATTGTAGGCATTTCACAAAGTGCCAGACACACAGTTTGCCTGCAACATATGCGTATGTACTGTATATGTTTTTGTATATTCATATTTAATTTATTTTTACTATTCTTATTGCTTCCATAACATCTTTCATAAGTTCTCTAAACCACATGCAGTACTGTATGAAAGTTTTAGGCACATTCAGATAATCATTATGGCAAAGATACTTCCAAAATCCCAGAAAGCCTTCATGACGTTGAGATCAGGGCCCTATCGAGGCCATATCGTCGGTATTTACTGTCTTTAATGAAAAAAATTTTTTTTGTAAAATTTTGTAAAAATTTAATCGATGGACGATAGGTATCTACCATGTGATTTTTATCTTTAGCAACACAAAAGTAAAAAATGAAAAATAACAAAATTGAAATTTTAAATTCAACTGTACCTAAAGATCTCACACCCTACTGTCTACTTGAGCTACACGTATGAAGGTTTAGTAGCTGGAAAATATAAAATAGTGAGATATCCAGTGAGATATATGAAACAATCTTTCCTTTTTAACCAGTGATTTTTCGAGGAGCACCAAGATGGGATTTATCCCGTCGCATTCAAATGAGTGAAATCTGGATAAATTTTGTTGTTAATTGTGAATTGAGGTAACATCAACATCTGCTGTACTACTGTAATCAATGTACTGTATCTTTTCTAGTAGAGGGTGTAATGATGTGTAGATGTGTATTTCATTTCAGTGTATTTGATGGGCCTTCCATTTGCATTATTAAACATTTGTTTTGATGATTGCCCAAAGTAAACCATTGCCTCATTACTAAAATTTATACCATGTCTGCAATACTGTAATATTTTTATTTTTTTTTTACTAAAGGTAAACTACCCATTTGGTATGAGCCATTATGAAAAAAGTTTTTTGTGATGGTTTCTGTGACTTACTACCCTGGATGGAAATATGCCTACCAATACAAATTGCAACCACTAACAGAACATAGCCCAGGGTTATATAAAAACATATAAATATTTAGTGGAATAACAGTTTAGAAATAACATTCTTGTACAAACCAAAGAATAATATTACCAGCAGAAGGATATTATTTAGCTGAATAGCTATAGAGTTACAATAAAGTAAAAAACTTTGGTTCGCTGTATTAGTTGTTACGTATTTGCTGGAAACTCACTGAGAGAGATAGTTCTCCATATGCATATATCTATATTTATAAGCTGACAGTGAAAAATTTAATGGCAGCCATTAAAGGAATAGGACACACGATGACCAAATGGTGCATAGAGTACCTCACACAATGATTTAATAGTCCCTCTTCACGCAGAACATCTTAGAGAATTCAAACGATCATCATTTAATCATAGCTAGCTGGATGAGCAAAACCTGTGTCGTAGCCTGTTTATGCACAGGTGAAAGCGGATTATAGAGAATATACTGAAAACAAAGCATGCAAAAAGTGGTGCTCCCACAATACCTATTTATCAAGGGTCAAATAGAGCTGTGGGTCACGGAGGGGAGAGTGGGAGTGGGTATCACAGTACGACAGCAGATATAATATTATTAATAATCTCACAGGTAAGAATAGACCATCACAGTTGACTAAAACACAGTGCAGTGTTCCCCGAGACCAACACATTGCCTGTTTCTGGCCCCTGTTGCTGAGAGGAGCTTTCTTTCGTTTGATATGTTCCTCCCACGTAGCCCAAATTATGTAATAACCAGGTAGAAGGATTTCACATTCTCATGTTTAAGTATGAGCAGTGCTGGGCTCCAAGGATGTGTGAGGTCTCAAAGGAGCAGTTGGGCAGAAATGTGAGCCGTTCATAACACTGCATTTCCTCCACAAACACCACCAGCAGCATCAGGTGTGCGTCACCAGGCTGGCTGCCATTTTGCTCGCCCACCCAAACACTGCATTCTAAGGAATACAACTCCTGCGTACAGTAGCTTCTGCATTTTGCTTTCAGTAGTGGGTACTATTAAGCATGCTTAATACTGCTCAAGTTTGTTTCATGATACTTATGGTCCATATCAGGCCTGGCCTTTAAAACTCACAGAGTTTTGCCACCACTACATAACCTGGCAAATTACTCCACATTCTGATAATTACCTCAGCCAAAGTGTCGTTTCTTTTTTTTTTTTTTGGCTGGCATTTGTTTGTCTGTCTGTCTGTTTGTGTACAAGATAACATAAAAAGTCATGAACAGATATCTCTGAAATGTTGTGAATGGGTTGCTATTCCATCAGGGATGGACCCTGTTGATTTTGACCTCGATCGGTCAAACAATATGGCCACCACTGCAACCATCTTGAAATCTTGTGTTGCAGATACCGTAAATTTCTCATGAGCCATGTTCACTCAGCAAGATTTCGACTGTGCTGCCATGGCGGAAGTTTGCATTCTCAGAGTGCCTCTAGTTAGTGGTGTATGGCTCTCCAGGATTAAAGCAGAGTTTAAGCTCAGCTTTGCGTTCTAGCAGGGGCTTTCTATGAGTGAGATACCTAACTCACCAAACATAACTGACTCCATTTCCCAGGATTCACATCTTTCATCAAATAAGTGTGTCAGGAGACCCAGAGGTGAGAGAGGAGTGAGAGAGGCACACGTGCGAAAGAAGACACCATTAGAGAGTCCCATAAATCAGGTCCCCTTATGGCTGCGGAAGGCAGTTTAAAGACCCATCCGCATTCTCTTTTAACCCACCCCGCTCCTGTCCACACCAGCCCCCTGTGCCATAATTACCATTCAGGACCCTCATTTATCAATGTTACAGAGAAAAGGTTCTATATTCACTCATACAAAGCAAATTTTTAATGTTCATGGGTATGTTAAAAGTTGTGCAGTCATCACAAGGACTCACGGTAGAATTACACACAGCTGTAAGTAAACTGCCTTCATAAATCCCACACATTCTAAAGCGCATTCACGAATGGCAGGTGTAATTTACATGAATAACTGCCCTAAATGACCATTTATGGTCACAGTCCTTCCCTTCCAGAGCTGTTGGAGGGTGATTACAGGCGGGGCCATTTAAATCCTTGTAAATCTCAAGTATTCAGCTTTATTCTACAAAAAATTGCCTTTCGACACTGAATACAAGAAAACATCCTTATAGTCCTGGGACTGAGGGGGGTCCTGTGTGCAATTAGATATCCCCTCATTTTGACTCTTGAACCTGATAGTACAACCCTAGGTAAGTAAAAAAAAGATCTAGATCACGGGCAGGAAGGGTCAAATTCAAGATGGCGTCCAAGATGGCCGCCATATCATAAAATCATCCATAACTCCTCAAGAAAAGCGGTTAGAGAAATAATTTTGGTGTCTTTACCTAGGTTTTGGGGGTCAAGGAATGCGGTGAAGCCATGTTATTAGTCATCACCATATTTGGTAATGGTAAAATCCAATATGGTGGTGTAAAGGGGGCCGAGAGCTGTAACTTGCTTAGTACTTAGTGTAGAGTTACAAATTCGGTGTCCTTACCTATGTTTTCAAGGTCAAGGAATCAATTGAGGCCATTTTTAAAAATGATAGTTCATTATGGAATGGTGAAATTCAATATGGCTGTCACTATCACTGTCTTGGCATGGGCTAAGATCATTGCCGTTGGAGTTATCATCACCGGAAAGCAGATTCAAGCCAATTTGGACCTTCCTTTCAAACTGGGGCATACTTTGGAGTAAATAACTTTGAAACAAGCCCCATAGGCCTAAAACAGTGGTGACATCTGTAAAATAGCAAGGTAATTGCATCATCAGTCGTGTTACACAAGAACCTTGTTGAAATGTACATGAACAGTCTGATATTGATGTCATTTCTTCACCAGATTTCTGATTAAAATGATATGACGAATGTCCCTTGAGAATGCCCTCAACTGTTTACAGCTAAACACAAGATCTTAACCCCTTTGCGCAGAAGCCAAATCTGGCTATTTGGGGGTTACCTTATTTAAGGCTTTATAATTCAAGATTGCAGCTTCGCGGACAGGAAAGGATTGGCTGAACTGAGTCTAGACACTTGATGCATTTAGATTCCAATCGTATTTCAGTTTATTTTCATGATTTTGGTAGAGAAAAGGGGCTGCAAACACAAATAATCTTCATGAA
Source organism: Gymnothorax reevesii (assembly GCA_029721435.1). Classification (NCBI taxonomy): domain Eukaryota; kingdom Metazoa; phylum Chordata; class Actinopteri; order Anguilliformes; family Muraenidae; genus Gymnothorax; species Gymnothorax reevesii. The sequence goes on from CM056588.1 coordinate 60,078,870, forward strand.
AATTCAACTTTGGAATTGCAAAAAAAAAAGAATACAGAAAATTAAAAAACTGCTGGGGCTTAAAACTATACATTTCTGGGATCATAAACTTCTTGATCACAAGTATAATTCATCTTAAGCATTAAATTCTAGATTACCTGCTTGCTATGAGCCAAATTAGACAGCTATCCAGGTGGCTCCCCAAAGTCTGAGATTCCTCAAAATGGTGCACTGTCAAATCATTAAATAATCATATATTTAACACAAATAAACTTAAGGCATGAAATCTAATATGAACTATGATTTTCTGGTTGAGTTTAGCATGAATTTATCAGTGCAGTTGAACATCAGTGGTCTCTCCAAACACAAAACATGCCTTTTCTCCATAATAAAGTTTAGTTTTGTCCATTTTCCCTCAAAGTCCCCCAAGCCAGCACATACAGTCATTAATTAAACTGCTGATTAAACAGTCAGAACATTCACCCAGCAATGAAAGCTAGCAGTTGCCACTTCCGAGCTCACAACCTTATTTCAACACTTTCTACACCTTATAAGGAACAAGTAAAACTCACCAACTCAGTAATAAATGATTTCTGAAATATACCTTATTTTAACAGAACAGACATTCCACTTTCAGGGAAAATCAAACAATATATGCCTCCCTAGATTCAACAGAATGGTGCAATGAACGTACCAGGGGGTCCACTGAAATGCATGACCAGTTATCGTTTTAAACAGGAAAAAAAACCTTGGAATTCGATTTTTTTGGGCACCGTATACATTCCAAAATAAAAAGCAAAAGTAGCAGGATAACCTTTTTCATGAATCCCTCCTCCAGAGACTGATGTATCCAGCAGAATGAACCCTCCAGTCCCGTTTCACTTGAAATAATTGCCATTGACCATGTCCTTACCTTGAGGAGATGTGGATGATTGTATGATATGGCGGCCATGTAGGACCCGTCTTGAATTTGACCCCTACTGCCCGTGATCCAGACCTTCCACCCGTTTTTTTTTTTACTTACCTAGGGTTGTACTATCAGGTTCATGAGTCAAAATGATGGGACATCTGATTGCACACAGGACCCCCCTCAGCCCCAGGACTATTGAAAAATCACAGCTTTCAGCTTTTTTTTTAGCTGAGTCAGAAATGTATACCTACAAATTGATGAAACCCACATGGTCCTTGGAAATGATCTAAATGATTTTATTTAGGCATATTCTCGGGAGTAAGAACTGATTAATAAATCAAACTTTGCTCTCAAAAAGTCTTGAGCATGGCTTATAAACATTCCTGTTTGTATACAGCATCAATTCATTAGAGCCCTGGTCAGGTCAGCTGAAAAATTCTCCTCAGAGCAAAATCCACAGCTTAACTTTTCTCCAGCCTTCACTTAAACCGATGCAGGTTTGCATGACATAATTGAATATCAGAGCCACCGGTCAGGTTACTCCGCCTGATACCTGTTTTTTTTTTTTTTTTTGTGTGAAATGTGAACTTTGCTGAGACAGCAGTCCTCATAGACAACCAAAGATCAACACTGGATGGTGTTCAGACCTGACTGGGAGAGGTCAGATAAAAGGTTTGCAAAGGTGTGAAACTGCAGTCTATGAATGAAGATATTAAACTCAATTTCTGAGATTCAGTTTGCTTCTAAAGTACAAAGAAAATCAGAGCAAAGAATTAAGGAAGCAGGGAGGCAAACAGACTCCGTTAGGAAATGCTGTTTGATAACGTTTACGGCTCGCTTCAGGAGATGAGAAATGATTTATTGCTCATCAAAGTCAAACCTAAGCTTCCTTTTTCGCCTCTTATTTAGCGGCCATAAATTAACTTAGTGCTTAGTACCTTCGAGTTCAAATATTCAATATTGATTGTGCCTTGAGTGGTCCCAGGCTTTCACAAAACAAATATAGCTTCAAATGAAAATGTGGAATGTAGAATGTCAGAAAAGTGTATTGCTAATGAGATGGCACAAGACAGTTTTGGCATCTATGGGACACAAACTAATTTTAAATAAAATTTTGTGCTCTCTTCAGCAATGTAACGCAACAGGAGCAGATTAACAGTGAATATCTATTGTACTAATAACATGGACATATTACCAACATCAATAGCAGGACAGAATTCCCAGAAATGAACTTATTCTCGGCTCTCTGCCTGCCGACTGGTAGCTGAAGTTTAAAGATATGAGGTCAGTTTAACAAGATTACCTGGCTCTGTCCATAAGGGGCTCTTGCCCCACGGTTCATTCTTAAATATCTGATGGTTGCCCAGGCCATCGCCAGTGCAGTTACTCTCCAACCAGACTAATCCCTGGCAGCCTCGTTTCCAACAATTTGGGTGACAGAAATGCCATTTTGTTTCAGTTTTGATCCCAGTTCTTTCCAAATGCCAGTTGCTACCTTTACCCGACACAGCTCTCTCCCACTCTCTGTCCTCCAATGGCAGAACCTAGTAACTGTCATTTTGGTCAAAATTGAGTTAACACTTTTTTTGTAGATACTATGTTTTGTACTTCATGTTCACATACAGTTAATTGCAAAATGCCCACCCATTCCTTGAGTATTGCCATGCCCAAACCTAGTAAGTACCATCTGTGTTGATCCATATCATGGCAAAACCTAGTAACTTGAGGAGGCTAAAATTGAAGCTCCTATTACTAAAACCCCATAAGTCACGCTTGACTTGACTTGTGCGGTTTTAGTAATTAGTGCTTCAATTTATTTTAGTATATTTCACATTTTAGGTGTGAAACCTCAACGGTAATTAGATTATTTTTAGAGAAAATTCTCATGAAAACTCGGCATATTTTCTGAATTCATAGTAAAAGACTAAATTTTCCAGGTCTTATTATGAGAATATTCCTTCTCATAGATCGGAGTGACACCACAAGTTTGTCTCTGGAATGGCGTGAAAATCTTGAAATCGGCTTCTCTTCTCTGCATAGAAGTGTCTGGGCTTTGTGTCCACCGCTACGTTTTGATTTTTGATTGTTTTGTATTTTCAATAAACACATAAACTCATAATGTGTATATAAAACAAATAGATTTTTTTTTTGTAGATAATGTGTAACACACATGGAAAACACAAGCTACACAACTCCGTTTACGACATTTTTTCCTGAAACGTCATTTAAAGAACTATTCCTCAAAGTTTGTATAGATTGTAAATACCATAGAAATTAGAGTTCGATAGTAGAATGTACTTGATAATGACACCGGTTCTGGCTTTTCATATTGGAAAAAGCAAACGGGAAGATTCTTATTTCAATAGTTGATTAATAGTGATCCCTACGGTCTCAATGAAATGCCTACTACTTTTTACGGAGAACATTATCAGTTGCTGGTAAAATATTAGGATGTTCCTGTGGGATGCACGCCCCTTCCCCCAATGTGCCTGTAGAGTGTTCACTGTTCATCTTGCACTATTTTGTCATAAAGGACTCATGGTCACAAAGGTTATCTTAATAATGATGTTTAATGTGCTGGAAAGAAATAAAATTTGTATATCTTTATATGTACGGTGTTTTGCCTTAGTAATTAATTAATTAATTAATTTATTATTATTCATTTATTGTCCTTGAGTTCGTCATCTCTAGAGAATAATAATGAACTATAAAACTAACCTTCCCCAAATAACCAGGCTTTAATATCAAATTGTTTCATTTTCTGCTTTTTTCTCAAAATCAAATAAAAGCGAGTTACTAGGTTCTGCCATTGGACGGCAGCACTTGAGTCTGACTTCCGTGTCTTTGATGACAGTATTTCCCCCTGATGAATGATCCTGCACATTCCGAGGCTGCCATTTCATCAGTGCCGGGCAGCTAGCAGCTGGCATCAATGCCCAAAAATGGCTACTGATGTCAGTGCCTTCAAACGGGCTGAATCATGACATATGAGTGAATTGTACGTACGTATGTTCAAAGCTGTTTTTAGTTTGCATTTAGAGCAAAGATTGTGACTGTGTCCAGCCTCTGACTCATCTTAGCACCGATCAATAAAAGGAATAGCATGTACAAAAATATTCCTCATGCAGCGCTACATTTTAGGAATAATTTCCTGTCAGGAGTAAGGTGTTCATTAAGATCATAATGATGAATACTATGTTAAAGCAGATTATAATGATGGTTATGATGGGTGATTATTATAACATTTGCATTAGCATGATCGTTTTAGTAGTAATGATATTATCGTCTGAGTAGTTGTGGGAGCAGTAGTAAGTGCAGAAGCAGTAGTGGTCAGTGTGGCATTCGCCGCAATACTATGACAAAGGAAAAATATGTTTAATATGGAAAAAACAAAACTTATTTGGACGTCAGCAGGGTTGGTGGATGAGCTGCCAGTTTTCAGCGGTGCACCGTCACTCACAGGCTCCAACTGGCTTGTCTCCCTTCCTGTCTCAACAGGAAGTTAAGCGTTGCCCAGCTTCCTGCCCAGGACGTGGTGTCACGTCCTGATGTCCTGGATCGTGGCCCTTTGTTCATCGTGACTCCATCGTCCCCCTCGCGCACGTGCGCACCTCATTATCTGCCGAGGGGCCAGACTCAATTTCCCCTCCCCGAGACGCAGGAAGGGGAAATGAACACAGTGAAAGGAGGGAGGGAGGGAGAGAGGGAGAGAGAGAGGATAGGAAATGTTGACAGTGACTTGGCTTCATTGGCTCTTTATTCATTGCGGAAAATGGCACATTGTGGGTGAACATGAAAGAGTGGCCACGCAGGCACATTCATTATCCGCAAGCCTTTCCTTTTTTTCGGTCATTCTTCCGCATATTCAATTGTAGCGATGACTGCTAATGTTTGTGGGTAGTGGGACCGGGCAGAAAACACTTGCGAGAACAGAATAGATTTGCTTCTCAGAACTGAATAAATTTCGGGTGATAATCATTGGCCATCTGTCCTGGGGGCCAGTTCTGAAGTTTGAAAGTGATTTTTTTATTTATTTTTCTCAAGCTATCCAGTTGAATGCTGTTCCCAACTACGCAATTTATACGACCAATAACAGTGAATCAATCTCTATGTACCACGCAGTCATCCATTTGGGCACCAGTCTCAAGCACTTGTATCATCAAAAATGAGAGATACTTCAAGAAATCTGAAAGGAAGATGGCGGACATGCATTTGCATAGGTTAACCAACCATTATGTTTTTTGAGGATGGTGAATTCATTTGATTGGTTCAAGCAATTAGTGATAGACTGATATTTTTTCTGGCAGTGTCTAATGACTTGGTGGGTTGAGGCCAGTGGTAGCTGGTGGTCATTTGAAAGTATTAAACAGAATGATGTGGACCAAGGGCATGAAGGGGCCTGGAGGATGCTTGTCAGGTTTTTTTTTCCCAAAAATGCTTCAAACAGTCACTTCTGTTGATTTTTCAGAACCATAACATTTAAATTGTTTGCTCTTAAACAGTAAACTGAACGGAGGCCTGTCCCTGATCATGCATGATGTAATTCCCATTTAGTGATTTTACTCTTTATGTCACTTATATAACTTAATATAATTTATAAAGACAATTCCATCTTCTTGACTAAAAGTGCATCTCAAGTGATCACAAACCCTTTTCATATTAATGAAGTAATTTTTCAATTGAAACATTGACGACCGCTTGGAAATTAGACATAACCAGTTTTGTGGATTATTATCATTACTTTGAAATACATTTTTATAAAAACAGTAAGAGTAATCATTAATCATTGACTAATCAAGAGACGTGCAAAGAGCTGCCAACAGAGATTTGAAGAATAAAAAACGCAGAGCACCAAGATTAGGAATTTCAAATCCATAACAAACTGACATGCATTTCATTATGAACAATGTGCTCCAAAATTAAAGCCATTTCATTACATATAATTACGTAGATTTCCATCACGTATGAAACATCATACATGGCCGACTGAACAGGCCATTTCAGAAGATGCATCCAGTTTAACCATTCCTACCTCCTATGCTTTTTATTTGTCCTTTATTTAACCAGAGATTGAAATCACTTTTTCAGAGAGTCCTGGGGGGTTGAGGTGGGGAGGGAGAGGACAAGTTGCATCGTCCATTAGTCCAGGGGATGATTAGGTGGCAGGTCAAAAGAGCCAGGTTGGGAATTTAGCCATGACACTGGGAAAACCCTCTAATCTTGTCGAAGAGAGTCATAGGACCTTCATGACCACAGAGAGTCAGGACCTAGATTTAACGTCTCATCCGAAAGACGGGGTCTCCTCCCACGTCACTGGGGCATTGGAGATTATCCCACCAGAGGAAAGATCACAACCTACTGGCCACCAACACCTCTTCCAGCAGCAAGTTGGTTTCCCACGTGGTCTCCCATCCAAGTACTAACCAAGCCCACACCTGCTTAGTTTCAGCCACACAGCTGGTGCAGATCAAGTAGTAGTATGGCTGCCTGCTGCTTGATGGAAAATTCAACTATTCAATAATTAAGAGTCAAACAAAGCTTCTAAAATTTTGTCCACCACATTTTCTTGGTCAGACATGTGGCTCAAACGCCTTTATAGCTAGCTAGTAATAACCCAATTAAAATGAAATAAATATATATCAATATTGGTACAGTGATTGTAAATGTTCACTCATTACAATGAATGCAAGTACTACACAAACATATTTGACATTACAATTTTTAAACAATAATGCAAACAGAAAGATTGCTGGCCAACCGTTACCTCATACACTGCCAAATTATGGTGCAACCACTTTTTGGAGGCGAGTCCCCTCGTCAACTTGCTAACTGGCTAACGTTCCATGCTCAACCCAGCAGATTTTACTTTACAGCAGCCCTTATCAGATCCTTTGTTCCTTCATGCAATGTACCCCACCAGTGAAAATTTGACAAATCATCAAACCCAGCCCTCACCCATTTGGCTTCTTTTGCATTCTGTCCCGTGTGAAACCGCAGACATGGCCAGCAGAACAAGTGGTTCTAGATGACGCTCCCAGTCAGCCAGCGATACCGCTGGTACCGTGTTTGATTGAAAGTCCGATTAACAGCACCTCTTCAGTGGTTCAGCCTAATTTCAGGTTGTGGGGACCACAACCTTCAATTAGTGACTCCTCCTCCTTATTCAAAGAGATAGCTAAACAAAGTTTCCAGAATTTTGTCCACCATATTTTCTTCTTGACACGACAGTTTGCTCAGGTGTGAGTGAGCTAGCTAGCCAGCGACTAATATCCCAAATGAAATTAACAGCTGGTCAGAAATATACACTGTTTCAATATTCACTGGCTAATTTGGAGACAAATACTGCAAAAACCTGTTTATGAATATTAATACTATAAAACAAATTATAACAGATTAAAACAGAAAAGGGAATGTGAAGGTCATTGGCGAAGTGACAACACAACTGCTTATCCCTGATGGCTAGACTCTGGATGATTATGCACTTTCATTCAATATCTCTAACTGATTATACTTTGTGTCCATCATCTTGAGCACAAATGCACACTATTGACTTATTATGGTTATGCTGACTATAGCATGTGGAGGAGCTTAAGTGCAAACTGTCTAACTGCAGTCATTGGAGGCTAAACATTGAAGTGAATTACACCATCTCTGCAGGACACTGTTAAACATAATGCAATCATTTTTATTAGACAATAGAGGAAGCTGTTTCTGAAAAAAAAGTTGTGATTGATTTATGGTTCTGATTCCATGTAAGTTTTTTTTTTTTCAATTTATTTCATTTTATTAACTGCTTAATTGGACAAACCACCTCTGCCTGAAGGACAGTTGCGTGCCCAAGGTGGTCAGATTCTGTGCTCGAGGCTCCGATTTCATCTGGAGTCGCTCTACGGATTGGTTGGTGGGTTTTATAACCAGGGTGATGATGTGCTACCTGACCTTTGGTAATAAATAAAGACAAACTATCATGTGTGACCTCAGGAGGTGACTGTGGGTCACTAGACACCCCTAAAAATAGCCAAGGTTAGAAACAGCTATAGAAATGCTACAATGATCTGAACTCTAATGGGTCCTCTTCAGGGAGGTTGGAGAGGTAAGGTGTTGTGGTTCACCCTGGTCTCACCGCATAGCTTCATTCAGATGAGCAACACGAGAGAAAGCAGCCATCAATTTGCTGCCGGTTTTCAATTGCATATGTGACTTTTTCGACTGTTGTGTTCGGCGATAAACGGCCAATTGGTAGGACCTGCCCGTCACACTGTTATTGACACCTTGAGTCTGAAGCCTGAAAACAATGCTGCTGTCGGCGCTCCAGTTCATGGATAAAAGAGTTAATGCACCTCTGAATTCAATATTGACAAAATGACTCAACCCATGCAGGGATCACATTTAACTGTCAACTGCAACAAAATCACTGAGATGATAACCTTCAGTAGTGAGAAGGATGGGTGTCAGAGTCCTTGTAAATATTGGCCACAAGTGAATCTTACTTGGGCTCACCAGTCAAGCGGAGTACAGTATGCCATACCTAACTATTTCTCTCATCACACCTGTGCTCAAATGCACTGGCCCGTTAAGGGTTTCCTTAACTCATTCCCTACGAAATACTTTTATATAAAATTGTCGCGTTTGTACGCAATACTTTTCCCGGAAATTACACAATATAAAGTACTGAAGTACAGGTGGCCCATGACCGCGATCATCAACTGATTTCATGTTTTCATCGGACTGCGAATGGTCATCCATGCCGCTGGCATTGGCTTATCGTAGGGAATGGTAGAATTCGCCGCGCCGTTGGCAGCGGCATGCCGTAGGGAATGAGTTAAAAACAAGCTCTTTTCAAGTTCATGGGACAAAAGCCACCATCTTGTGGCAAAATGTAGGTATTGCTGTCCCTTTTGGGGGAGCTGATATACATCAATCAGTCAAGTCCATCAGTCAGAGTCACCAGTTGTCAGAGAGGATTATCCATTGCCAGATTTGTCACATTGAACATACGATAGAAGAGTTCATTATATTTTGAGGCAAATAAGCATTTATAAATCCAGATCCACAGGAGTGAGAAATATAGATACTGGGAAGAGGTCAGTGCGGCTTGTCCATTTAAGCAGCTGAAGCAGCACTTAATCAAAAAAAAAAGTCAAATCACAAGAGCAAAAATTGACATGCATGGATTCAAACTGCAACTATTACATTAACGATACATTACCTGCCCTTGCTGCTGCATAAGTGAGATACTGATCGCCAGCTTCAGACGGTATTGTAAACGTAATGCTCTTTGAGAAGGTTGAGTAAGCTTGTAGACGAGGTAGAACTATGATTATGGGTGACTTCAGTTACTATGTTACCAATTGGGAAATGGTAAAACGGGCAGGGTAAAGGTGAGGAAGAATATCTAGATGTTAAAAAAAAAAACTATTATTTTTTTTTTTGCTGTATGTCTGCAAAACCACAAGAGAGAGAGCGACTTTAGATTCAGTGCTCTGTGATGACCCTTTTAGAATTTGCAATGTAAAGCCTTTAGGGACAAGCGATCATTTCGCTATTAGTTTTACGTTAGGCTGGTTAGTCAGGTCTCCGAAAAAAAAACAAAATTTTCAATTTTCGGACGAGCAAACTTTTACAGGAAGCGTTCACATATTATTGCAATGGATTGGACGAAACAACAGAAAATGTTCAGCAGCACACTTTGCTGTGCCAAGAAAGCATTTCCTTCTCAAGACTCAAGCCAGGAATATCGTTTTACATCATTTCTTATTCTGCTTTCTTTCGGTTATTTCTTTTCCTTTAGTGGTTAATAGTTTTTTGAGCATGAAAAAATGTCTGCAAAGTTAAGAACCCCGAAATCCTTGCCAGATGGAGTTATTCTCTAAGACAGAAAAAAACAGCTCCTGAACTGCCTTGAACCACCGTATTTGCATTCCAGCCTTTTCTTAGGTAACACGTCTGCACCGCAACGTATCGCATTCGCGTACAGTCCGAATAGCGCTTTACCAGTAGCACGCCTTTGAGCAAACCAGCGTAGAGCGGAGGCTGGGAAGAGTTTTCATCGTGCGTATCGCCATGTAGAACTTATGCAAAATTCCTTTGTATAGGAAGGAAGACAATGTAAATAATCAGTGGTTACAATAGCTTTTTCCCGAGGATTCCTCGGCACTACAACCCAAACCTTTTATTATGTTCCCTTCATTTCACGTAGCACTGTAGCCTGAACCATGTACAGCCAAGCACATCAGAGCGGGCCTTTCACGTTCACCGTACGACGGGTATGCAACAGGTTTACGACAGACATGTGGGGTAATTTGTGAGACACTCATGAGTATGTCCAACAAAATTCATGAATCCTTAAACAGAAAAGTTTGTCATTGACTCTGGCCATAGAATTTAGAACATTTAAAAAAAGATTTTTGGGATCAAAAATGATACTCCATGTCAGGCCCATTTCATAGGTCTGTTGTGCGGTGCCCTCCGAGGTTGTTTAACTTTGTTACTGTGTTTGATTTTTGGGGTCACCTGAGGTCCTCGTTATCTTTGGAATTTCCTACCACTGACCTACTCTATGTCAAAGGTTTCACTGCCGCAATTAAGAATATGTAGGTACAATCTTCAAGCCATCAGACATGGAAAAAGAAATCTAAACATCATTTGAATCACAAACCTACCTCAATCTCAGAATGATCAAAATAGTGACCTATCGCCATGCTAACAGCTGCACAGGCTCAAGGCATTTTTTTCTACAAGAACAGTCATATGGTTTTGAAAATTCACACACAACGTTACTATGGAATTTCCCACAGATGTCCTGCTCTTATAAAATCTTTTTATGATTTTATGGTGCAGTTTGTCCCAAAATAGCTTAATTGCAGTGAACTTCCATTGTGGGGAAAAAAGAAAATTGTGTTTACTTGTACAGTTTGCCAAATTCTGCTTTTTTATGAATCCCAAAATTTAGGCCACTATCCTGCAAAAATATTGTATTTTTAGATAACCTCTTACTATTAAGATCAGATCTCACAGTGCCAGTTGAGGTCATTTTACGTAAGTTATGACTGCTTATATCTTCCTAAAACATGAACAAAAGCAATGGTAAAGTGCACTCTTTGGAGATAGAATAAACGGCTCCAAATTCCAGTTGTTTTATCTTCTTGCGTTTGCGTTTTATTGTGAGAGAAATAACCTTTCGACTTCTGGAAAATTAATTCAAGAGCTGTCTGACAACAGCCATTAAGTACAGAGGGACACCTTGCAGCTGTCAGCCATCTTTGCAACCATAACAAAAACAACAAATGACAAGCAGAGGTCTTCTCCAGGAAAGAAAGAATCCGTAACGGGGGTCCTCTGGATGTATAGAGTTGCGGGGATCAATTCACATTACTGAAAATAACCCCAGCGACTCTGCCCCAGTGAACCTGTCCCCCTTCGTCCTCATTGTCGCCCCATGACCACTCCCCTCTGACTTCCCAGTCGGCGAAACATGACACCAGCAGGTGGCCCGTGTCACATGACCTGTAGGAAGTATGCCGTGGTTTGGAATAGCAACCTAGAAACGTCCTGTGCATTCCACTTCAACTGACCCCTAAGTTAACGCTTCTCCTTTGACCAACAATAGCCTGCCACAGCAATACTGCTTGAGAGAGGAAGACAGGTTGTTATAGCTGCTAATCACAGAACGTAAAACCTTCCCTTTCTGTAACATATCTACAACATTATTCTGTCTTTCTTAGGTGCGTTTCCCAAATGCATAGCTGCTAACTAAGTTAGTGACCTACATAGTTCACCCCTATGTAAGTTAGCATCTGTCATTTCAGGAGACGCACCCCTGGCTGATTTTATTTATCCTGAATGAGTGACGCCATCTATTCTTCCCATTTGCCTGGGTTCTAGAGCTGCGTGTTATTCACAGCGCATGTTTTAACGCATGTATTCGTAATGCAAAACTACTGGGCTGCAAGTGTAACTCAACGTTCCGGTGAGCACGTCTTTGGTAAACTGTCACTCCCTCTCATTATCAGTCACTGGCGGATCGATGGTGCGCGGTCACAGGGAGAACAAAGAGAACTGAGACGTGACAGCTGCTGGACAGAATTACACAGCAAGCTTTGCAGACAAGACTGTATATCTGAGAATATTTTTTTCCCTCTTATTTGTTCTCCCAGTCTCAGCCGAACTTGCTAATGTCAGCGGAAATTGCACATGAGAAACAATGTCTCAGCAAGCTGTAGTCAAGTATCTACGGTCTATCTTTCAGACAGGCAGACGCACACACACACACACACACACACACACAATCTCCCTCTCTCTCAAACACACATTGATATAACTACAGAGTCTTCCATCCCCATTACCTTAAGGATCGCACAAAATAAATGATGACATTTTTTATATTTACATATAAGAATCACCAAGTCATTGAATTGTTGATATTATTATTATCATTATTATTATTGTTAGAAAAGTACTATATATAAATGCAGTCCACTTACCATTTATTATTATTATTATTAATTATGCTGTAGGTACATATTATGTGTTGAAAATTGTATAATTAAAATTATAATTGTGCCATTGCACATACAATGGTCTTTAATTTCCTTTGGTGCATATTATTTCATTTTTGCTTACTTAAAGATTTCTGCTCGAGATTGGAGTTCGAGATTCCTTTGACTCTTAGTTGATTGTCAGGCTATGAGGATCAGCTGTTGAAGGCTGGTTGCTAATTAGTAATTGCACACATCTGTGGTGCATTTCTCCAGGACCATTTTAGCCTCTCTTTTTTGTCTGATGACACCCATTCTGTTTGGAATTAAAAGAGGCAGGAAATTGCATCCATACTCATTTCTGACCTGACCATCGCTTGCTGTGCATCTTATTTTAGTTGCTTCCTTTAGTGGGAAATGCTACCTGTTACTTTCTTTGATAATTGCGTTCTCCTTGCAAATCAAACTGAAGTGGCTGCCTGCTCAATGTCGACCATAGCGGCACTGGTTTGCTAGGTTTTGGTTCGTTAAGTCACTGGCATTACGTAGGCTAGTATGAAGAGTCTTGCATGCTCATTGCAAGTCCATACAAATATCCTTTAGGTTTATATAGGCTTGCAAACTTTTTTCCTCATTTCTTTCTTAAAAATAATCCCCTAAATCATCCCCCAATCTATCCAACTTTTTTTGTCATTTTTCCAGCCAAGAAAAAGAAATCGTAACAAATGAAGGTTACAAACTAAATTAAGTATAACAAGTACATTTTTACTTCCTTTCAAGCATTTACAAATGATTAAATATTTAAAATTAAATTGTAATGTTTGCCTCCACTTCTTTTATTGTGGTTGGTCCGAGTTTATCGACTAATCGGCTGGGATTTGTTGAAAATCCTCAATAATGCAATCAAATATCATAAATTATGTAAATATGGTTCGTAGTAGAGGCAGAGTGACACTGACATGCGGTTTGTTAGAAAACAAAACAAGAGCCGAGTGCAAAAACCTGTTGCTCCTCTGCTCAGTGTCCTTCCGGGTTCAGGACTGCCGACCCTGCTCTTGTTTACACTCAACTCCCCCACCCCCATCTCGTCATTCACCCCTCGCCCCCAGGCCTGCGGATGTTCCCGACAGAGGTGTAACATTAGCCGACTCTGTAACACAAGGGCAGGGGAGCACGTACTGTTCACCTCATGCTCAACACCCATGCCACACTCTTCAGTGCTAAATCCTAAAATCAATACAAGGCCATGATCTGACCATGTCTGGGGCGAATGCTAGCCCATATACGAGGGATTGAGGGCAGGAGGTGGGGGGAAAGGGGTTTCGAGGTCGATCACCAGGGTTCGTATGGCAGGAAGGACAAACCTTTAGCAGCGATGAACTGAATGTAGAGGCTAATTTTCAGGGTTATTTTCTGGGCCACCACCCCGAGCCCCTGAGGGGTTCCTTTGTGTACATTTAGGTCCAGAAGTAGTTTGACAGTGACACAATTTTCATTATTTTGCCTCTGTGCACCACCACAATAAATCTGAAACGAATCAGTTGATGTGATTGAAGTGTGGACTTTCAGCTTTGATTTTAAAAGGTTTCACAACAATCTTGCGTTATTATTTATTGAAATGTCGCATTAATGATTAAGGAATAACAGACGGAGTTTTTTATCTTCAGAGGCACAAGTGTGATTGGAAAATTGAATGACACTCAGTTTCTTTTGTTGTTTTTTGGCTAGTTGTGGCCTGTTCCCATGTCATGACATTTAAGTAGTCAAAACGTCTGGAGTTGAACTTGAAGTACTGAATTTGCTTTTGAAAGCTGTTCATGGAAACTGTCAATATGTGGACGAAGGAGGCGTTTATATAGGCAAAGGTGGCCATCATTAGGCTGAAAAAAACAAAACAAACTTATCAGACTGCAAGCAAAATAAGAGAGGCAAAATAAACAATGTGGTCAATTCTTAACAGGGAGGAATGCACCGGTGATAGCCACAGAATTCTTTCCTTTGTGCCGAAAAACTCTTTCGCAAAATCTTTCCAGGTCAACAAAACTCTCATGAAGGTTTGCCATTCGTTGCCAAAGATAGCTAGTCAGAGATGCCTTCATTCATTTAAATACAGAGGGTTACCTCAAGGTGCAAACCACAAGTGCCATTTAAGAATGGAAAGGCCAGATCAGGCTTTGCCAGAAAACATCTTTAAAAAAAAAAAAAATCCCAACCAGTTCTGGAACAAGATTCTTCCAGATGACACCAAGATCAACTTATACCAAAATAATAAGAAAAATGGAGAATGGAGAAGGAAAGGAATAGCTTATGATCTGAAGCATAGCACATTATCTGGTGGAAGCAGTGTTATGGCGTGGGCATGTATAGCTAGCAATGGAACTGGGTCACTTGGGTTCATTGAAGATGAGACTGCTGATAGAGGATGAAATCTTAAATGTGCAGGACTCTACTATCTACACAGGTGCTACACTTTGTCAGCCAGGCTGAACCAACCCACACGGAAGACATTTTGAAATTTAGGCCTTTTTAACATTCTAACTTTAAGATCTGAATGAACAAGTTTGAAAAAGGTTGTGTAAAATCATAAAACCCCCTGTTGACGCAACTCAGTAATTTATATCAAAAGCTTATTTGTTTTGAAAAGAAAAAATTCAAATGTTGGAAAAAAAAACTACTTTGAAATGGTTAGTTCACTACGGCTCATGCTACATAATATATTGCTTGAACTTAAACAGGCAGTTGCCTCTCAAAAACCCTCAAATTTGGATGAATGAAAAAATTTTACCAAAAAAAAAAAGAACAGGCCAAAATTCCTCATCAGCAATATTAAGGACTCATTGCAAGTTATCACAAATAGTTATTAGGTTTAGGGAGGCAATTATTTTTTCACATGTATGACATAGGTTTTGAATAACTCTTTACCTTCAAAAAATAAGTGATTCTTAAAAATCTTTGTTTTGTGTTTTCTCATATTGCCTTTTAATATTAAAATTATTCATAAAACAAGTTGAGTGACTGCAGGAATTTCTGAGTTTACCCAGTTCATCAGTTCATTCTGTTCTCCGTGAAATATCTGCCGCCTTCTCTCTTGCAAACGATTTCATATTAATCAATGCAGTGTGAGAGGATTTTGCTCCGTTTATATTCTCCTGGAACACAGGGATCCCAGGCCAGATGTTTCACCTGTGAGAACAGAATTCTTCTCATTCAGCCGAGTTCTCCAAGGGAATTCTAATGACTCGGTGCCGATCCGAAACACACTGTGTCATGTGACTAATGTTCTCAGTCAAAGGGATATTCCACATCCAGATTTATATTCGTTTTTGATTACTGACTGGGTCAAGGCTGTTGGAGCGTTGAGGATCTTTTTGTGGTTATAAGAAAAATGCTCCGCAAGCAAGTTGAAAAAATGTGCATAATGTTGTCTATGAGAGAGTATGTGTGTAACCGGTTTGTTTCATTGAATATGATGATTGGTTGGGCTGAGCTATAGCTATGGAGCCAGTGATCAAGGATATTGGGGCACAGCTTCTACTTACAATGTTATGACACAGTATTTGTCCATGAGACCGGGACCAAAAACTGACTCAGTTTCTTCTTGTTGTTCTTGATGTGGACTCTAACTTTGAAGTGCTACTCTGCTGTTATCACTTAATATACCGACATGAAACCTGACGAGTGTTCTGCATGTCAGTGCGCAGGCATCACCTCAGTCTGATTTCACAAAAAGGGCAGAGGGCCCCCCCGTGGGGCCCGACAACCGACCCCCTGGAGGCCTCTACATCCACCCTGCACAAGCGCTCACTAATTAAACATCTCGAGGACTATCTGCTGCGTTTAATCACAGTTAGAAAATTTTCAGACGTGTTGTCACATGTTTTTCCATGGATAAATTCTTTTTTTACACAATTGAATTATTTCACAGTCTTATACAGTGGATGCAACTAACAGTATTCATTTCTTGTGTCAAAAATGATAATGTTGTAAGCCGAGGAGAAAATATTTTTAAACGATCGTCTGACGTCTCTTTGTTCATCAGACATTTTTCCTACTCTGAGACCTCTGCTCACGCAGAGTCCACTGAAATAGATTTGTTTTGTTCCTGTGAGATATCCCATCCTACAGTTCAAGGGGGACCATACATATTACCATTGGCGCTGCGCTGAAAAACTCCAACCAGGCTAATGTTCTGAGTTTTGCAAATCTGAAGTTGCGACTGACCTTACTCAAGAGTGAAATGGCACTTTCGGAGTGTACATCTGTGTTTCTCCCGTCCTCTCTCAGCCTCTCTGTTCTTTTCGAGAGAAAGAGAATAGAACATTGCCAAGCAATTTCAGCCGCACCGGTTACCTGTCACGAGATTAGTCAAGCGCGGCAGTGAAATCCTGAGCTTGAACCCATTTGAAAGCTCTGTGGCGAGCTCTCTCTCGCCGTCTCGCTCTCCCTCGTCTCCTGAAGTTTGCACTGTCACTAGGTATAGTATACCACACGCACACAAACCTGGCCGCAGTTTAATAGCATTTTCTATTCGGTTCGTCCTTGACTAAAGCCTTTTCAGAAAGTAAATGCATTTTTTTCCTCTCTTTCATGAAGATTTTCTATTAATTTCAGCTTCCTTCAAACTTCCTGCATAACAAGTCAGCAAAAATGACATTTGCTTGATTCTTTTTGCGTGAATGAAACATTGAATTTTACTTTTGATTTTGGCCAAATTAGTCAATGTTTGTGTCAATGTTTGGCCAGTAATTTAATGTTTTTAATTGATGCTAGCATCAAAGCGAAGCCTGTAATTCTGTAATTTCTCACTTGTGCTTATGCTGTGAATTTTACATGCTTTCAATTTCACTCTGCAGTTGTATAATTGGCAGAGGAGCCATTGGATGTGACATAATTAACTATCACATCACTTCTAGGGGATAAATAAATGCATGCAAAAATGTGCGTGGCCTAAAAAAAGCATAACTGAAATAAGATTCAGTCAATCAAAAGTCCTTTTCTAATCGAGTCTTGTTAGCAGTCATGGTAACGCTTCCTGTGTAAAATGCATTTGAACAACCGTGACAGCAACGATGAGAAAGAAATGTGATTTACATGTTATCTAATGTGAGCCAATCAATCAGCAGACAAGCAGGCACTAACAATTATGATGCATTTTATCCACTTTGACATTTGATACGTATTCATTATTCACATGCCTATTTTTACAAAAAAAGAGGGGGAAAAAAAGGAAAGTAAATCCTCTCACAACGTCCCATGAATTTATTTTATTTCTTTTTTAAGGAAAGGACTTTTGCTCACCTTTCACATCATATTGAGGAGCACACATGGCTTTTAGCGTCCTGCGCTGCCTTGGCCCATTAATTCCCCCTTTCATAAACTCCGAAATGCATCTCGCAGCTGAGAATGATACAAAATTGAGCTGTCATAATCTGTCGCTTTGCACTTTCACTATGTCACACTTAGATGCCCTTTATTGGGAGGGAAATGGAGAGATGTGACATAGAACTGAATGGTGCTGGGGAAAGGGAGGGGGGGGTGGCGAAGGCGGTGGATCGATACTGCTCGGGGAAATAAGGTGGGGAAGGTTATTTACTTGACATTGATCCGTTGGTGTGGCTGCACTGCCCAGTCTGGTTCTCTTGTGTTAACCTTTAAGCCTGTTTGTACTCACAAACGATGAAGGAGTCCACTAACAGGTGTAGATTATGGATCGAAGAAGGTCAAGGTACCTCTGTCACCGGCCGCTGCTGGTGTAGTAACAGCCTAGAAGAAATGTAAACATCAATAGGGATAATAAGGACAAATTTATCAAGCGCCGGCCTGGGCTTCCTCTGCAGCCTGCTGTTCCCTGAGTAGCAGCCGCTGGCTGAGCTCGCTGCTGACATCTACCAGAACTTCACCGTTATAAATACGAGTCAAAATAAGTTGAGGCAATAAGTTCTCGCTCATGCATCTCAACCATTCGTGATTTCATAAAATTCACAGCAAAAGTCACGTGCCTGTAGCACAATGTAAGCTAAAGTATTTCACCGCAAATTGCTGTGATTCATTCATGGCAGTCAAAACGTTTATTTGCTAAATACTAGGCAAACCTTACTGGATCAGTCTATACAGTCTATTTGTCTAGTACAACCACAATTCCGAAATAGTTGGGCCAAAGTTGTGAATTGTGAGTAAAATCGAAACACAGTGACTTTCAAATCACAACAGCCAGTATTTTATTCACAATAGAAAAGAGATTACATAGCAAATTTTGAAACAGAGAAATTTTACAATTTTATCCACAAAATGAGCCAATTCCAAATTTGATGGATGCTGCAGGTCTCAAAAAAGTTGGGACAGGGGCTTGTTACCCATGGTGTAGCATCCCCTCTTTTTTTTTTTTTTTCAGAGTGGAGGCGTCTGGGCATTGAGGAGACAAGTTTCTTGAGTTTAGCCATTGGAATTGGATCCCAGTCTTGTTTAATACAGGCTTCCAGCAGCTGGAGAGTTTTGGGTCTCCTTTGACAGACTTTTCGTTTAATTATGCATCAAATGTTCTCAGTCGGTGAAAGATCAGGGCTGCGGGCAGGCCAATTCAGCACACGGACTCTTCTACTACAAAGCCATGTGGTTTTGCATTGTCATGCTGAAATACACACGCCTTTCCCTGGAATAGATGTTGTCTAGACGAGAACATATGTTGCTCTAAAACGTTTGGATACCTTTTAGCATTCATGATGCTTTTTAAAAGATGCAAGTGTCCCACACCATATGCACTAATGCATCCCCATACCATCAGAGATGCTGGCTTTTGAACTGAGCGCTGATAACAGGGGTGGTCTTTCTCCTCTTTAGCCCGTAGGACATGACGCCCCTGATTTCCAACAAGAATGTTAAATTTGGACTCGTCTGACCACAGGACACTTTGCCTTTTTGCTACAGTCCATTTTAAATGAGCCTTGGCCCACAGAACACGACGGCGCTTCTGAATCATGCTCTACAAAGGCTACCTTTTTGCATAATACGGTTTTAGGTGGCATCTGTGGATTAGGTGGCAGACTGTGTTTACAGACAGTGGTTTCTTGAAGTATTCCTGGGCTCATTATGTAATGTCAATGACAGAATCATGCTGGTGAGTGATGCAGTAGCATCTGAGGGCCCGAAGATCATGGGCATCTAGTAAAGGTCTTCGGCCTTGTCCCTTACGCACAGAGATTTTTCCAGTTTCTCTGAATCTTTTGATGATGTTGTGCACTGTCGATGATGCGATCTTCAAAGCCTTTGCAATTTGACATTGAGGAACATTGTTTTTAAAGTATTCCACAATTTTTTAAGCAAGCCTTAACAGGTTGGAGAGAGTCTGGCCATCTTTACTTCTGAGAGACTCAGCCTGTCTAAGACATCCCTTTTATAGCCGATCATATTACACACCTGATGTCAGTTAACTTAATTACTTGCTAATTGTTCTTTCAGCTGATTCTCTTATATATTAATGGCTTTTTCCGCACTTTTTTGCCCGTGTCCCAACTTTTTTGAGACTTGTTGCAGCCAGAAAATTTTAAATAAGCTCATTTTGTGGATTGAAATGGAAAATGTCTCAGTCTCAAAATTTGAAATGTTAACTATGTTCTACTTTAAATAACATATTGGCTCATGTGATCAGAAAGTCATTGCTTTTTGATTTTATTCACAACTTACACTTCGTCCCAACTATTTCGGAATTGGGGTTGTATGTTTTTTACTCCGGTGATTCATTCATGGCAGTAAAAATGTTGATTTGTTAAATACTAGGGAAACATTAATGGATCAGTCTATACAGTCTATTTGTCCGGTATAATTTGGTGGGTGAAGTACATACTGTTGAAAAATGTTTGGTTACTGTTACTGAAAATGTTCTCGCACCTGGGAGAACGGTGTAACCTCAGTCAGTGAAGGCCCCGCTCCTTGTGGTCAGGACAACCCCTGTACCACCCCCCCTGCCTGAGCCAGAACTCCGAGGCGTCTCGGCGGGGGCCCAATGCGAGTGTTTGACATGAGTACGGGCTGCATATGAATATGGCAGCGTGGATAAGTGCTGTCCATTAGCCTGTGACTGGCGGATGATTGCACCGTTGGATGAAAGGGAAAAAAAGTGCTGGATACATGCAAACCATCATTTTTAATGACTCACGGAATCTATAAATTATGTATAATATTTGACAAATTGAATTTGATCCGCGTAATGGTTTTTAAGCCCTGTGACTAAACGGCACTCTTTCCCCCTTCGCCATTTCTTTTTTTTTTTTTTTGCGTACCCGGCTGTCAATTACCTCCAATGGCGGCCAGTCATGGCATAGGGCCTAAGACTTCCTCTTAATTCTAAATGTGTTATAATCACTGCAAATTAACCTGCCACATTTCATTAGGCAAATGCATTTTGGCAATTTGATTTGATGGCATTTCCTCTTTTCCCCCCTTTTTTCCCCCTGTACATGATCCATTCCTTTTCTCTTCCAGAATCATTTTCTCAAAATTTCAGATCTCGCTAAAATCAGCGAAAAGGTCAAACAAATTTTCAGGAAGAAAAGGACACAGTGGAGCTGCTTACAGCCGCTTTATCAAAGCACACATTTTTTTTTCCATTTATGAAAGGAGAGAAGAATCACTTAATCTAATCAAAAAGTATATTTAGCTCAAAAATCTGAGGTTTAAAAGCGATCAAAAGTGATTTGTGTTAAATTTATGTAATGATCTTACAGCAAATTCACTTCTTGTTCTTAGTTTTACTTTTTTTTTTGCATCATTTGTCTGAAGCTGTATTTGAAGCTGTATACTTCATCTGTCGGCACAGATTATTTCTTTGTTTTCGTACTAAATTAGTCAAATCGATAAAGCGTAGTTCAAATGGGGATCACGACTCCAGAAAGGGATATTTTTTTCATTATCGCTTTCACCTTAAAGCTGTGATTACAGTGCAGCGATTCACCATGCATCCAGTGAAAGAGAATCTTCAGTTGGGCTACTGAGTAATAAAAAGTTTGTTTGATGGAAAACTCTGTTGGGAAACTCCAGTCTTTTACTCTCATCAAGGCTTCAACCTTGAAACCGGACTTGACCTTGTGGCTACTTGTTAGGCTCATAGCATGGTAAAGCACAAAAAAAATCAACATTAATAATGTAATTTATCATAAAGAATACCGTGGAAGCATTAGTCAATGGTGCATTGAACACTATTCCAAATGATCTGTGTGTCAATTTATTGTTTCAAAATCACAAACTAGTGTCATTCAGAGGTTGTGGGTATGACAGGTGCTCCAATTATACATATAATGTTTACATTTACACCATGCGGGGGATAAAGAGGTGTTTACCAAATTAATACTCAGTGTAGTTTCTGAGCAGCCAATAAAAACATAACATCAATACAGGACCAGCGCTGGTTCAGTCCACTGATCAAGAACTAAAAATCAAACTCTGAATACATACTGTCTAAATCCATAGCAATCCTTCAGTGAGATATAATCTAAGATGCAGTCAGTAGAAATGTCAGGTGATGCCTTTGATTCTCTTGTCCTATGACTGTAAGGAGTAGAATTGCTTTAGTATGTAATTGAAAAATATCCGCGTTGTTCACTGACATCCCTTATGAAAAATTACTATAGCTCCAATCTTTAATTATCCAATAGTAAATGGATGGTATTTCCACCGTAGTGTAGTAGTACTTTAGTGATGCTATAGTTATTCAAACTACAGCAATACAGTTGGTGGTCTATAGTAATATCATGGGTGGTAAAATTGACTGTGGTAACACTATAGTTATAATGTGATGGCTATAGTTTAGTTATGCCAAAAATAATATAGTATTACTAAGAAATAACTACAGGACATTTTTATAAGGGAAAAGGTACAACAAAGGAAAGTAAAATTTCTTTTTATTTAGTTGGCCAGAGATTTGGGGGGGTCAGCACTCTATATGTACTATTAATCAAATGTACACCAAAAAGTCAAGCTAAGGTTGGACTTCTCAGAGCTCCTCAGAAATGGTTTCCAGGAGAGATAAAACTGGCGAACCAAAGACTGACCAGCAGGCTCATGTCCGACAGGCTTCTCTCCATGAAAGAGCGGGGACACACTAACCCAGGCTCGGCTCCAACTGGCTGAGGTTGCCTGCTCTTTTTTTCCCAGAGATCATTTCTGAACATCCATCACTTATTTCCCCTTTTTTTAATCATGCAAGGAGACACAGGCCTGAGCTCCATGCCACCAATGGGGGAGTTGTTTATCCCTCCATATGCTAGACCTTGTAAACTGCTATTTCTTTGCCAAATCTTTCCCCATGCCAGCGAAGGACACATGTTTTTGGAGGAGCCAGCCCTGGCAATTGGTCAACCACTCTTGTAGGTATTTAGCACACAGAGAACACCTTTGGTGGCTGAACAAGGCGAGTGCAGGGGAATTTCTGGGAGGCGTTCGGCATGCCGGGCTTTGACAGACGTTCAGTTGCATCTTGGGTAATAGTTCAGAGGAGGCTCTGAAGCTACACTTTTAAATCCATCATGAAACCATGTTACACACGGCTGTAAAAAGCTGTGTTTTTTTCCCTGTACTTGGTCAGCATACTGTACCTTTTACAGGGGGCGGGCACATTGCAGGTAATTCTTTGTCGTTACAACATGTTTCAGATTCTTTGACATTGGCTGCCTCTGGTTATTTTGAATGTGCCTTAATGCTCCCCGGAGAGGCCCATTTAGAATTCATTCTTAAATACAAAGAAGGAGGCGAACGTCAGTATGCTAATACGCCGCCGCTTTTAAGAGCGGATACATGGATTGCTTTCCCTTCAAGGTCAACCCCGACCACCCTGTTCTCCAACAACAAAGCCTGCAGAATCTAATATTGAGTTCCACGAGTCAGAACCCAGGTACGAGTGAAAGCATGGCGAGAATTCAGTCCCGGTGCGTTCCGGGTGATTCATTTTCAGCGTCGGACTGGGCCCCAGGGGGTCAGGTGACCTCACAGCCAGGAAAATTTGTTTTTTTTCGCCCTGTCCCTTCTGAACCAGCTATATCTCACCTTCTGTGAAGCGCTGTCCCCTTCACTCACTCTCAAGGACTTAGCCAATCTCCCTTTGTAAATAGAACGGCGGTTTATAATTCTCGCTCTCTCCGAGATGACCGTATCAATAATGCAGGAGAAGGCATCTGTCCGGAGAGATGAGATTATTTTTCTGATTTGGGCTGACAGTTATGGTAATAGTTTGGCAAACAATCCACTCCGGCGACAATGACCACAGATTACCGCTGTTTTGCGATGGCGGCATCTCGGGAGGAGCCCATGATTGATTGTGCGGCGAAAGACAGCGGAGGGCAATTTAGCGCCTCCTGTCCCTCCTGCTCTTAACTCCTCTGATACAAAAATAATCTCGTTGGTTTATTTGCACTTCCTTTTCCTGGGCCGTCAAATTCCTGATATTAACAACCCTTGAATTCTATTGTGACTCTCAACAGGTATTTCCTGCCGGGAGCCAATCTGTATCCAAGCATGTTCTAGCTGACCCCTCACACACCGAAAAAAATGGAACAAATATCCAGATTAATTTGCGATACGACCAATAGCCCAGAACACTACCACTAGAAAGGCTGAATAAAAACAAGGAAATTCTAAAGGGAAAAGATCTCAGAAGTGGGGGTAAAACATGAGCCACCATTTTCCGGTATATTGGGTGTTTTTTTTTCTTTCTTTTTTTTCCCCATGAGGCCGAAGGAGGACGGAAGGTTTTATAAAAGTGGGCCTAGATATTGGACCTTCACCTTAGAGCTTTTGAGAGGGATCCTGGAGCACCAAGAGGAGCGCTATCGAGGGGATCGGCTCGCATTATTGACAAACCCCTAAGAACACTGTGGAAAGATTATGAGACTCACCTTACTGCAGTAGCAGGGGTTGCTAAACCTGCACAGATCAATAGCGTAGGCTAACTGCTACATCAAAGCTGAAGTAATACCACAAGATGAGGAACGTTTGAATTAAACATCATCGCAATCTCCTTCTTGACCCTGTGTGGCTGCTAAAATGGCGTGGATTGCGACTGTCAGACATGCTGACCTAATTACTTTCATAAATAAATGATCGCTCTTTTCAATTTGGAGCCAGCGTGCGGTGCCTGTAATCGGAGGTCAGATTAAAGTACGTGGCTGTGCGGCATGACGTTCGCGGTGTTTACCACTCCTGTACATCTGTATACTACAACCCTGCATTCCCGACTTCCTGAACATTTCCTGTTTACATCTAGACTTTCCTTTTGAGAATCTAAAATTCATTCCCCCCCCCCCTTTTTCATTCCAAGCGTTTGTTTTCTAAAATGCTGACAGACGCAAGAGAGGAGCTCATGTTTTATTAATATCGCATTATTAGTAATACCAATCGGCTGACTTAAATTTGCATATTTATTAAAAAGAAGACAAGTGTGATTAATGGGATGTAGCCATATTAGATGGTGAAAAAAAAGAAAAATTGGTAGATGGCTGAATTCCCCTGTTCTTGCGGTTTTTGATGACCTGATCGGAGGTAAAAATAACCGTCGCACAATGTGCCATATTCTCCGCATGATGGCATTTTCTTGCCCGCAAGGCTGTCAAATGTTGCATATTGGTGCAGTGCCAAACTTAGTTTTTTTTTTTTTTTTTTATATGAGGTGACTTACTTCAATGAAGGAGTCAGGAAGTTGAATTGGTGATGAATGTTTGTTTTTCATACGAAAAAACATGAGAGGACTGGTAACTATAAATTCGAACGCCACCAGTGTATTCCGCGGTTCACTTAGGCCTCATAACATGCGGCTGCTGATAAGATATCTATCTCAAACACAGTGAGAGGATATTGAATGTCAGGAAGTAAATAAAAGCATGTTAGATTCAAGTGTCATTCAGATAGCATTGATAAATGATGACTGCGTGTCCTACAAACATGTTATTGTAGTTTTATAAATGACCACTGTGACTTTGGGGCTTCACCTTTTGAGATATCAGCTTATAAAAGAATGACATAAATGTATTCTACCTATATTCACTAGATAGCATTATCGAAATAGAAAATACAAGATGTTTGAACATAAGACTTTAAAATGACAGCAAAAATAGATTTCTTAAAATTACTTGCAGATGTAAAAATGCAAGCAAAAGTTGGCTACTGTATTTATCCAGATTGCCATTGGTAATTTTGGGCTTTTTTGCGGGATTTCTGATGCGGTTGCGCAATGCATTATGCAGCATCAAGCTAGTAGATCTGAGCTCATTCTAAGCGCACCATATTATCAGGTGCTGATGTTGAAAATCTATGAAATGTTTCCATTAAATGTATCGCTGCGATTGATAAATTAGATCAGTAAAACCACTCCCACTTGTAAGTACTGCAACAGTGGGTCACTTTGTGCGAGGGTAGGTTAGCGAAAAATTGAGCATATTGCAAAGCTGAACAATTGCAGCTGGGCTGAAAAATTTGGGGAAAGAAACTGTGTTCGTGAGCGAGCGGACATCTTGTTGACAAGGATTTTCAGATAAGTGGAGAAGTGCAGTCAGAGAGCTATTTAGAGCAGTAGAAAATGGCCTTTTTACCATACCCCCGCCCGCTCCCCCATCCCTCTTTGGCTTGGGAGACTGGAGACTGACATACATTTTTTATGGCTTCATAAAGTCGTCCGGTGACCAGGTCACTCTTCTCATAACTAGGGAGCAGATCGCTTGAAAAAAGCCATTCATCACTGTGAAAGGGCCCGCTTGTCTCAGCCGCCTTTAACATGCACGTGCTCCGACGGGAGACGGCGGGCGCAAATGCTAGCGTACGTCTCTCGCTAATGCCGGCTGACCTTCTCACATCTATTAGAGGGGGGCTTGGCGGGGAGGGCAGGCGAGAGCCCGCCGATCCCGCGCTAAAACCCGACGCTAGAACCCCTCGCTCGCCGTTAGCGCCCACTTTTAGGCACGTCGGACGATCAAGATATCTATGTTAATGTCAATTATGGCTGGCCGCCTTCGTGCCTATTTTTTTTTTTTTTTAAACTATCGTATTATCTTTGGGCGACCTGGCGACAGACGGTGGCAAAGACCCAGGAATGCCAGCCACGAACTGCCCAGTATCATATGCAAAATATCCACGGCTTTGAACAGTGTCGCTCGCTGCTTCTGCTAAAAAAAAAAAAAAAAGGGACCCGAGGAATTTTAAGGATAACCAGCATTTTTATGTGCAAATTAAACTCTATTGCCAGACAGGACGAATATAGCGCCAGTGGAAAGATTGAATAGGAGTGCGACACACACTTTTTAACAGGAGTCTCCTCTGGTTTGGAATGCCAGAGAGAGGACCTAACGGAGCACGCGACACCTCTGCAACCCATTAGCGAGCAATTAGGGACAGCTGGTGGGCTGTCAGAACGGTAATGACCAATAAAGGACAAGCGGCAGAACGGAGAGGCCCGTATCAGCAACAGGAACAAAACAAGCAGAGAAGCACCAGCACGTCCGAGAGGAGATGTTTTGCGAACAGGAGGAGTGGCAGGTGTAAAATCCTCCCACCATATAGTCTGGTTTACGTGCAGAAACACTGCAGTCGAGCTGGGAAAACAAATATTTGCTGATTGTCAGAGTGAATCTTTTATGGGTCATGAGTGCAAAGGATGAATGGATGGATGGATGAATGAATAAGTAAAAACATTGAAAAAATAAAACGACTTACATTTTGGACTCAACCTACCACCCCTGAAGGACAGAGACAAATCTGGACGTTGGCGATATGGCATCTGAACACGCCAATTTTGAGTTTTATTTTTTTCTCTTAAACTGCTACAATTTCTATTACCATCACTTGAATGACTACTACTCATATATGAATGAATAAACATCATAAATGACAGATTTAATTAATGTTGCCTCTTTAAAACGAGGTGTGAAATGCAATTCATAAAAAGAAAAGTGTGAATAAATACAAAAAAAAAATCTTTAAAGAGGTTGGAGGTTTTGAGAAAAGTCAACGGTCCTTACCTCTGATGGATAATTCATTAGAAAACATGCGCACTGCATTATTTACCTGACTCCAGTACAAGAATAATGTCCTTGTGTCACTGAACAGGAGTCAAGGCTGAGGATGAAATTTTTCCCGAAGTCATGCCCTGGCCCAAACACCCTACTGTACATATAGGCAAATCATATGGTTGGGTGGCCCTGCATTCTGCACTATAGTGCTCTCACTACAGTGATACAGCTCCAGGCAACGAACAGGTTTACCCCCCCCAAGCACCCCGCAACCTCCCTAACCACCAGGGTACATCAGATCAGTTCTCACTCCTTCACCCCAGCCCACCTCCCACCCGCTCTTTTCTCATTTTGAATTGTGTGACTGAACTCGGAGGCGCCTGAGAAGGTGGGTGAGCGAGGAGAAATAAGTCCTTAAATAATTTATTTAAGAGGGGGAGGGGGGGATTGGGGGAGGGGGGGGGGGTTAGTCGAGGGGAACAAATAGTGTTTCTCCCCGAACCAGGCCCCCTTGACCCTGATCGGCGCTACCTGAAGCCGCAGCCCGATCGCATTAGCGAAATTCTTATTTGATGGCATTTTAATATTCTGCCTTGATGACTTTTTAGCAACATTTACTTTCGGAGGTCTCGCCTGCATTCCCCCCCGGAGGAGATGAAACATGTCAGAACCCATTACGGAAAAATCAAAATTTAAATGCCTGGGCTGTGCGGTGGCGGTAATTCGCGCAGAACCTCCACCCCCCCCCCCCCTCCACCTACGTGCTCATGAGGTGCAGGCTCCACCCCCCCACCAACCCTCCACCCCCCACCTCAGCGCGCTTGCCTGTAATGAGTGTGGTTGATGGGATAGCGATTTGCGGGTCACCGAGCGTACGTTACAGATCCAATTTAACCCTTGATTGCTTGTGCTCTGGAGGGCCCCGGGAAACGGGTTATTGAAATTTAACGCTGGATCATTTCTTCTTCTTCTTCTTCTTCTTCTATTTTTTTCTTTTTACTAGGCCCTGCACATAGGTGTGTTAATAGGGCTATTTCAATCCTGCCACCCCCCCCCCCTCCGCCCACTACCACCCCCGGCTCGAAGCAGAGGGGGGAGGTGGGAAATGCAGTCTTAAGGAGGATGATGGAGGGAGAGTAAGTAAACAAGTGTTAAAGAGGGACAGAGAGGTGGGAATACAGAGCGTGGAGGAGAGCGGCGGCATGAAAGAGAGAGGGAAAGAGGAGGAATGAGCCAGGGAGAGAGGGAGGAAGGGAGGAGGAAGGGAGGGAGGCTGACAGAGAAACAAAAGCAATTTTATGCCTGATTGCAGCTCCAAGTATCCTCCCAGGGTGTTGCTAAATGGGCATCCAATTAGCTCCCATGGAAGCAGTCGTGGCTTCTCGACTCCTCCAGGAGCAGCGCGTCCCAATACTCAAACGCCTCCTCCTTCACTCTGCTCATCTCTGCCCCAACACCTCAGTAGAGGAAGGGATGACACTTATTTTTGAGCGCTGGAACAGCTAATGTTTTCTTTTTTGCACACATTTGGCTGTTTTAATGCTTTGGCTACGGAGCCCAGGGCTGGTTGGTGAGGTTGCCGAGCCACTTGAAGAATAACCGCAGGCAGCAGGCGACTCAGGGCTGGATATGCGCCTATTCTGGGGCGAGTCAGCTGGAGCTGGTGTGGATACCGGTGTGAGTCGCTTGCTGTCTGGAGTAGTGCCAGAACGCAGGACTTGAATACAGACAGCGCCATGTCTTGCGATGCTCTGACAATAATCTGAATGACATCAGCAACAACAAAAAGACCAATAGGAAGGCAGCGTGTTTTAAGTTTTGTTTGCATCTAGGACAGAAATAATCCATTCTGGCTGCTGAATCTGGCTCATGATTTCTCCACTTCCTTGAGATTAACTGAGGAAATAGTGCAGCTGATTGGCCAGACTAGGTTCAGGACTGACTACCAGGTTAAGGGAGGGTAGAAAACCCAGCAGTTGAGTAACCAGGATATGGGTTACTGGTTTCAGGATATCAGTGTGCAGACGCAATGCGACAAGGTGCAGTACACGCGAGTACGGAGGGCGCGGAAAGCCAAACCGTTAGCTGCTTTGGTACGCCGCACAGTCACTGGGTCGTGAGGCGACTCCAAATTCAACAGCCCTCGCCCACACACTCGAGCGACAGACATAACTCTAGAGGCGAAAGGAATTTACTTAATAAAGCAGACAGCAGCAATCGGAGCGTGATATTTTGTGATTATCCTTTTAACCTAATAACGATGCGTAATGAGCGGTGCCTAATCACAATAATAACAACATCGACTGCGGCATAGATGGCTGACCACCTCGCAACTCCCTCCAGAGAAGCGCTGCATTTTCTTCTTCCTCATATACTTTTTTACTCATTATAATTTTTCCCCAGTTCTTTGTTTTCCGGAAAGTTCATAGGCACATCTGTTCTTTTGAAAGCCTCTCTCAGTAAAACATCAAACAGCAGAGCGCCTTTATTCTGCGGGAGGGTGTGCAGAGTTGAGTCAGGAAAAGCCCCAGCTCTCTTCTCCTTCCAGTTTCCTTTGATAACGATTCAAACGAAAATGGAGAGTGTTCTGCTTTCCTCTCCACAAACTCCTGTTACCAAAGCAATTCTCTCCTCTCAGTGACGCTGTGACACCTTCCACCTTTAAAGAAACCCGGCTTCCGAAGCTGCCTGTTTCTTATCTACACTGTGAACTACAGACAGCATTTCTACAGCGGCTACCGCTCCACAAAGTGCTCTTGCAAATACCTACTACTGCCAATATCACTTTTTTTACAGCCCCATCTACTATTCATATCCATCGCTGCAAAACTGTGGAACATGTGACACAGTTATAGTCGAAACACCAGCGTGTAAAAGCTAAATGCCTGGAGATTGTTTTGGTAAGAAGGTGTTCTCATTCAGAACACTGATGTTTATTGGATGTTGCGATTGAGGCTTTTAAAATTTGTTGAATACACTTTAAAACTGAGTCTAAAAACTGTGGCATGTTTAAAAAGTGTTACAAAAAAGGGTTCAGCATACGTTCAGAACTTAAGCATTTAGTTTTACAGCGTACAATTGATAGCAGTCAGGACTTATGCCGTACTAACCCTACAACCGCAACTAACCTGTAACTCTACGACTCCAACTAACCATCGAACACTAATAATTTTCTACTCATCAGTAGTAATAATGCTACCTACCGTGAATGTACTACTGTGCTATTATTGATGTTAGTACTCACTTAGAAGGACTACTAGTACTACTACCGGCCCACCAATTAGCCCTTTAGAGCACTGAAATAAATTTTCAAAAAATTATAAATTAAATTATAGTGTGTTGTTGAAAACTGCAGTGGGAGCTCTTTTAAATGAGTTGCCACTTGATAGGTTTTCAACAGCTTTGATTTTGATATCTTATATCGTTGAGAAACACTATTTGTATTTGGCACGCTCAGGGTTAAGCTACAGGTACTTAAGCTAGGGTTAAGCTCAGGGTTAAGCTACAGGTACAGTAAGTTATGGCAGTTAAGCTACTGCCATAACTTACTGCTCTACAGTATTGCCTGTTAAATATTCCACCTACTGCTGTTGTTAGTCATTAATATTACCTGCTGAGTGCCAAGAAAGATGCTAATACTTTTTCTGCTGTACTGCTAATGCTATAAGAAGTAGCTCTCCTGCTGCTCCTATTGAGCATAATGCATTTACTCAGGAGACTGATGTAACCCTGCTATCTGTAAAGGAATCACTCAGAGAGCTTCTCTCATCTGGCATTTCAATGAGACAACTATATAAAGCCCTTCTGAGCCCGCGCGGCAGTTAGCGTGGCGATCACGCAGGTCGCCGTGGGTAAATGGCTAAGGAGTTAATTGAGTGCCGGAGTCGACGGACGCGCTCATTTTTAAGCGTTTGCCATTAGGGGGCCCGGGCGGCGCGCTGCTCTTGTGTAACCGAGATTTATGTTAATGGGCCCGCGCATATGCTTACTCCACATATCTATATTAAAGTTAATAGGCTGTTACATTGCTTCTTAACCCCACCTCCATACATGACTGCGTCCACTGATGTCTTTGGAGAGGCAGGGGCGGAACGCAGAGCAGGGACTGCGTCTTCGTGTCAGTGGATTTTGATGCGATGATGCCTCCCCCCACACACTCACACACACACACACACACCCACACTTTTATGACACTGAGTGCGCATTGGGGTTGTTTTGAACATTTTTGCCTGGTGTGCCCGTCGGTGCGTTCGTGTTTGGAATGTGAATGTTCTGTCTATGACGTCAGCCACGCTGCTCACCTCAATCTGGTCACATTAAAGTCCTTTGGTCACCATTCAAATCAATAACCAGAGTCTTAGTAATGTGGATCATCAAAAGCAGTACTCCCAAAACAAATACTCATGGATTAGGAGATTGCAGTAATTATGATGTTACAGAATTGGATTGACTGAAAAAAATACTGATTGTGAATAATAATGTTCAATACTGTAACAGAAGTAATGTTGTTGCTGTGCAATATCCACCACACTTGAAGACTAAGGCCACCCAGGACTAAGGCAGAAGTGAGCAGTTTTCCCACTGTGAGCGACAGATTTGCCCCATATCAGGGTGGGTGAGGTGGGGCCAGAGGCTCTTGGACACGGGGCGATGACAAACCTCGAGGCAGGGAGCCTCACTCGACCTCATGGGTTCTGGAACCCACCTCCAGCCTCCTTCAGCTTGTTTCGCCTGAAAACCACCACTTCCCCGGGCTCTCGACTCACAAATTGCAGCTTTGGAGTTGGTGTCATTGTAGCAGATTACTTTGGAGGAGAAAACAAACACACACACACACACATACGCACACGCACACTCACACACACACACACACACACACACCGCTCAATGCTGTAGAACCGGCTCTCTGGTAACAGTCAGTACATTGTTTTCGCCTGTCCCTCAGACGGCTGTCTGGAGCACTGTCAATGACCTCCCCCCCCCCCTCTCTCTCTCTCTCTCTCTCCACAATGCCACCACCATCCAGTGAATACCATTTGGCTGGAAGTCAAATAGGAGCTGCGGAGAGGGAGATGGTGAAAAAAAAATGCTGGGGACATAAGCTCTCCATAGTTCTGCTTAATTCCTTCTTTAATATGTCAGACAAAATATCAAGGCTCTTCAGCATGCCAGTGAGAGCGCAAAGAGAACGTTGTTTGCGGGTTTGCCGATGGCGAACGCACGGGGCGATCCCCTCCGGTATAATGAAGTGCTGTGAGCAGAGCACGTAAGCCTCTCAGTGTGTGTGTGCGCGCATGTGTGTGTGTGTGTTCTTGTACTTGCAACAAAGTGAGAACCAAAAAAATGTTTTTTTTTCCGACAGAGAGGGGACATTATTGGGAGGTGAGGATATTTGAAATGTCCTCACATCTACAAATTGTGTGTTAGAATTAGAGATAGGTTAAGGTTAGAGTCAGGGTTAAGCATACGTTACTTATCTCTAAGATTACGCTGTTGAGACACAGAGAATGGAAGTCAATGTGATGTCCTCACATAGAAAGAGGTACAAGGATGTGTGTGTGTATGTGAGCATGCATGTGTATGCATGTGTCTGTGTTCCTGTATGTTTACGTGTGTGTGTGTGTGTGTGTGTGTGTGTGTGTGTGTGTGTGTTTGTGTGTGCACGCACTGGGGTAGAGTTGGGGTGGTGGACTGGTAAATAGGTGTTAGCACCTGAACATGCTCAGAGATTCTTGTGTTGCAGAGCCCGAAGCTCAGACCCTCCCTCTCACTTTATCATACGAGACATCACAATGTCAAGGTCTTGTCTTATAATCGATGGCAAATTCATTAATCGCTGTCCTAAAGCGTCTAAATTTAAACTCTTTGTTGCAGGCTTACCTCTGGCCCTCCAAACCTTCTAACGCCCCTGAAATATACTCATATATGTACACACACACACACGCGCGCGCGCGCCTGGGCACACACACTCATATCATCTGTCCATAGCAAAAATATTACGGATACACACTATACATTTAATATCCTCTATAAGGGGTGCTTACAGTATTATTGATTGTTGTCTTGTGTTTCCGATTTGTATGTACTAGAGTGTGGAAGAACTTTAAAACACACAGATACTACACTGGAAGTTAACCTACCACACTTGAGTTTTAATTCTTGCTGTACAAGTGTGTGACTAAGTTTCGTGTCAAGAATAGAGTGGCTGACAGCACAGAAACTCCT
Source organism: Gymnothorax reevesii (assembly GCA_029721435.1). NCBI lineage: Eukaryota > Metazoa > Chordata > Actinopteri > Anguilliformes > Muraenidae > Gymnothorax > Gymnothorax reevesii. Next base: position 60,112,445 of record CM056588.1, read on the forward strand.
AGTAGCACTTTAGCACCGGGATCTGGACAGTATCCCCTCTGGTTTCCACCCATACAGTGACCTCAATTGAAAAAGCCAATTTCCTTGCACTGGCAAATATGCAGAACGACATACCATCAACATAATGAACAAAACATTTCATTTTAATCTCCAAATCTTGTTTTAACCCTCAGCCCCCCTTTGAGCAGTGGGCCAAATATGCGCGAGGAGACTGTGAGCTGTGAAACACTTAACAATCCAAAAACAGCACTATTCAAACCTTTCCAAGCACCCTGACCTAGATGATCTGACTCTGGAATTGGAACTTGCGTAGCACGAGGTACCACACAGCTGTTAGCATATGGCTCTCACTCTGCTCGTGTATATCCATGTTTCTCTGACTGAGCGCGAGTGACAGAATTTAGCCAGAAACTATAGGATAGAAATGCCTGCCAAATGTGTATTGCGACAATATGCTACTGACTCAATAAACTATGAGGAACAGATGGGATCCATTTTTGATGAAATGCTACATGTAAGCTAATGTGCAGGAGAGCTATAGGGCAAACTCCCCGATCCCAATCCGGACCGGTCGAGGAATACAAAAATAGCAATTAGATTGAAAATAGACAATGTCACTTAATCATTTATCTGTGATCAGCGTCCCTAGTATCAGAGCTGGGTTATACCAGCTCTTCTTGGCTTCTTGCAGAGCAAAGATGTCATACTAAAAGAGTCTCACCATCCTTTAATGAGCTGTGGCAAGGCAAAAATGGATTACCAGTTAAGAACAGCATCACTGTGTATATTGTGGGAAAAGTGTACCACCAATTTGTGCATCAGATCGATTTGATTTTTATTTTTTTTTGGTTTGTTTTTAACAAAATAAATCCCCCTTTCCCTTTCCCCCATCTAATTTCAATGCCATAATTTAAAAAAATATATGTATCCTTGCCCCCCTCTCCGTTTAATCATGAGGTCTTTAGTTATGTATGGACCAAAAGGTTACCTCAGTGAGCCAAAACATTAAAAACATCTCACAGGTGAAGAAAATGACATTATTTTGTGAGTAATTTGCGTGTTGAGGTGTGCAGGCTGACCTCGAGCAGAAGGCTAACAGTCATTTTTCTTAGTCAACGTATTCAATGTGGTAGTAGTGGGACCGAATAACTTTGAGGGCAGCCAAATCACTGCGGTCACGCCAGCCGTCTCTCGTTTTCGCGTGGTAAAGCCAGCCTCACCAACATTTTAAGTGCGCCCTTATTACAGACTTTTGGGCAAATACAAGTGGGAAAATTAGCGCCAACTTACTACCGGTTTTCAAAATAAAATTTTTGGCATTAAATGTGTTAAGATTTTATTTTTAAAAGTATGAGAACTGTCCGACCCTGACTTTGAGCCAATCAGTCACATGACCTGGAAGCTACAGAGCTTTAAAAATTCATAAAAAATATAAGGCCAAGTAACATGCAATCAAAAGAGGTGTGCATCAGCAGAGAAAGCTTAGCTCTACTGTTCTGCACTGATTTTGAGCCAATAGGTCACATGACCTGGGAGTTATTGAGCTATTATGTATGTTTCGTGGAGAATTAGTCCTCAGTTCTGCCTCAGGTCATTGAGAGGTTGTAAGCGACAGTGAGTCTGAGTTATTCTGATATAGTGAGTTGGTCAGGTGAGAACCAACCGACAGTGGTCCATGCACGAACCCGTGACAGGATGTGGGTAAACCAACGCTTATCGATGGATGAGGATTCAAAAATTATATTTCTCTTGCGCCACTGAGAGTTTGTCGCGCTTAAACATCTTGACTATGACATCATCAGAAGAATTCATGCAAACCCACACTACGCATTTCAACTGACGGATATGGCAGAGTGAGATATCTTCCGATATATCAGACTGTTCTTCAGTCATTGATACTTTCTATTTCTGATTAAAGTTCTAGATCATAGCTATACAGATAAAGGCCTTGTAATGTCATGTAATAATGTCAGCATTCATTGTATTATGTCCAGTCTCTATTGAAAAACAGAGTTACAAGCACTGGCACCGACTTGGATTTAATATTGCAACTAAATGACGGTAATATTTGATGATGCCATTATGTGCTTAGCACGTATGTCTCAGTCCAAAGTTGTGCCCTTCTATTAAATTGCATCATACATCCTGGCAAAAAAGCTAATTGGTATGAGAGAAAAGTGAAGTTATTTCATAAAGTAAGCCAGTGTATTTTGGACATCAACTTGCATGTTCGTCTCGTTCATATTTTCATTTGTCAATTTCAAAGCAATATTGGTGGCGCAAATTAGTAAAAAACAACACGCAAGCTCAAGGGTTAGGAACGCAAATGTTTCCACGGTGAATTTTAAAAGGATGGTTAGACGTTTGGACTCCAACTGAAAGGAATGCATAATGGAACTGGCTGCCGCTGACTAAATCTCGACTCGGCTACGAGATGTTGCTAACAGCACAGGCTTTGCATCGAATCAAAGAGAACAGGCTGGCATTCTAGCTGCATGGCCAAGAGGTTAAATCCAGGTCAGTGACTTCCTCACACAGGAAAGAATCTCCATTCATCCTTCTCCTCTCCACTTTCCTCCATCCTATAACTGTGTATCCCATTAAAATAGTCTGTTTTTATGCCTCTCTGAAAGACAACTCTCTCTCTCTCTCTCTCTCTCTCAATTCAATTCAATTCAAATGTGCTTTATTGGCATGACAAAACAAAAGTTAAGTATTGCTAAAGCATGGCACAATTGTAGCAACAGCTATTTGAATAAATGAAATAAAATAAAAATTAACAGCTTTTTTCTTTTTTTTTTGTTAAATGTTCTTACAACTAATTAATGAATTAACATATGGGGGGAGTAATTATAAACATATGGGGGAAAAGTAGTGCACATATACAGGTGCACGTCTACATACATGTTCCTGCACATCCACATACATATACACATATGCACATGTAAACATATGAATATTTGCACATATGCAACACACAGTTCCCTAGTCCCTGTCCCTCAGGCTATGACACGCCGATACGTAATGAGCTGCCAGCTGTGCTGTGGGTCCCTCCCCCAGCACTACTGATAATTTTTCTGATTCGGCTAATTCTCCAAATTTGGGGAGCTTTGTTTTGAAGTTTGGGAAATACTTTTTCCTCAATTCTGCATATTTTTGGCAGTGTAACAGGAAGTGCATCTCTGTTTCCACCTCACCAGTCTCGCAGTGACCACAGAGCCTTTCATTTTTCGGCAGCCATGACTGTTTGTAGCGGCCTTTCTCTATGGCCAGGCTGTGGTCGCTGAGCCTGTATTTGGTCAGGATCTGCCTCTGCTTTATATCTCTGACGGTGAAGAGATACTCGGCCAATGTGTAATCACGATTTAGGGCCCGATAGCAATTAAGTTTGCTTTGAGTTTTGGTTATTTCGTCCCAATGTTTCAAATACAAGTTTTTGTTGTGCTTCATAATTTGGTTTATCCTAATTTGTGGTTGATTATAAGCAGTGTTGTTCTGGGCCTGTGTTGTATTAGAATTTGTTATTTGGTTTGTAAGCTTCAAAACCAGCTGACTTAGGGGACTCTTATCAGGGTTCAGCTCCTGGGATTTTAAAGCTTTATATTGCAGTGAATCTTCAGAGCTTGATTTTAGGTGCATCCAGAATTTTAGTGCTCTTTTATGGATATTTATTATTAGAGGAAATCGGCCTAATTCTGCCCTACATACATTATTTGGAGTTTTTCTTTGGACTTTTAAGATTTTTCTGCAGAATTCTACATGTAGGGCTTCGGTGGGATTTTTGTCCCATTTAGTGTAATCATGCTCACTGAGTGGACCCCAAATCTCACTTCCATATAGGGCAATGGGCTGAATAATACTGTCAAAAAGTTTGGACCAGATTGGGATTGGTAAATTTATGTTGTAGAATTTTGTCTTGATGGCATAAAGTGCTCTGCGAGCCTTTTCTTTTAGTGTATTCACCGCCATGCCAAAGCTCCCTGATGCACTGATTGGCAGACCGAGGTAGGTGTAATTTAGGGTGTGCTGAAGCACAATGCTGCCTAAAGTAAAATGGTACCTAGTTTCCTGACATCTGGGCTTTTTTTGGAAGATCATAACTTTGGTCTTCCTTAGGTTTACCGCTAGGGCCCAGGTCAAGCAGTATTCCTGTAACAGATCCAAGTTCTGCTGCAGCCCGTCCTCTGTGGGAGACAGCAGAACCAGGTCATCTGCGTAAAGAAGAAATTTCACTTCGGTGTCGTGTAGTGTGAGGCCAGGGGCTGCAGACTGTTCCAGCTGCAATGCTAACTCATTTATGTAAATGTTGAACAGTGCTGGACTCAGACTGCAGCCCTGTCTCATACCACGACCCTGTTTGATGTACTCTGTCCTTTTATTGCCAATTTTCACTGCGCACTTGTTTTCTGTATACATGCATTTAACTAAATCATATACTTTACCCCCTACCCCACTTTGAATAAGTTTATAAAATAAGCCTTCGTGCCAAATAGAATCAAATGCCTTTTGGAAATCAATGAAGCAGGCAAAGATTTTTCCATTTTTGGTTTGGTGTACATGTTTGTTTATTAGGGTGTGTAGAGTGTAAATATGATCTGTAGTGCGATGATTTGGAAGAAAGCCAATTTGAGACTTACTCAGGACACTGTGCTCGTTAAGGAAGGTCATTATTCGACTGTTAAGAATGCTGCAGAATACCTTCCCCAGATTACTGCTTACACAGATGCCTCTGTAGTTATTTGGGTCAAATCTATCTCCGTTTTTATAGATTGGGGATATAAGCCCTTCGTTCCAGGTGTCAGGAAAGTAGCCAGAACTCAATACCAGGTTGAACATCTTAAGAATGGCTTCCACCAGCTCAGGGGTACTGTTTCTCAGCATCTCAGTCCTGATGCCGTCAGGTCCACAAGCTTTTTTTGTTTTTAGAGATTTTAGTTTTGATGTTAACTCTTGTATTGTGATTGGATTGTCTAGTGGATTTTGGTTATTCTTAATTGCATATTCTAGAGTATTTAGTTTATCCATAATTATTTTTTGGTTGAAATTTAATTGGTCTTGCAGGATTTCTTGGTACATATTTTCAAAATGGTTTTTCCAGATGTCTCCATCTTGTATAGCCAATTCTTGTGGTTTTTCTCTGCTTAGATTGTTCCACATTTCCCAGAATTGATTTCCGTCGATTGATTCTTCAATTTTGTTTAGGATCTTGGATATATGTTTTTGTTTTTTATGCCGTAATGTTTGCTTGTAAGTTTTGAGAGTTGCGCAATATTTCTGACGTAAATCTTGGTTGTGTGGCTGATGGTGTTTTTTGTTTGATAATGTCCTGAGTTCTTTTCTTAAGTTTCTGCAGTCCATGTCAAACCATTTTTCATGGCTTTTTGGTTTTGTTTTTGCTTTAGTTTTTAGCAGGTTAGCTTTAATTGCCGCTTTGTGAAAGATTGTAGTAATATTTTTAGCAGCCAGATTTACATCCTCTTTCAGTGGTAAATAACATTTGTTAATGAAATTGTTAATATTGTTAGTTATGTCATTTGAACAAATGGCATTTTTAAAATGTTCTGCACTGTTTGGAGCCCATCTGTATGACTGATTTATGTGGCACAGCTGACTGGGCGGTGAATGACTGTTTCTGTTTTTCCCAGTAAGTTTCAGATATACATTGATTTGATTGTGGTCTGAAAGCGGGGTTTGTTGCCTGACGGTGAATGCACTAATGTTGGAGGGGTCCATGTCAGTGACTGCATAGTCGACTACACTAGACCCAAGAGCTGAGCAACACGTGAACCTTCCTAAAGAGTCCCCTCTGATCCTGCCATTAAGGATGTACAGGCCTAAGGCTTGGCAGAGGTGCACTAACTCCCTGCCATTTTGATTTACTGTCCTATCTGGGTTGTTTCTTCTGATGAATGTTGGAGTGAAGAATGGGGGGTTCTGTCCGAATATATGGTTGTTGCCTTGTGCATTGGCACAGTCCGGTTCTGTGCCTGTTCTGGCATTAAAGTCGCCACAGAGCAGCACATTTCCCTGGGCCTGGAAATGGCTGATCTCTGCTTGCAGTTTGTTGAAAAATTCCTCCTCAAAATAGGGTGATTCTGACGGGGGACAGTAAGCTGCACAGATATATAATTCACGGTTTTCTGAATTTAAATTTTTATCTAGTTTGAGCCAAATATGTGTTTTTCCGATGTTAATAGTTGTGATGTTTTTGGACAGGTCCCCTTTATACCAAACCAACATTCCCCCAGAGTCTCTACCTCTTTTTACATTTTTTAGTTTTGTTGAGGGTAATATGATTTCCGTATAGCCTGAGGGACAGTGCGTGGGCATGTTTTCACGACACCATGTTTCTAGTAGGAATAAAATGTCAATATTTTTTATGCAACGAATAAAGTCTGGATCTATGCTCTTCGGCCCGAATGTTGAAGAGTATAGACCTTGTACATTCCAAACGCTTATTTTTACTGAATGCATAGCAAAAGACTATTTTTGACAGAACAACAAGCACTAAGAGACAAATAACACAAAATAATCATACTGTTACAGAATATTATTATAATTTTTTTTTTTTTTTTTTTTTTTTTTTTTTTAACACCTTGTCTGCTCTCTCAGAGGTGTAAGAGCTGCGCTCCCTGCTTTACTGCAGTAGTCTGGAGCAGAGAGTCCGGAGCAGCTGCTTTATCTCGCTCAGGTCAGATGATGTGGGGGGCGGTGAAGGGGGGGGGGCAGCCAGTGCTGCTGCGTAGCTGCGTTGTTGTGGGTGGGGCTGAGGGGCCAGAAGTGGGGGCCTGTTGGGGCGGCGTGGGGTTTTGGGCGGTCGGCTGGTGCTCTGTGGGTGTGGCGGGGTGTGGAGCCGCTGCACTGGCTCTTGTCTTGTGGGGATCTGGTGCAGGGCTCTGTGAGGTGGGCTGACTGGATTTCGGCCTAGTGCCACATCTTTTAGGGTTCTGGCAAAGGTCTTCACGGATTCTCTCGTCAGGTGAAGCCCGTCGTACATGTCCCAGGGTCTGAGAGTCGGGTGGTGGGCGAGGTGCACATTAGGAAGGGCTGCGCAGCCCCTGCTGATGTCAGCATTAATGCTGCTGATGACGTGTGGGGGGATGTCCGCACGCGGGAGCAGAGTGGAGATCACCACCCTGGCCTGAGGGAACTCCCGTGTAGCTCTCTCCGCCACTCTCCTCACCGCTGTGGCGGTTTTGTTCCACAGAGAGCTCAGGTCGTTAGTACCTGTGTGAATGATGATGCAGCGCGGCCGCCCGAGTGTGTCCTGGTTCAGCAGCTCTAGGGCCCGTGCTGCGTTGCTGCAGCGATGGCTGCTCACTGTCTGGCCAGGGAAGAGTTTTCTGGGGTCAATAAATTTCCCATTTGAGTCCATTCTCTCTCTCTCTATGTCTCTCTCTGCTCTTTTTGCTCTTGTTTGGGCATTCTGCTGAGTTTCCAATGCTTATAATGTCACTGACAATTGGCCATTTTCATCTGATGTTTTCCACCCAAATCATTTGTCCTGAGAGCCAACCTTTCAGGAAACCAAAGAAATGCTGGATGATTCTCAAACCTCTGTCCAAGCGGCGAGCCTTACGCAACCGAGGTCGAATCCCAGAGTCAGAAACATAAAAAAAAACCAACACATCCCTTATAACTACATGAATTCATATATCATTCACTGAGCGTGATGATTTATCAGCTTTTGTCTCTTTCATGTACTTTTCAGGAACCCAGGCTTTTATCAGAAAATTAACCCTTAAAGTGCTAATCACTGCTATAGTCATGCAAGGCGCAAAATGTACAAAGCAAAATTTGTCCATTTTTAGCTGCCAATGACCTTCAGGAGGGTTCACAGGTATCTTTGAGTCTCTCTGAAGATCATTTGTCAACTACATAATGAGTGATTAATTTTTGTGGGGAGAGGGTGAGTTAAAATTAAGCACTTTAGTTTAAGGTGTTTCTGTGCTTAAGGATGAATACTGCCGGATCTTTAAGGAGACTGTAATTTGACAGCTTGCAGCTAGCTGCTTGGGGATTACCTTATTCACACACCTCCATTTTTCACATAATGTTTCACGTTATCATAAAACCAGAACTGGTCGACAGTAAGAAAATTGTTTTTACCAGCGATTCCCCCCGCCTCTACCTCGTGGAAAGTGTTAGGTTCATTTAAGTTTTCATTTCCTTGGCAGGTGATATTATGTTACTCCATAAAGGAAAGTAAACTGTTCATTGGTAATGAACTTAAGAGAAGGTGAGAGAGGACTCTCAGTGTAAATGTATGACTCTAAGAGTAAATGTAAGAATATATCTTTTTTCTTTGTTTGGTTTGTACCTAGGTGTAGCCTGAGTCTCCAGGGGCTTGAGGCACAACGAGGGGGCGATCGGCGAGGACGTCTCTTCATGCGCCCCGGGACATGGATATTGCAACACCAAACCAGCAGACAAACCCCATCTTCCCAGTGAAGGTTTCACACTTGAGGTGACAGAAAGATTCAGAAAAGAGCCAGGTGGGTGACCTTAGGGGTCGGCAGCCTCGACAGCGAGCGTCCTCAGCTCTGGGACGGGAGAGAAAACGTTCTAATCTCAGTCACCCAAAGAGCACTATCCTGTTTCAACCACCGCCTGGAAAGCAGATCCGATTAATCCGAGCTGTATGGTCCAAAGCACCGGAATATTTCTTTGGAAAAGTTTGTGTCACACATTTTTACAGGTCCAGGAGCACAGAAAACTAATGTGAGTACATCTGAATGAATGAATGCACACACAAAACCCCACGCAAACATACCCCTGTGATGAATAAAGTAAAAAATGGATGTAATGAGCTAAATTTTCCACTAAATAAAGAAACACTTTACCTAGTTATACTAGTACACTTGCTCAGGGATTAGGTTTTACTCCGCTAACTTATTTGGCCTACTTGAATATTTGAAGAGTTCGTTTCCAAATCACAATAAGTGCCAAAATTACAAAAACTGAGATAATACCATCGAGCGATAGACTTGTGCTTCTTAATGCGAAAATCCATTCATACTATATTCATACTATAAGGTTTACTTAGTCAGAGTTTGTGTTTTTCCGTAAAATGCATTTGGCGCCAACATAGAAAAAGCTGATTTACTGAAAATGAGTAAAATGGATATTTTGCATTTTGGAAACAAACTCTTCATTTGTCTCCCTTCCCCAGCAGGGAGATTGTGGATTTTGTCATTTCCCTCACCCCTGAGGTAAGGGAGATGGCCGCCGCGAGCTCTGATAATTGAATAATCTGCTTGGCTGGATGGCGGTGTGGTTGCTGAGTGGACCAGGGTCTGTCGGGCTGGAGGGGATGTCCTGGGATGAGCTGATAATGGCCCGCATCCTAAACCTCTCTCTCACCGCCTCTCGACACACACATCCCTGCTGCAGTCGGAGACACTCAGCGATAACCCACAAGGCCAAGGTCACCAGGTCATGAATACATACCCACAACACTCGAAACACACATGCACTTGCGCTCAGACGCACACTAGTGCACTGCAAACACACCCATGGGCGTCAAGCCACACGGTTTGCTCATATACCATATGGATTTTATACCTTTTTGAATGTGTAAACTAAGCCGTATAAGGCTAAAAACTATAGTGCAGTGCAAAATATAAAGAGTTTGTTTCCAAAATGCAGTAAGTGCCAAAATGACAAAAAATTAGATAATGCTATGGAGCAATAGCCCTATGCTTGTTACACACGGTGCAAAAATGCATACAATAAGGTGTATTTTTTTGGTGGTCAAAGTTTATGTTTTCCTATAAAATTCAATAGGCACCAACTTAGAAAGGGCTGATTTACTAAAAACGAGTAAAAATTGATATATTGCATTTTTGAAAACAAACTCTTCATATGTATCATAGTTTGGTCATCTCTCCCTTCTCACTCCCTGGCTGGGTTAAATGTGTGTGGAGTTTCTCTGAGACTTCAGTGGTTTAATAATGGGCCTGTAGCTGACATTGACCAGTCGTAGGTCCTGCTCATTCTATTTCGAAGTGCAATCACAGCTCGGCAGTCCACGCCTCTATAACCTCATAAACTGCGGTGCCCGTCACAGTCTAATGAATCGGGTATTTTGAGTCTCTTGACAACATTACAATGATTACCTAAAGTACAAATATAGGCCTATAAAAGCTTGTCAGCCAGCATTAATCTCCAGCTATTCTTGCCACCTTATGATGCCATTTTAGTTGGCTAACTTCTGCTAGCTTCCAGCACGCTGTCCTCGGTGGATTTTGGAATCCTCTTCATCTGGGTGAACGAAACACTTGACACTAGAGACATTACGGCAAACTCCTGGTTTCATGGTTTCGTGATAAAAGACCAGCCTTTTCAAAAGGCTACGTACCACAGTATGATCCCTCTGTCTGGGTGCGAATCAAATGAAAACCAATGAAGTAATGTTTCCAGACAACATAAGCTAATGTTAGATCCCAGACTGGCCACTTGACTCTTCGTTCCAATCATAATAATTATGTGAAATCCTAAATGCTGAAATATATATAGAATTTTTTTTTTGTATAATGCAACTTTAACCGGATGAAATAGCATGGTTGCTTTTAAGGACAAACTTCCTGGTAATTTTTTTTTTTTTTGAGATTTCTGCTTCACCTTGTCAGAAAATGACCATTTAAAAAGTTATTACAGGATTTAATTTTGTTTTACAAACCATTAGGGCACACATTCAGAGGAGAAAGAGGCAGTTTTTTTGCAGCACAGCTCAAAAAAATATCTTTTTTTCAGCATCACGTCACATTACGTACGCATCATAGGCAGTTTTACTTATTTAGCAAATTCACATTATGATAATTTAATGAAATTATTGAACTTTAAGGGTATAATCACATTCTCCCCAATTTTCAGCTCACCAGCCGCCACTGACAGGAAAATGAACGGTGCAAGCTTCAGTACCTGGGCACGCTTTGAGCCGATGAAGAGATGGGACATCACAGCTACCTCTGTTACAAAAAATGTGATAGTTTACATAACGACGCTACCTGACCAAGCGCCGATATACAATGTAAAAGGAGGCTTTTAGCGTCCTTATTTTATGCTAAGGGTTCGGGTTAAGGGTAAGGGGAAGGGTTAGTTTAAACCTGGCGTCAAATAAGGACTCCAAAAGCCTCCTTTTGCGACATATGAAGAGTTTGGTTCCAAAATGCAATATATCCATTTTAGTCATTTTGAGTCAATCAGCTTTTTCTATGTTGGCGCCCATTGCATTTCATAGAAAAACACAAACTTTGACCATGTAAAAATACACCATATAGTCTGCATTTTTAATGACAGGTTTTTGCACCATGTGTAAGAAGCGCAGGACTATTGCTCGATGGTATTATCTCAATTTTTGTCATTTTGGCACTTATAGCGTTTTGGAACCAAACTCTTCATATATTGACGCTTATATGAAGAGCGTCACCATGACGAGCCGGGATGAGACTGGGTTCGAAATGCAGATGGATTCGTATCTGGACTGTCAAGGGGGTGTGGTTGGCTCATGTTTGACGCAAACTTTTGATAAAATGCTTGGTAAAACAGTGCATTAATAGGTACAAATCCTTCCTCTTTCTGGGAGACTGCTACCCTTAGGGCAGGACAAATGTGTTACACACGTTGAAGGCACAGACACGAGCACTAACTGCGATCAATTCCCTTTTGAATATACTTTCCATTCCTTTCTGCCTGCAGTCATTACATTCCTTCTTTTCATTGCAAAGCCTTTGTGAATCTGAGACAGGAATGTGTTTTATTTGAGCAGATAATACCTCTGCTGTGAATGGAGGAAAAGAAAAAAACTGAAAGAAAGAGGAGTGCAGAACACAATTTTAGCTTTTGCAGAAAGAATCTCACAAATACATATCAGTGGATGCGTGGTATTTTTGGCCTTAGTTTGTCCTTATTTAATATTGTGTGTGTGTGTGTGTGTGTGTGCGTGTGTACACGTGCATGCATGTTTTGGAGTCTACACTCATGCTATGGCTCTGTGTGAAATCTCTCCACAGCAAACCCAGTGCGCCCAGTGGATTGTCGGCCATTTCACGAAAGTGGGCCATTTTTGGGCAAGAGGTTATGAATCTATGACCACTGGTGAGTCCGGTGGGGATTGGTGTTGGCAGATAGATACAAAGCGATGTGGACATGTGGCTCTGTCTTTCAGGCTCTAAGAGCAGCCTCACCTCTGAAGAGTCGGTGAAGTAGCGGAGGGAAAGCCCAGCTTTCTCATTGCATAGTGGATTTGGGTCACAAAGGGCTACAACAAGATACAGCGATGACCAAAACCATCAAAACCACTCACAAATGAAGCAAATAATGTTGACTATCTTGTAACAATGGCGGATGTCAACGCCTACAAACAGACCTGAGACAGTAAGCGAACAGTTAGCTCTTGTAGTGCCATGTTGGATGTGGGAGAAATGGGAACTGAGTGATTTTGACTAGGGCTGAATCGCTGCAGCTAGACAGTGGATCAGAGTTTCTCTGAAGCGACAAGCCCTCTGGGTCGCTCCCTGGCAGCAGTGATGAGTAACTAACGACAGGGGTCCAAGGAGGGACAAACCATGACCCGGCAACAGGGTGTTGGGCACAGGAGGCTCTTCGATGCACAATGGCAACAAAGACTATCCCTTCTGGTTCAAACCAACAGAGGAGCTACTGTGGCACAAGTCACAGAGAATTATAATGATACTTACATGAGGAGTGTGTCATAACACAGAGTGCATCACACTCTGCGACATATTGCACTTTGAAGCTGGGGACGAGTCAGAATCCTGATTTTAATCCCAGTCTACGGCCGAAAGCGCCTACATTGGGCACGTGTGAGTTGGAACTGTACTTTCGTGCAGCTGAAGACAGTGAGCTGGTTCTGTAAGTCCCCTTCTTTTTTGCATCATGACCACCGTTCACCTGGGAGAGAGGTGACGCCAGGATGCACAGAGGGAGGCAGGTAAGTCGGTGGAGGGAGTGTGATGCTCCAGGAAATGTTTGCTGGGAAACTCTGGGTTCCGGTATTCAGGTGGATGTCAGTTTGTATCCCCGTTAACTTTTTGGCCAATACACCTTTCACATGCTAGCCATTGTTAACTTTCATCTGATTAAAGTCTGTTTGTAGATATAAGATTTTACATCAGCTGAGGAAGGTATGTGATCGATGATGTTTGTTGGTTTGTTTGATGATTGGTTAGCTTGCAGGATTACCCAAAATCTAATTGTCGGATCTGCTTGAGAATTTTACTAGAGGTGGACCTTGGCCCAATTGGGAGTGATCTGGACTCCGATCTGGATCAAGGATATTATTTTAAGATTGTTTACTATTGCAAGAGAGGGTAACATTTGACATTTTGAGTCACATCTTCAGAAATACACTATTTTAAATGAATATCTTTCTGGGTCCAGGGACTTTTCTACACAATCTTTTACACAATTTACACTTTTACACGGTAAAGGAAACACGTATGTCCTTATTATAAAGTAACTAATAGAGGTAGGAACTTTCAACACCCGCTCTATTGTTGCTGTCATGGTGAGATTCCTGCTACACAGAAAGAGGAAAAGAAAATGGAGACTCTTTTGCCAGGGATTTGATAAGTGGGGGATCATTTGTAATCACAGGTTGCACATTTATCTGCTCATCAGCAGAAATACAAAAAAAAAAATCTTCTCACCCACTTTTCAAGAAACTTGGAGACGCAAGATGGGCCGAGGAAGAATCCATTACATTTTGGATCTGAATCATGGGATGGATTCAATATAATTTTCCACATCTGTTCATATTGTAATATTGGGAATATGGGCCTGGGTAATCCGTCGAGATATGAGAGTCTCACGTTTTGAAATTTAATTTAAAATAAAAAGTAAAATTCAATACTGTCAAAATATAGACAATTTAAAATAGTGGAGTCTTGGTCTTGGCAAAAGTCTTAATGTTCTGAGTGCACTATTTAATTAATCACAGAAAAATGAAAATAAGTATCTTCCAGTAGAACCCATTATTGTAAAAATGGTTTTATAAAAATAAGAGAGAGTCTGTTGTTATTGAATGTTATCATCAAGTTGCCTTAATATACTGTATAAAGTATACAGCATACATTAGTTTACAATTATATTTTCTTTTCTGAATTGCCTGTCAAAATAAATGTTTTCCCTGAATATACTGCATTAAATAATATAGATGGGAAACACTTTACACTGTATATGTAAGATTCTTTGTGAGTTACCAGTATTACAAAAGGATTCATATATTATTATAGTAGTACAAATAACGTGGTTGTTTAATATTCCACTCTAAATAAGAAGACAGATTCCTTACCCAAGCCTGCTTATTTGTCGAGAGCCATCAGATGAGTGCACTTATCCACTGTAAGAGGCGCCTCAGAATCCTAAAAGAACCTAAATAAATGGTGTGTCTGTGCTTTGGGCTCTTGGGCGCTGAAATGAGTCCACATGTCCACACGGAGCAGCTTGGGAGGGGCTCTGACCTCTACAGGCACAGAAGCCATCACAGGGGAGCTGAACGCAAACCTGGCAACCAGTTCTCTGGCAATCTGGCAACCAGCTTCTCAACAAATTAATCAGAGACACAGAGGACTGTCTTCCCTCCAGATGGGACAGCTGTCCACCACCCAAGAAAAATAAGCTGGCTAATTAATTCTTATCAGGACAGGGCAATTAGATAAATGGGTAGAATAATAAACGATGTGATCTTTGGTGCTCGGGCGTCAGACTTCCAATACATTAACTGCGTCAGGAAAAAACACGGGATTCGCGAGGAGACGTGTTCGGCGGCGCTGACCGCAGGGGGAAGAGATGACTGAGACGCGGACAGGAAGAAGATACGGCTAGAGGTTAATGAATGGCGACCAGGGGAAGGCTGTTGGGAAAACGCCTTAATAACAACTTCAAGTGAGGAGGCAGAGTCTAGCGTAGCGCAAACCTCATGCTAGCGGCACCATACCCAACATGTCTAAGCCAGTTGTAAATTTTTGATATTTTTAATGTACTTTTTGGCTCATATTCCATGCTGTGATTTATGTTCCTGAGTCCTTGGCACAGTTTGTCCTTGAGAATGAATAAATAGAAGTTGAGAGTTTGAAGTTGTGGGTAGATCTTGCTGGGATATGTATTTATCCTACATAATGATAATAATAATCAAACGTGGACCTGTCATAGTATGATTAGTAGCAGAAATAATAATAATAATGGCATCATCTTTAATAGAATAGCACAACAAAGCACAAATTAGAGCTTATCTTAAAGTTAATTCTAAAATTAATGTACGGACAGATATGTCTCTCTAAAACTGTAATAATAATTCATATATATTCTGATAATAATAATTCTGAGAAATTTTCAGAACTAGAAAAGATACCGCCGTCATGCTCTGAAGTTCGAAGTTAACCTTGATTCTCCTATATCCATGTATAACCAGTACAAACCATGAAGGACAATTGCTCCGAGGAGACAGACACTGCAACTCTCATTCAAGGTCTTTCTATTCTGTGTAAAGACATTTTTTTTCTTTCCTGACAAGTCCAGTTCTCCTTTCAACTTTTTTGTTTTTACTTTAGCTTTTGAAACTGTACCGCTGCAGGTTTGAGGGGCCCAAAGTCCCACTCAGTCACCAATAAAAGGCAGAATATTTAAAACTCTGTTCAGTAACGATCCCCCGGGTCAGCCTTCTCAATCACATTGCCCACTCGAACCCCATCATGGCCCAAGTCTTTCAGAATCTTCCAGAGCCCCGGGTGTGTCTGTCACACCTTTTATCGCCATGACAATGAAAACCGTCAAACAGCAGGGGTCTGTGCGCAGAACAGGACATCCCATAATGCAATGGTGTGGGCGTAATGGAGCTTCGGAGGGGCCCGGAGGCGTCCTGGACGAATGTTGGAAACAAGGATGCTGACAGTCTGTTTTTGATGGGGGGAGATGCCCCCAGAGGAACGAGCGTAATTATCTAGATGTACTCCCCCATACGAGCCACAGGTATCTGAGCCACCTGACGCGAGCGCTCACCTGAGAATGAGCTTGGATGCTAACTGCCCAAGAATCGCACCATTGTAAGAATTCGCTCAGAACAGCCTACGGTTTGTGCAGCCATTTGTCAGTACATTTTTGGATGAATATATATGTTTGTTTGTATGAGCGTTGGTGCATATCTACCTTCCTCCCATTATCGCTTCCTCGGGTACCCAGGAATAAAATTCTGTAAAAACAAGCCCGAGCTGGTCAAGATGGTGTTAGCTTACACTAACCAGTACGACCACATTTTTTCGGCCAGAGACCAAGTAAAAGTGTCAAAATTCCAGCTGATATCATCTCAAACCAGATTAACATCCCATCTGATGATGATGTATGATGCTGGGGTGTTTTTTTATGAATATCACCTGCACTACAAACTGGTCTTATTTGTGTAAAAGGTAGCTGTAGTATGGCTAATACTAAACCCCTGTGCAAAAAAAGGGCCAGGCCCAAAATGGCCAAATATTAGGCCTTTAATGGTGTTTAATTCTCTCAAATTTTCTGAACAATAATTCAATAAATGCTCACCTGAAACCTTAAGTCCCGCCATTTCCTGGTTATCTTTTATTGCAGTGAACAGTTTAGAAGAACGTTCAATCTTACCTCACAGTGAAGATGAGCTGCTTCTTGGAAAAGTCTTTTAATATGCTTTGGAGTATTGAAGAATGCTGCAAAAAGTCTTGCTTTCCACAATAGAGAAGTTGTTCCTCATAAACAAACAATCAGGTGTTATTTTTCAACTCTTTCTGTGAAAAGCTGTCCAAAAGTTCAACCACAAGGCTTAAAGATATCAAAGGAAAAACCATCCCATTCTGAGAGTTATTTATCTATTTGATTAATTCTTGCTAATTTCCTGACTGATGCTGTGTTGCACAGGCCGTGAAAAGCTTCAGTATTTTGCCGTTTTGGGCTTGGCCCATTTCTCTTTGCTGCTTTTTATGTAAAAATTTATTCCTGTAGATTAAACGCTCTCTCCTGCCCAGTCAGTCATATAGTATTATATTTCCCATGATCCCATGGGATGGAGGAAAGGTCTTTGGAGGCATTAGCTCCCCTAAAACGTAGCAGACTTTACCGTGTGCAGTAATTTGCTCACCATAATTATAGGTTGTGGTCTCCCTTTGTAATTTATGAAAACCTTTGTTCTTTATCAATAATGCATGTGAATGGGGATAAAAGGGGTGCTATGATATTTTGATATGAAAATGCTAATGCCTCTGTGATGACGAGCCTTATCGCCTGGTGCTGCAGCGCCGAGAGGCGGGCCACAGATTGCTTATGTTAATGCACTGTTGGTCTTGGGCAGGATGTGACCTGTAGTTATTTTTTTTCCCCTTTCAACAGTTGCCCGGGCAAATTTATTTTCCACCCGACCTTCAGCAAGAGGCCGTACCCTCCTGACACCCTGTGGATTCAACATGGGAAGGAGGTGATGAACGGAATGGAGGAAAGAGAGAAAGAAAAGCAGGAATTAATACAGTGAAGAAATCGAAAGTGAGCGAAAAAACAAAAGGGTGACAGAGGGTATAAAAGAGAGAGCGAAAGGGAGAAGGTAGCGTACGAGAGAGGAGAGGAGGCTGTGAGTGTGCTAGAGAGGGAGAGAGAGAGAGAGAGAGTAAGAGAAAGAGATAGAGAGAGAGAGAGAGCACTTGGGAACGAATCTGTGACCTAATTGAAGAGTGCGGAGAAGTGGTGGGGAGAGCGCGGTGGCATCTTCATTCATTCCGCTGACAGTGTTTTCGCAAGTTAAACCTGTTTTATTAATTATGTTTGACATTTCCCTAATTAGTTTCATTTACGTGGAGCAGGTCCCTCCATCAGACAAGAGTTTTCGCTTCGCCTTCACCCAAAATCCTTTCAAGAAGGTGGAAGGCAACACCAGGCCTTTCAAAAGCAGGCAAAAAAAAGGTCAATGTTAGAAATAAAAATCGGTCCTTGTCAGCTGTAAGTTTCCATTAATTGCATTAACAAAACAATTTAATTATTCCGCATTGCTTCGCATTAAAGACTTTTCAAGCCCGTTCAATATTCTTCAAATAGGTAGCTGAACACAATTCATGGCCTTTCTATGACAGCAAGTGCAGTCCTCAGGGCACGGGCACAACGCGGGGGTTACGCGTGTACAGATGCCATGTGCACGAAGGCATCACAGTTGTTGTTTAAAAAATATGCTGCCTAAAAATCAAAAAGGGAATTTTTATGCAAAAATCGTGGAAAACGTTTTCACTTGTTCATCAAGCCTTTTTATTCATTCAACAGCTTTCCGTGCATCTTGCTATATGCAGGAAACATTCCATTGATCAACAATGAGGAGCTGTGCAGTTGGGGTTGTTGCTCAGTGGAAGCTAACTCAACAAAATGGAGAGCTGGAAGGGGAAGCTGCCTGGAGAGAGAACTGGGAAAGAAAGAGAAGAAAAAATATTGCGTGGAAAATGAGCAAAAGGATTAAGAGAAACGGATAAAGAGATTGATGAATTTGCCACTGAAAATGTTAAGGGCTTGATGTTGACCAACATTTTACGTTGCAGAAACCATGCTAGTCAGTTGGGTAAATAAGTTTGAAATTAGCATAGCCTAGACTCACTGAAGCCAATGTTAAAGTTCATTTGCAATAGTTACAAATGAATACTGCAAATTGTGTCCCACTCCCTTAAGGGGACACTGCCAATTTTCCACCTTATCTCCATCTATCTGAGTGAGGGATATAATGTGAAAAACAACATGCAGTTTTCGCCAATTTTCAGTGTATCTCTGAAATTCAGCAGCAATATTTGTTCCAGTACCGTCACTAGATGCAAACAGTAATATCGTTAAGCAAGGAAAAACTACAAGCTATTTTAACTAGATGATGCGCACTCTATAGAGATGCTAACCCACGCCTCTTGTTGACCTTTCGACCTCAAAATGCAAATTTGGACAGGGTACCCTAGGATCATCTACCCCACAAAGTTTGGTCACTCTAGCTTCAGTGGTGGCTAAGCTGTTGCCCGGACAGACAGACAGACAGACGGTGCTAAACTGTATACCCAAGCCGCCTTGTCGGGCGTGGGTAACAAGGGTGTCTTGTCCTCACCTCTGGGTACCCAGGGCGAGTCCCCAAGTTGCTGCTCAGCCAGAAAACTTCCTTGCTGTCTTCACTTGTATTGAAAACTCACTATGTTTCCGACAGCGGAAATGGCACCGAAAAAATACGAGTGCAGAGGATGTTATAGACGAGGCTACATTTCACTGAAAGCAAGCAGTATTACTGCAATACCTATCAATCAGTTAGGCAAGGTTTTCTTTAGCTCGTGGTTGTAGCGGAGTGGGGCAAGCTACCAAGCGAAAAATATAGGTACTATTCAGAAATGTTTCTTCGGTTTTTTTTGACATGTTGAGCAGAGGACCTTTTTTGTGTGGATTCTTATGAAGTGAAACAGTGGAATTCAATTTCACTGAAAAACTAGAGGGTGACCCGTAGACTGCGCTGAAATTATGGCTTCCGACTTAAATCGTTTGCAAGCGACAATAGACAATAGAAAGTGATTTCCAGCTTGTAACTACAGAGTAATATCCTACTAACTCTTATTTGCACTTCACACTGCTATTTTGACAGCCTCACAACTACACTAAAAATTTTACAACATTGACTAATCGTGGTTTCCAGGTAGTTTGCATGGAATTACACACAACTGTATCGTTAATTGGTTTCCAAAGTTTACTTCTCCTATGCATACCATACTTTTCATTAAGCATATGGTTAGAGGTCTCAGCCTTTTTATGAAAAAATATTATTTAGTGTAACACTGATGCACTTTTCTGAAATAATACAATGACAGGACCTCACTATTTATGAGAGCTGAGTAGAATCTAATTTCACCTTATTAGTGCAGGACTATCTGTGACTATCTGGGTCGCTGGTGGCCTCTGGTATAAACATTGTTGTATATACTGTATGTCCAAGAAAGAAAAAGTGGCGCTTGTATAATGCACGGTTGAATTTGATGCATTTTTCCCCCCTTAAATTCATGCACTGGATGGACCGGAAATGGAGGCAAAAAAAAAAAAATGTGTTTTGAAATTGTTACCATCTTTGCACAACTGAAAGCTTTCCTACATTTTCTATAGAATAGAATTAGGAATGATACTTGTAGATTTGTGTGAAAAGCCTCAACATATAATAAGTGTATTTACATGTATTTCATCCAGTTTCCTTAAGCCCTGAAACAGGACCCAAGACAAACTGTCAAAAACGGACAATTTTGACATAATTACCTTTGTGCAATTGAAAAATTAACATTTTCCCATCACGAAACAAATACACATTCACATACATTTTGGGTTGGTTTGTCTAACATATTTGTAATTAAAATTGACAGGCATCTAAAGTGTTAAGTGGCTTGGATATGTATTTGGCCCAGGTCTGGAGCAGTGCTCATGTCTCAGATCCACTGCGTTGCAAAGCGCACCACATAAACCCTTCCCCAGGGAAGCAATGGGCCAGGCCAAAGCACAGCCTATTATTCTGTACCATATAATGAGCCCAACAAATGCAGTTTTGTTTTCTAAATAGGACAATATCTAAACTTTGGAGGCAGATAAAGTACCTCGTGACGAGCTGTTCCAGTTAAATGCCGCTGGAAGACGAAGATGACCTTTTCTGCACAGGTGTGTTTTTTTCACTTGGGGAATCTCGGTACCAGAGAGTTTCCATCTTCCGAAAACGACAAGCTGAAGTAAAACTTCTCCGAACTTCTGCAGGGAGGGTGACTTTTCCTATCCCTTATTGAGAGGAAGTGGCTGCCTTATCCTTACATGCCTACTTCCTGGAATGTTTTAATTACACTGGGTGTCCTGAATCCTTGATATATACAAATATTTGAAAACTTTTGCAGTCACTTGCTCTTATTTTGGTTAACTTGAATCATCACCGCAAATTATGGACTTAACTGCCAGTAATCGTGGGTATAACCGACCATTAGCAACATACATCTTCATAGTTAACGTTGGTTACAAGTACAAGGCTAATGTCATCAAGCTCATAGGAGCACAACAATATGAGGCTTCAAATGCATAGCCATGCTCAGGCTATGATCAGGCTCATAGGAGTACATGCTTATGGGGTGCGGATGCCGAGCTAACCTTGTCAAGCTTGAAGGTGAAGGATCATGCATTTGTGAGGTCACGGTAATCGACGTACGCCTATGGCACTTTTAGAAGCACAAACTTACAAAACCGATGGGCATTTTAGGAAGCCTTGCATCATCATTGCTCCGCTTCATTGCTTTGATATTCATCCTTTGATTTTGCTCTGCGAGCCCTCGAGGCGCGGCTTTGCCCCCGCCATGAGACCATCTTCGACATAATTACCAGTCCAGAGCGCCGAAAACTCAGCGTCGGGTTTTGAAATTCCCCGCGCGTGGTGGGCTAAGTTTGCTGCGCTAAGCCTGGGCGTGTCCGCGGCTATGTGGAAGCTACGGCAGCCTCTGATTGTCTTAATGGGGATTAGCTACGAATCACAGGCTCATGTCCCCATGAGCACTACTTAAGACCCTGTCTGGGTGCGAATGCTGTATCTGTGCCAAGTCCACATCCCAAGAAACACAATAGATTAAGAGATATTCTATGTGGAATACTTGATTTATCCCTTAAACCCCTTTCTCAGTTCTGGAAATATTACTAAATTCAGCACACAGCGAGTA
Source organism: Gymnothorax reevesii (assembly GCA_029721435.1). Taxonomy (NCBI): domain Eukaryota; kingdom Metazoa; phylum Chordata; class Actinopteri; order Anguilliformes; family Muraenidae; genus Gymnothorax; species Gymnothorax reevesii. Next base: position 60,134,155 of record CM056588.1, read on the forward strand.
CACAGCATTTGAATTCCGAGCAATAATTCATATGTCGTTCTTAATCGGAGAAACTCGGGTGCATAATAATATAAGAATCCAAGTAAGCAGCTGAATAGACACAAATGATCCCAAATGCTACTAAAACAGATCCAGAGTGACAAAATCTTGCTGCAATACTACAACCAAAGTATATCAATGAAAGGGTCTACCCAAAACTATCGATTGTAAGAAAATGACAGTAAAATACAAAATTCAGAGATATTTTTCACAATCTCATTTGAGAACTGAATTCTTTAGGATTGCATTTGAGCTAACATTCAAATATCTAAGTTCCACTTTGTGGCCTCCCAGTATGCTACTGTGAGTTTGACCCAGTCACTAAGCTACACTAAGTACAGTATAGGCATCCTTCTCCCTTCGAGAGACATTTATAAAGGTAATTAGGCAGTTTGGTTGATCGAGAGAAACACACACACGAGAGAATCCCATTCACCTGCACAAATACGATTGTATACATGCACGCAGCCATTAAAACACTCACACAAATCCACAAATTCAGACGTTGACACAGGACACACTTAACATACTGATTGTAAAAGATGCACCTACGTACACGTACCAATGCTCCAAAACTGTATGACCGCTGACAGGAAAGGCAAATAATATTATCTTGTAACAAAGGCACATGTCAAGGTCTGGGATATACATACGTGTGACGAATTGATGGAAAAATTAACTTGAACAGTTTAGTGTCAGTACGGTGTAAGGCCCCCACAAGCTGCCAGATCAGCTTTAACATGCCTTTTTATAAAGTCTACGTGTCCAAAACCTTTCTGGATGAATGGAGTGCCGTTCTTCCAGGAGATTTACCTCATTTGGTGTTTTGAAATCGATGATGATGATGCTGGAGAGCGCTGTCTAACGTGTTGCTCCAGAATCTGCCTTAAGAGCTCAGTTGGTATGACGCATACTTACGATCATTTTCATACTCATAAAAACCTTCAGTGACCCCTTGTGTCCTGTAGGGCTTAGGTCATTGTCATTCTGGAGGAGATCACTCCCATCATGGTGGGAATGCTTCATCACAGCATGAAGCATGGACTCCTCAAAACTTCTGAAGGTGTCTGGCACCAGAAGTTCAGCGGCACATTCTTTGTCCTGTAAGTTGTGAGTTGGAGCCGCGGACTTTTACAGTTTTTTTTCTCATCTGTGCTCTGGTAATATGATCTCCGTTTAGCTGTTCTGCTACAAAGACAAGTCTCTGAGAGTACAAATGTTCACAGGCTCAACTTTGTGCTCGGAGAGCCATTTAATCAGTCCTTCCTGTAAGGCAGTGGCAGTTCGGGCAGGGACAGGTCAGGCCATCAGTGCTACAGGTTCCTCATCTCAGAAAGGCACCTTGATTGTTCATTAGTGCTCTCCTGTGAGAGGGCAGGTAAACACGCTCCGCTAATTGACATCGCTGCCGCCAGGTGTCCAAGACCCGGCTTTGAATCTTTTTCATCGCTGGGAGAAACAAAGCCATAAGGCAGTCCCTATTTTTATCCCAGCTTGACATCAAAGGTGTGTGTTCTCCAGAGTCGAGGCTCGGAGCGGGAGAATACATAACCTTGCCCTTCATTTTTATCTTGTTAAAACCTCTCCGTCAAGCCCGCCGTGGGCCCGGCATCCCTGAACCGAGGCCTCTGCTCCTCTGAACCACAATCTCCATCTCTCCGCGGGCCTTTCAAACCGTTGGGCCACGGCGACTCGCTGGAGAGGTCGACCGTGTCACAGCGTAACGTGTGCCATTCGTCCCCTGTTGACCGAAAAACCGCGCCTGTCTTTTAACGTACGGAGGGCCAAATCCCACACTCCTTGATTAGGACTTCATCCAGGGACAAGGATCAGAAGAGGGGAAGATTATCAGGTAATGCTCGCTAGCCTTTGATTAAAAAACAGTGCGGAGCGAGCAATTTGGAAAAAGAAACTGAAGCCCACGCACTGGACAAGATTCAACCTCGCATCAAACAGCCACAATGGCTCAAATTCACTGCTCAAGGGCCAGTAATTTAGTGTTTGCAGTAAAATTCCTCCCGTTACTACAGCTGCGACTACTATGACAACTGCGCATTACAGCTACAACAACTACTACTGCTAATATATCAAGGCCTCATTTTGGACCTTATTTGTTTAGCCCCTGTTAGCTACTCAAATAGGACTTAGTGGTAGTGCACATGATCAAGGCCATTGAAACAATCAAGATGAATCCATTGAAAATTGACGGTACCTTATGGGGCTGTCATAAAAATGCAGACAAGGCTGCTGAAGGCCACGTCTGTAAATCACTGTTTGCATTGCACAATAGCAGTCATTCACACCACACATCTAAAGCCAGACCTCATACATTAAGGACCGTCAGTGCACTGTGCCTCACTCTGCCCTTTTGTAAATTGACAACCCCCCCCCCCCCCCCTCCCCCTCAAACACCAAACAATCTGCCTTTCGAATCCACTTAAACAAATTCAGGAATTTTGAACAATTGCGTGCTCAGTCAAAATCACAGCAGTTCCTCCATTACAGAGCAAGAAACACACGAGGGCTCCCTCATAAAAATTTATATTTCAATTTATAGCTTCTAATTTATGGCTCAGCGCTCCAGGCGCGTATTATTCAAACATTAATAAATGGCCTATACATCACAGGCCTTGGGGTTCCGCATTCCCTTGCTTTCACATTCATGCATATTATATACACAGGGCCAGTCTTGATGTCTGCCCATCTTGTAATGATTCTATATTAAATAAGAAACAAATTGATGCATTGACAAACCTGGCCATGAATACAAAGTTTTTTTTTTTCATTTTTCCTATTAAACATGGTTAAATTTTAATCACCCTCCCAATGGCATTTCTTTAAGCCTTATACATTTAGATAATAATGTTCATGGAAATGCTCTCACTCTATAAATTTTAGATTTCTCCCAATATGTCAGACAGACTTTGTTTTCCTTCGTTCCTCCATGTGACCTAAACGGCGCAGTTGTGAGATCTAATTAAAACTCAAAATATTTGTTTACTTTACGTTTTTGCTGATGTTGGTTAATGTTTGCAAACGCACACAAGTTTTCCAAGGAGTCAAATTGGAGAAAAATAGAGAGAAAAAAAATGACATGTGTTTTAAAACCTCAAGTGTCAAACTCCTCAGAAATTCAGCAAAATATGTAAAATGGAGCAACGTTGATTTAATGAACTGCACGTTGCCTAAAATTCAAGGTAAAATAAATGAAGACATTTGTTATCATTAGTTATCGAAAGGTTGCACAACATTTAGCACTTCACGGTCACAGCAATTAATGAAAAACTTAACACTTTCTTAAATTAGTCTCTCAGAGATTCAGAATAATATCACAGTACTGCAATGAGATGTGAGTCCATATTCTCTTTAATAACCTGGATCATGCTGAACCCCTCCAAATCAGCCATTCAAGCTGGCTAGCGGAGTACGATCAAACCAGTAAGAAATGGAACGTGGGTTACTTCCGTTGTGATAAAAGAAAATCTTGCATGGAGTGGTGCAGCCCATGAATGTCAATTTTCAGACATGACATGAAACAAGAACCGGCGATACCTGCAAAGCACAGTGGGGGAGGAGGCAGAATCAGGTGACTGACAGATCACCATTTTCCTCAATTTGCCATTGGCGACTTTTCCACCCTCTCCGAGCATGTAGGAGCGGCATTTTCCCCGAGCCGCGGGGGTCTAGATAAACACTCAAAAGCCATTGTTTGTTTTTGCTGGTTGGGATCCCTGTTGGCTGGCACCGGGGAGTGCAAGTCACAAGACATCAACTCGGCTCTATTAATTACCACCTGATCCTTTTTTTCCTGGATAATTAGGTACCCATTAGTTCTAATCAAGTAGTTACTTAATTATTGCAGTAATTAGTCTAATGGTCTAGCAAATTGAAGCTTTATCACTTTTGGGGTACTTAATGTTCTTGGCAGAGCGCATCACAAGTGTCAGTTCTCAGGCTTCGGCAATCACGCGGCAGCGAGATAAAGTTATTACGGTGGTAGTGGCGCTCGCCGGCTCTTTATGACCGAATGCGCTTCTGTTGGTGACGGCTAGGGGAGGTGGGGAAAGATCGCAGCGATTTTCCATGTTGCGGGCTGAGAAACATTAAGATAAGCAAAGTGTGTGTAATGAAATTTCCCTAAGGTCGCTGTTTCGTTTTTCATTTGTTTTTACATGTTACCTAATTGAACTAAAATAGCATTTTTGTTGTGCTTTACCACGAGTATGTCAGCTACATAATTGGCGAAATTATGACTCCAGCAAGTCATTAATTCCATGACTGACTGAAGGGCAACATTCTCCTCAGACATGCTCCTGATCTCTAAATGCAGCTAGTTGTATTACGCATTTAAACAGTACCTATACACTATTTGCACGGAAAACTACACCACAAGGTCGTAGTCGCTTAAAAGCCTCTCGTCATTCAGTTAGTGCAGGCTCTCACCATAAGCATGGTGGGTGCTGAGCATCCGTGGCAATCTAATCCATTTCAAGATGACGGATTGACATCTCATTTGTATGGTGGGTTTGAAATGGCAAAGACTTTATTCTTATCTTTGAACTGTTCATTTCTGCAAGCCTGCTTTCATTTATTTGCTCAATAAACATGCTTGATTAACAATCCAGAAATTAATTAAATTGAAAAAGAGCAGTCGGCTCTTAATTGTGTCGTGTGATAGCGGCCTTTGTAAATAGTGCAGCGTTTGCTAAGATCCACCGGTTGCTCATGCGTGCAGGCCTTGCCCAAATTAGATCCCCTTGATGAATTTCTCCACAACCAGGATGCGTAAAGATCCATTTATTCTGCAGACGACACTTTGCAATCATTCCTGAAAGTGCACTGATGTTTGTAGCTGAGTTTGCTTGCAATGCATTTTCCACAGCTCCATGAGTAGTGTTTTTGGCCTCTTGTGTTATTGTCATGAGGAAACTGATAATGTTGAAATTAACTCTGTTTCTTCTCCATGATAGATATTAATGGACAAAACAATCTGAGGAAAGAAGTGATCTGATTGTTCATCTAAATGGTGAACATGAATAGTTACACTATTCACTAACTCTGGCAAGTTACACACTACCAGATCCAAGATAAGATTTCTGTCCTTTTTTAAGTTCATAATCTACCTTATGGCATTAACTGAGATAGTTGGATTTTTTTGTTTATTTAGAGCATTGCATAAAAAGTTTTGTGATTGCTATTACTGCGTACAAAACAGCAACCATTCAAGAAATATTCCTCAAAAAAAGCTTGATGTGAGGAATATCACTATGTGATTTATTGATACTAGCAGGATGTGATGAATGGAGGGTTATCAATATTTCATTATGGATGCTAAATGTTGTGTGCAACTATTTTTTTCCACTATAATGCATTGCTTCTCATTGTCTCAATCAAATGATCATTGCCTGCAAACCAAAACAAACTATGAAGGTGCTGTATTTGAATATGGTCTGTTTTGTCTGCCATATGTCAATATGGCGTCAGAAGTAATAAGCCCTGCCAGTGTGAATTAGTTTTTACCAAGGAGTCTGTTTGATGCTGACAACAAGAAATGTTGAGTACTGCTTGCTGTTTTAGCCATGATCTCTAAAACCGATATATTTATTTAAAAAAAAAACAATTTCTCAGACAGCGAACCTTCTGTTAAAGACGTTTTTGGAGGATTTAACACTTCTACAGCGCATGTCATGGCAATTTTTCTGGCTGCTTGCCCTTGCTATCGGGTCTCATGATAATGGAGACAGCAGCACTGTGGTGCTCACAGGTTAGTCAGTAACCTGCGCAGGTCTGTGGGCCAAGCGATCGGCATACTTGAGCCATGAAATGCGGGCCAGGGGGAGAGAGAAAACATCTGCAAATGGAGCCTGGAATATCTGTCATCACCTGCCAATTATCTGCAGCTTATTGTGTCTCAGGGAAACCGTGCACATCGACAGGTGAGCAGAGGCGCTTCAGAGGTGCCAGCGCTAACCTGCGCAGCGCTACTCCCCGGCAGCCACTGCGCCCTGTCAGAAAACGAGAGAGGCAGAAATGCACAGCCTTGAGGACTTTGAATCTCCAGAGCTGCTGTGTTTTTACGTTGGATTCTGTTTTCATCGCTTAGTGGAAGTATGACTAATTTTGTAATCTCAGTCATTTGTGGCAACAGCCATTTTGGGGAAAGGAGGGGGTCAGAGGTGTCCCATTGTTTGTTTGTTTGTTTTTTTTTGGGTGCTCAGAGAAAACGGGGGGGGGGGGCTTGTATAATGCACTACAGAGAGGAATGACGGGCAAAATATGTCATGATATACATAATCACTCTGATATCATGTGTGCAATAAGATCCCAGACCTTTAAAGGAGAATTCCGGTGTGAAATTGACTTGGGGTGTATTGAAACATGATACAGAGTACTAACTTTTGTCGAATACCCCACCTCCGTACGCATGCAGCATTTAGAAATACATGGCTTTTTAGCCGAAGCTCCCAACAGGCTTACAATGGTAGTGAATTGAGCATAGTGTTGCCATGCAAATAAATCACAATTTTTTCCCCTCATTAACAAGGCTCAGAGTAGCTCTACACTTCATTGGTAGAATTCCGAGGGCCCTGACATTTAAAAAGAGGCACTGAGAACTTTGAAAATGCGCCGGTAGTTTATTAAAAGAGACTATTTATGCAGACAGTACCTTGAGGTAGTTTCCAGTCGCCTCCGGTCGAGATAATACTATAGAGCGATAGCCCTGTGCTTCTAACACGTGGTGCAAAAATCAATTTTTAGAGAGTCATACTATACTGCTTATTTTTTCATGGTCAAATTTGTATTTTTTTCCGTTAAATGCAATAGGCGCCGAGATAGAAAAAGCCTATTTACTCAAATGAGTAACATGGAATTGTTGCGTTTCGGAAACAAACTCTTCATATACATATATTCTATTCACACTTTATTAACTCTATAATAATACTTAAATTACTTTACTACAACTACTGCATAATAACTAAAAATAGTTGCATCTGGGGGTAAGACCTCATACCAAACAGCTTTGCCATAACAGGCAATAAATCATCAGGTGTGGCAGCACTCGAGTGAAGACATCACAGCTCTTGATGCAGGGACATCACAACAGCTAAAATAAGGAGACCACCAGGCGAGGGCCGGCCTGCACCGTGTAAGGCAGCTCAGCGCTACGCTAATGGATCCTCAGGCTAGCCTGTGATGTGAGCCGCACTCTGTTTTCTTGGCCCAGGGTATTACAGAGGGGGAAAGGACCTCCGCCAGCCACCTCCGGAGAAGAAACAATTTTTCCGCCGCTTCCCGCCACTCAGCGGCGGCGTGTGTAAAGTGACACACGGAGTTCTCAAATTGGGGCCGGGGGACTCCAAGCATAAAATAACTTCAATCTCTCCGGCTCTCCCAGGAATAGGGCTGGGTCCTGACCAACAGCAGCACAACAGCGCAGAGCCAGGGAGAGTGAAGGTGGGAGTTATTAGAGGAGAAAATGTGTACACACACACACACACACCCGCGCAAACATGTACATAACCACAGTCGCGCACTCTCGCCCATGCCCACACGCACCTTTCTCATTCACACTCTCTTTCTACCACTCCTCCCCCCTTTTATTCACTCTTTCTCTCCTGTTTTTTTCTCTATCCTCCGTCCCTTTTTCCTTCCTTCCTTGCTACTCCGTTCGCCTGTTCTCTTTCTCTCTCTCCGGGAACCCCAGGGGATGATCAATGGACTTGGTCAGAGGGATATTCAAGCAGAAAATTACTGATTTTTTTTTTTTTCTTTGATTTGTTTCCAGAACACAAACCAAAGCCTGAATGCAGTAGCGCTAAACGGTGTTTTCGAAAATTGAGTCCTGGGTATGATTGGGTGAGAGGAGGGACAAACAGAAGGGCGGGGTGGGGGTGGGGGTCGGGTGCTGAATGAACTGGACGTATCGAATCTTTGGAGGTATAAAACCTGAGGGGAGACTTCTGGGTAATCACTGGTGCCGAGCACTCACTTGACCTCCCCCTATCACTCCGCTATCCAAACACTAACTCTACACACGCAACCCAGCCTGGGGCCGACCTCTGTGGGGTCTGCATGTTCTCCCCCTGTTCAGAGGTATCCTCCAGGTACTCCTGTTTCCAACCATCGTCTAAAGACATGCAGGTCAGGCTAATTGGAGACTCTAAATTGCCTGTAGGTATGAGTGTGCGAGTGAATGGTGTGTGAGCCCAGTGATGGATTTGCAAGCTGTCGAGAGTCAGTTCCTGCCTTTTACTCGCATTCAGCTGGGATGGGCTCCAGCTCGACCTTAGCGCAGAGGAAGCGGTTTAGTCAATGGATGGACAGATGAATGGATTCTTATTCTGCGCTAAATTTTACATGCTACACGTTTGTCATTTATTTGTTAAAGGAATACTGGGCTGGATTTATCCATTGCTGTTTGTAAACACAACATTAAAAGTTACCCCTCCTCAGCGGCTAACCAACACCTGAGGCGTACGGCCCCAGACAGAGCTGTGCTCTGGGCTAGATACAGACGGTCATCTTGGGGCGCCCCGGTGGCTCATCGGTCTAAGTGTCTGTACCAAAAAGGCTGTGTTCTTCCCGCAGCGACCTGGGTTCAATTCTGGCGCAGGTCATTTGCTGCATGTCTTCCCCCATAATTCTGGCCATCTTTCCTGTCTCTCTACTCTGTATAGCTGTGAAATAAAGGAAAAATAAAAAAAAAAATCTTTCAAACTGTTATCTAGTACTAACTTTGGGTATCTAGCCCAGCTGTAATTTTAGCCAGATAACTCAAACCTACTGTGTATTGTGGTTCTGGACCAATGCTGTATTTGACAATATTGCTATACCAGTTCTGTCCTGTTATATTAAAAATAATAAAATAAAAATACACGACCAAGATTAATGTTAGCTATCATCAGCTAGCCCATATGAGTTACCTGCCCATTGCAGATTCTTTGCCCTGAGCCTCCGACGATCTACTTCCAAGCTACATTGGTAAGTGATTTTAAGATCACACTTAGCATTAAACACCTCAAGGGTTATTTTCTCAAAACTTTATTTGCATTTTTTGATGGTTTGCACAAACAGGTACACTTATTGAATGTAAAGTTACACAGCAAGGAAGCTACTACTTTCAGAACATTACATTGTTATCAAGCAAAAGCATATATTAGCAAGCTAATTGAGTTAACTGCCGACACTCACCAGTCCAAAAGAAAACCGGCCAATTCTGTGTGTGCTTAATCCTCATCATCTCATTAATCTGCTCGTTAGAAGGTGAAATTTAACCCCTGATGTTCTCTTGTTTTGGAACAAGTTTTTTCACTTTGCATTTTGCTTCACTGCTTTTTTTCTGCTCTGTTTCTATCATGTCTGTAGCTTCCTTTTGGCAACTTAGGTCGCCAAGCTTTCAGAGTCCTAGCCCTCACATTCTGCATGCTGTTAGTAACTGGGGGTTACAGACCCACAGCCCAAATGTTCACGGCCGGAAACATCCCATAGAAAGTAAAATAACAAAATACAGGCAGAAGGCAGGTGGTCTGGAGATAAAAGTTCTGCCACAAACTTCTGGTGGGTCGTAAATGATGATTGAGAGGGATTAAAGAAAATAAAATTCTGTTTACCTTTTAAATAAAAAGATTAGCTTTCATTTTCTTCCGGGCAGAAAAAAATTCTTGTCTCTTTCCAGGATAAATACATTTTTTAAATATGTTTTTGCCAAGGCTCTGAGAGATGACTTCACCAGAAGTAAAACTGTCCAATCATTAACTGACCATTATTGTTCATTAAAAATGTGTTGAGCAATAAGTGTGTCTAATCAAATGAATGAAAGCTTAAAGCAATCTAGTAGTGTTCAGGAGGGCCAAAGTGTATCTCTATAGGCCTACATCAGAGTTTCGTCAGTGATAGATTCTTCCGGTAAGTAGTTCAATGACCCCTAATGTGTTAGGGTGTTTACTAGGCATGCAATGCTCAGAGCTACAGCCTGTCCCTGGGGGTTGAAGGTTGCTTGTTACCACGGCCCACCAACTGTACCACTCAGTACTGTTGAACAGAGAAGCCATTTTAATACCCTAGTTTGATTAAAGACTGAATTCATTCGATTAAATATTTTGTTTGTGGATAAAAATTCATGATACTGGGCAATTTTTAATGACTACAAAGAAGCATCGTTTGTGACCCCATTTGTCATTTGTATTTACAAAATAATGGTCCTTGATCAAATATTCATGATGATGACGACAGCAGGTTCTCAGATTCACTCATCTGAGGAATACATAGTATGACACAGCCCCTAAAATAGGTAATTTGATGCTTTTATTATTATTATTATTTTATGTTTTTCGTTTAGTCATTACATCATTGATATCAAATGAAAATTAATGAAATTTAATGCCCTCCCCCACCCCTCTATTGTCATCACCCTACTAACTGCTAAGATACATAATGTTTGACAGTATTTCTAAAATTAGATTTTTTGTGAGAGTAATTCTTTCCCAGCAGGCAGTGCGCCCGGCCCAGATCCCTCTAGTCTCAATAGAAAGGGCCAACTTTCAAATACCGGTTTCAAATACACAGTCCTCATTATCTACTGACTCGGATTCTGCACAATTAAAAGTGTGAATCAGAAGCTACTGATGACGCTTGTATGAGGTAACTTTTACAAAATAGTGCTTAATTAAAGATTTGAACCAGCGACCTCCCACCCTCGAATCCCAAAACTGCTTTGAGTGAAGAGAGTTCTGTGAATTCTACGATGCAAAGGATTTGTGGCCTTTCTCGGGCTTCAGAGGCTCTGACTGTTGAGAGTTTATTTTTTTATTTTTTATCAACAGTAGCTTAGTCTGTTTCGAACCCTGGGTTGAGTCAGTGGTTGCTCAAGCGACTCTGCCGTGAGCACAGTTCGGATCCTCTCTGTGGGCATGTTCTCCCGTGGGTTTCCGCAAACCTCACTCGTGTTCCTACGAGTTTCCTCCAAGCCTCACTTGTAGAGGAGATGCGAGTTTCATTTTGGCCACCCTGGTCAAAGAAAGATGTTAAAATAATGTAACACATACAGTAGTCTTTGCTAAATGTTTGTAAATGCAGCAGTGAAGACCGCGAGGGTCTCTTGTTTTACACTGCTTTGGGCCATTCGGGACAGGACATTTCGGTCCGAGAAAAGGTCAAACTTTAGCCTGATTGAGCCACAAGACCCCACTTTACTGGCCCTCTTACTGAGCAGCAGTAGTGGGTATCCTGTCCAATCCAGTAGAGGGTCTGTATGACTGACAGGGGAGAGCTGGATCTGTGGATTAGGCAGCATAATGAAGGGACGAGCTGAGAGGGGAAGGAAGGTTTCAAGTCCCGACCCTGCCGAATCTGAGACTGACTCTTTGCCTTCTTCTCATCTAAAGGCTGGGCAGTGAACGGGTGACGGGCTGGTTAAGTTTATATTTTGGCCCTCAAATCCTTACCGTACAAGGCTCGGCCGTACAAGGCTCGGCATGGCTGCATGAGGACGGAGAAACAAAGGCTCGAGGATAAAGGGATAAGGGACACAGACGGACACCACTAGGACTCGCTGGTTTCTCCACACGCATGTCGCTGTCATGTACCTCAGTGTCTCTCTTTACAGTCCATAAAATGCATCTTCCCCACATGAGCTTTTACGTCAAATTCAACCTGACTGCTGGCAGTAAATAGACTGGAAGCTCTCAATAGGAATAAACATAATGTATACATTTTACAGATCTGACTCATTTCACGCGTGAATTCAGACCTAATTTGCTTCGCGTTAATGTGAGAATATTCATCTGAAATCCCCCAAGCCAGTAATCATACTATTCATGTTTGTTTCTCCCTTCTGATCAGGAATGGTTAAGACTTTGGATGTTTGGTGATTTAAATGTCTGGATAGTAAGTGACATTAATTCATCAGTCCACTATCAGAGTAAAACCAGCAGTAGTATTGGTGTTAAAGGCCATATTTGAGTACGCCTGCCTAACGTCTACCCATTTTTACTCGGTAGAGGAGACTGGGGTCCGATGAGCCATGGGAACCAATGAGCCATATCACTATTTTGCGATCAGTCGATGCCAAAGGTGTTTAAAATAGGCAAAATAGTGGTATGGCTCATTGGTACCCATGGCTCATCGGGCCCCAATCTCCCCTACACAATAAGGACATTTCAACCTAGTTCAAAGGAATCTGGCTGCGGTCCTGCAGGTGTTCAGTCCAACCCTAACGATGCAACGATCCTAAAAGCTGCAGTTTTCATGGTGCTGGCTCTGGTGCACCCAATCCAATTTCATATGTAAATGTTGTAAAATCACCAGCAAATTTGGGCCGCGCTACCCATCAGATATGTCCAGCATCTGCCTAACCACATTCCAGGACAGTTATTCCAGCAATAGTATTGCTTTAATCAAGGAAATACTGAATGTTAGGGGAGCTTGATGCATCCCAGTCTGACTGTTCACTCCCCACACCACGCTGTTGAGGCATCTGAGGCGATGGTTTCAGGCATATTCTACACCCGAGAAGGGGTCAGCTCTATGTTCTCACATTTATACGTAATCATAGGATTACGTATAGAAAAACAACTGCTCTAATTTGCACCAAATTTTGGGGAGCCGTGAGGTGTAGGAAGTGGAAGAATGCAAGATGTTTTCACCATAATCCATAGTGCTTTTGGGCATAAATTTGAATGATTTCTTAGAATCGTGGAAACATAGGGCTGTGGGAACATAGACACACTCCCACTGAGAACATCACAGTGCCTCAGAGGTTCCCCATGTACCGTCAAACCAGTTTTCCATAAAGTTGCGGCTCCAATCACCAGATGCTCGTAAGGCCTAAACTCACTGAGATCAAAATTGTGAAAGCAAAGACCCGGTGGAGAGTATGCAGTCTGGCCTGATGGCAATGTTAGGGACATAAAATGGCTTCCCAGGGCCTCACACATACCGTATGAATGATGCAGTTAGGGAGGGAAAAATATTTCTTCGCCTGTTTTTGCTTAAGTATAATCAGCAAGAAAAGTTAAGGAACACTGGATTTTAACCCGAGTATGTGAAATATTCAAACTGAACGTACATCCCAGGTGTTGTTTATGTCATTGGTGTTAATCCAAGATGCAGAAATACATCAAAACATTTCACAAGACGACGCCATCACCCCAAATCAGGGTATCCACAGGGAAGACCAGAATCACAGCAAGTTCTGACCATTAAATCAAAACATCAAATAATGTCAAAAGTCATTTCAATATCTTGTGTGACCACCACATATTCTCACCAGTTTAATAGTGTCTTGGGAAGCTCAGAACCAGAGAAAATAACAGAAAGGATTCAGTGGTCCTTAACTTTTTTGTTGAGTATATATTTGCGGAGGATTACAGTTCAGTTAGCTGCAGGAGAGCACCAGTATATACGCAAATGCATTAGCATTAGCAGGTGTACAAACGCATGCTGGCATGGCGATACACACGTGCAGTCGTGAACATACACACAAGCAACCGCGTGCTCATAATACCAACACAACGCATTTAAATACACGCGCGTATGCACGCACACACACACATGCTCATGCGCACGCAAACTTTTTTTACATTTTTTTTTTCTGTGTGTTTCCTATCATGTCAAGGGAAAAAAAGAGATTTCTTTTTATAGTTTAATTCAACAATAACATTTGCTATCAGGGCCTTGGGTATCTCAAGGGCATTGCTGGTGAAATTACTGAGCCTCTGCACCATTTATCATAGCCTGACATGTGTCATGTCCCAGACTGTGGAGCGGAGGGTTCACAGCCGAAGACGGCTCCATCTCCACCGAGCGCCCATCAAAGACAGCATCTCGTATTTATTAAAAAGCCGCCCAACCCTCAAAAAAAAGAGGGGGGGGGGGGGGGGGTCAAAAAACAAATACGTGAAAAATAAATCCAAAATTTTACACGGTTTTAAAAAATAAAAACATTTCGCCAGATGTGTTCATCTGTCTGTCGGGAGATTTATGATTGCTTTAAAATGTGAGCATGCGGATATTGGTTTTCATGGGAAGACGACGCGAAGCTCTGTCGTTAGCGCATTTGTGTCACCACGCGAGTCAGCTGGGGACATGGATATTATTAAAAATTACGCTTTGGTTTCTGCTGTGACAATTAGAGGTACTGAGTACGAGTGTGAAGGAGTCAGGGGTGCAGGAGATTATACAAGTACGTGCGTGTGTGTTTATTTTCAGCTAGATCACTGGATTGACAAACATACTCCGTATTAAAACTGTATTCGAGGACACATTGACTCTTCAGCAGACTTGTATCGCAGGTGAATGAAAGCACAAAAAGCTCGAATAACATGTATTAAGGAGGGGTTACATGTATATTGTTCCACTGGAATGACAGTTTCAGAACAATTTATCACCAGGAAGGCACTGAGTAGAATGCATACCTCCGCCATGTTATATGTCAGTATTATTGATTCTGGATCCACAAGAATATTATCCAAATCACCAACAACTATAATCAATTCGACATTAGTGTAGATTCTATTTAACGCTGAAATTTTATGAAAATATGTTCATGACATAAGGGGCAATCATTCTACTCACATATATTTTAACTTCTTCCAGATCTAGAATCCAGAATATGGTCCGGAAGATCTCCAAAATTGAATCAGCTCACACTTGGACTACCGTATACCATCACACCAAATTTTGTGTCAATCAACTTTTGGAATTATCCTGTTAACAGACAAACGAGTGAAAACGTAACCTCCTTGGTGGAGGAAAAGATGCAGTCAGGCTGGTGTAAACCAGTGTTACAGTGTCCGCTCATTCTAATTACAGGAACCGCTCATTACTATGATGTGGCTTTCCGGCATTAGACACACAGCACAAACAGTTGTCTATTTTCTGTAGGCGCCTTTCTGAAATCACTGCAAATAGTATATGCTGGACAATAGACAGAAAGAGAGAGAGATGGGGAGAATTGCTAACCGACAGAATCAAGCTGTAAATGTGTATGTTGGACGGAGGATGGAGCTTTGAAGAGAGTGAATTTCACACTGCAGCGAAGGCCTGTCAGTGTCGACTCTGCACTTCTGTCATGTGACATCAGGCACAGGTCATGTTTTCATCCCCTCAACTGATGAAAGGGAAATAAGGCAGCCGGGAAAAAAATTGAGCGAACATATACAATAATGTCTAAATGTAGTTCAACCGTGAGAATTTTTTTTTACCTATACTCAAATTGATTGAGTTTTAAATTAAACACAGACAGTAAACAATGAGTACAGACTGTCCGCTTTTATTCGTATTTTCAAAATCTACAGTTTATGGCGTCATCTAAGTATAGAAGTCTAAAAGCCATTGAACATATCACACATATTGAAGATATCATATCATCAATTAAATCAGGTGACTCAGTTCCAGGGACAGTCATAGATAAGGCTATCTACATCACGATTCACGGATGAGGGGGTGCTTTGCGTCATGAGTGATTCCTGTCTCTCCGTGCACTTTCATCTTTTCATTAACATGATGAATAGCATGCATGGAATAGTTCACAGAAACTCACAGAAATAGTACACATGTGTTTTGTGCTGTTTTAGTAAACTGTAAACGCTGTTCTCCTTAGTTGGGTCATCAGAGCTTTTGCTGGGTGCGTAGCCTTCTTCTTAGACAGTCATTGAGAAACTTGTGCACACATTCTGGAGAGTGAGGAGGACAATCTGCTTTCCTGGAATTGGGCGAATTTGACTGGTCACGTACGAGGAAGACGAATAGTCCGAACATAAAATTTAACAGTCAGATAGAACGGATGTTGTTTGAATGGTCACCGTGACAGATGTACTACTGTAGGCCTGGCCATGTGCGTCACGCAGGATTTCTATCACCCTTCTCCACAGGACACTTGGCATGTAAAATTTATGTTACTAAATTACTATTTTGTCATCTCTCAGCTTTTAGTGAGTACTTCCCTTGTTAGTTTACAGTGTAGATTTATAATTTTTCATGACTTGTAGTTGTTCTTAAATGCAATTCCAAGAGATTACGCGCACGTCCAAGTATTACAGCAGGGTGCAGTTCTTGTTCTCACTCATCAGTTTGCCGCCGCAATATTTACTCTTGATTTGACAATGTTGATGGAGCCCTAACCTGGCATCCACATCGGTCAGAAAAATACGGGCTAAAAAAATCAGCTCCCTAGGCTTTGAGTAGAAGACATTGTGAAGACCGATATAAACAAAAAAAACAGCGAGCCATGCTGCTCTTTGAGTTGATGTTATTAGTAGCTAGTCACCTTTCCTAAACTGTGGTTCAGTGGGTGCCCCCTAACATGTTTATATTTCATTTGTGCGAGCAACGACTATTTACAAAAACAGAAAGTCAATGGTGCTTAGCTGTTCATGTTTCATTGTTCTAATTGGTTGTGGGTCTATCCAGTTACGTCCAGAGTCGTTTTAGGCTGAGCCCATTGATAAAGCCCCTTCGAAATCTAAAACAGAGAGTCACCAGACTAATTTGAATGTGAGAATTGATTTTCCGATGCCAGATTAGTGAATACCCTTGAATTGAAGCTGAAATATGCTGTATATACTGAGATATACTGCTGTATACTGTAATATACTTTCATTTGCTAAATGAAATGCTTTTATGCTCAGAGTGATGCTGTGACTTTTTCAGGGTTGATTCTGAATTTGTAGGCTGTTATTTACATGGATAAATTAGTAATTATCTGGGAGTTTTATCTTTGTATTGGGTAATTCCATCTGAAATCACTGGAGGCCTCCCAACCAACAGCCTCAGCTTTGCTTCATATTTACGGAACATAATGTTCTTGTGTCCAGTATATTATGGGCCAACTTATAGACCCACATCTCCATTGATTTTTGAGTTATTGAGTTTATTGAGAAACATCAAAATGCTACAAAAGTATCATAATATGACTGGTGAATTCTCAGACTAGACAGATATACTGTGTTTCTTTCCAGGAGTATTGAGGGCTAAACGTGGCTCCAAGTGCAAAACCAAACTTTTCTAAGTCATTTTAGGAAACCTACTGATTGGCAAGTATAAAGGGCAGTGGCACTGAATTTTGGTAATCTGATACGTATTATACCAAGGATCTAATCCTGTCAATTTCCCTCTTTTTGAAGTCTCAATTTCTCAAGAACTACAGTAAGGAAGATATGGACCTAAAATTTTCCTCATAATCTACAGGATACAAGAGCATTTTGTTCTTCAGATTTGAAGCAAATCTGCGGTGATCAGTCTGGAACTTTATTGAAATGTGACGATTTGAGATAAGCAAAATATGCAAGATATGCAAAATTCCCTAACCCTCAACATAACCATACCATGCCTATCCTTAACCTTCACCCAACTTCCACCCAATTTGAATTCATACCTGACCCCTAACCTTAACCAGACCTAAGAAATTAGGACTAAGCTTTGGTCCCCATCAGGACAACTGCTGCCACCAAGATCGGTGTTTATACTGGAAAAAGAGGGTCCCCACTAGAAAATAAAACCACACACCCTCTCCCCGCCTCCACAGACACACACACACACACACACACATACACACACTCAAAAACACACGCATTCTCACTCACAAAGGCATGGAGGCATGCACATATACACTCCCAAATATTAAAGAAATAAATCATGTAATATGGACCGAGCCT
This sequence comes from Gymnothorax reevesii, assembly GCA_029721435.1. Taxonomy (NCBI): domain Eukaryota; kingdom Metazoa; phylum Chordata; class Actinopteri; order Anguilliformes; family Muraenidae; genus Gymnothorax; species Gymnothorax reevesii. The sequence goes on from CM056588.1 coordinate 60,151,848, forward strand.
AAACCTGACTATTTGTCACAAGGCACCAAAGGGCAGCATTTAGTCCCCATGAAAGAGTGTGTTAGTGCAAAGATCACACAAAATGGCGCCCTTTCGGAAACGACTGGAAGTTAAAGGATGGAGCCGACTGCTGCTGAGTGCAGGCCCTGCTTCTGCTTTTCTTTCTTTATTTTTTTCCCTGTGATTATAAATGATAATAATTAAAGGCAAACACACAATAATTAGTCACACCAGGCTTACCCATCTGCTCTGCCTGCACCCTGTATGTCTTTGAGAAAAGCACCAGTGAAAGACTGTGCAGTATTCAGTAGTACACTGCAATACAGAGCAGAACCAGGGAGAACAGCAGATATTATTGTTATTATTATTATTATTATTATTATTATTATTATTACTATTAAAAGGACTCATCTTTGACCATGTTGCATTGGGGTTGAGGGTAAAAGGGAGATAAAGGTTAAATAACTCTATCTATGTGTACCTGCCAATAAGTCATATTAGATCCAGACCATTTAATCCGCCTGTTTAATTTACAGTACATGACGGGACATTCCCCCAAATAGTCTCTGAAAACACTACTGCTCTACCCTCATCGTCATTTCTCTGTATGGCTGGCTACTTTGCCATTTGTAATTCCAATCAAATTTGTCATATTTCAGCTCTGTTTTCGCGAAGTACAGTAGTACTAAACAGCTGCAGCCTCTGTCGCACGATCACATTCTGCACTGCTATGATAAGTCACATGATGTTAGACTGAACCTAGACTATACCAGCGCTGATAGCTCCATTGCGAGATGTGTTACTGTCCTGCACTGCCTAACAACATACAAGGTGCTCTTTCCATTGTCAGCACCCCTTGCTGGTCGTTCGACCAACCAAGGAATGCATTCATAGAAAGGTCTTGGCTGCAGTCATTGGTGTGAGAAGAAGACTGTTTATATCATATTTTAAGAAGAACCGTGGTTATCTACATCCTCACAAATTGTCAATATGGATTGTGAATGAACTCGCCTGTGGTTGCAGATAACTGGACACTCCTTTATAGAATGAGGAAACTATTAAATGAGATTTAAACTTCCCCTCAATCTTAACAGTGACAAATGGCTCTCGCTGTGTTGCCAGTCAATTGCTGATGCACTTTCTTTGAATAATAGTCATGGAATCATCTTGACTCTGCGTGGACAAACTATTGCTTCTAAATGGGTCATTTTTAGTTGTCTACTTTCATTTCATAAAGCTTATTAATTATCCACACAGTTCATCTGTATTTGTCAGTTGTTGAGGGACAACTCTATATCCACGGTAAAACTTGACTACAAACTTGGCGATTCTGCTGTGGCTTCCCTCTGTTGAAATGTGCATTCAACTTGAGGAAATGTAAATCATACATGAAGGCAATTCATTTTGGTAAAACTCAATTCCTTATTTTACCAAAAAACAATTCTTGGTCAAATCTCAAACTGCTAAACGGACCTCAGTGTTAAAAAAAAAAAATGTACAGTACAATCATTTGCCTCCCATGTCGATGACTGCCGGCACAATTTGATGTAAACCAAAGCACAGAGGGAGGGGTATGTATAATTGAGCTCCTCCACCGACACGTTATCTGTGAGTCGTGAATTATAGTCGTACGTTTCAGAGGCTCCGAGTGAGTGCATCCTCAACAGACTATTCAGAGAAGAAATGAGACCATAATCTTGCCTTAAAAGGGCCTTGTTTGGAGAATGTGCCTGCACGACCAAGCAAGGAGGGTTTTCCCTATCTGCCACATCAGCTCTGACTGTGGTGTGATGTTATGGATGGATTACCATGGTGACCTGGACTCGCCCACGATCTTTCGCTCTCAGTTGCATGTTGTCCTGTACGCTGCGCTGCCCCAGTGCGCTTAACGTCGGGTTAATATATTTGGAATTGCTGAGACGGCTCCCATTGTGTGGAGAAGAATAGGAGAGAACCTTTGTTTCCCCCCCCCCCCCCGCTAACTCATGAGTGCTATCAAAGTGGGCCTCATTAAACAGAACAATGGCGGGGCGGGGAGGGTGCGGCCAACCGGGGGGGCTCCGCCCCTCCCAAAACAAGGGCGGGCCCTGGAGAGAGTGCAAACTGTGCACAGCTCACAGACCCGCTCCAGCTGAGTTTGTACTCTGACTCAAACAATCAAAATATTCCAAATAGAACTAAAATTCTGGACAAGGCCAAGGCTAGTTTAACACAGGAACAAAGCATTTGACTGTAAGGCCCTCTCAAATCCCCTTTCTTACCATGATACTAATAGATGAATTTGCTTGCTGAATTGTTCTGTCAGTAGTATTTCCTTTGATTATTCATATCGATGAGTCACAAAATGGTTGTGAAACGAGTTCGGCCCGCTACGACTTGAACGTAGGCGGGCGACGGGGGCTGCATCCGCTTCTGGTTTTCTTGCCGACCTTTGGCCTTCAATCGCGTAATTATCCAAACCCTTTATTAAATCTCACATTTTGGCTGCATTTCTTTGAAAGCTCATGATTGACCACCAAAGACCGTTCTAGTGTCCCTAAATGAAACTTTCACTCTGATTTAATCTCAGAATAAAACCGTATTTACTTCCAGAGCAAATTAGGTTATTTAGTGAAGTGAAATGAATGGTAACAGAAACTTACATATGGACGAGCCCTCAGGACTGGAATTGCCCACTCGTGCATTAGAGGAAGGCAAATTGTGGTTAAATTTAGGGACAAAGTGTACCGCGGATGGATTAACTCTTTTCTATGCTGAGTAAAAGGGCTCCCGTTGAAGGGCAGGGTAGCAACCTGCCGACCCGCACACCTGTCACTCAGGACGAGCAGGACGTGCGATCCGAGGCTGTTCCACTAAACCTCTCTTCCCTCTCTGCTCCCAGTGGATTCGGTCAGCTGGGTTTAAAGGAAACGATTAGTTTCATGTCTCATTAATACGCCGCTGAAGGCATCGCTTTTAATCCCCCGCGCAATCGAGGATAGCACTACAGAAGCCGTAAGCCGGGGTGGTGGGGGGGGGGGATTTGATGAGCGGACCTTCTGTCCGACGACGGGGCGCGCTCCCGTGCTCTTCATCGGACCACCGTGACATGCCGTCGTGGATTGTGTGGATTCAGCTGGACCCTAAAGGACACCTTATTGAGATTGAAAGACTTGCTTTGTCTTGGCGGAGTATAAGCTTCTTCAGATAGGTTTTTCTAGTGGTGTCAGTCATTCCCTTACACTCTCTCTCTCTCTCTCTCTCTCTCTCTCTCTCTCTCTCTCTCTCTCTCTTTCTGACTGTCTGTATTTTACTGTTTTCTGTTTAATGTAGGTAGAGTAACGCTTTAGAAAGAATACGTACTTCCCTGAATCCACTCAGTTTGGCTCTAATTTCGAAATGTCTAGCCCAGCATTGTAGTGAATGTATATCAGATTAAATCAGACATAATATTATCTTTGCCCCATGGAAATATAAACGCTTTACCAAATCAGATTCTTTGGATTCATCATGTTACATAAAGAAGCAGATGCCAATATGACTGTACATAGGAACGATGCGTTCTACTACTGTACCGTTAGAGTATAACGTGAGACTCTACTGCCCTCTACAGTCAGACTTTAGAACAGCCTTTCCTACTTCAGAGGATTTTTTTCCTCATTTCAATACCTTGCTTTTCTCTCCAGGCAAGATGTAGATCCTCTAATCTCCAGCATTGGTCTCGTCGGCTACCTGCTTTTCTAGTTCACAAATTAAATTGCCTTATGAAAAGCTGTTATCAGTATAATTATTCCTCTGCGTCTCACTGTACCTAAACCAAGCTCAATTTATCAACTTAGCTGTGATATTTTTCTCTTAATAATTAAAGGTAGGCCTCCTATACCCGGCAGTTTTGCAGTCATTAATACTATTGCAAGCCGTTAATAACATTAGCAGCAGAATCAGCTACAATGGTTAAGCTGGTGATGGTATTCGCAGGAATAGTAAATATAATAGTTGCAGTTTGTCATGGTTGCTCCTCAATATACCATTGGGTTGTCTGTGCTTAAGGTCCATAGTTTGCCCGCCCCCAGGTATTAACCAATGTTTTGCAGACTCAACGTGTGCAGTAGTTCTTTGAAAACCCCATCAGCCGCGGGATCACGTGAAGTCTTTACCATTTTCAAATGGTTTCTTTTCTCTAAGTCTAGATCTTACCGTTATTTTCCAGTATTTCAGCAGTATAGAAGTTCAGCATGTCCAAAGAAATATCACGTCATATAACTGAAGATATTCAATGTACAGCATCTGACTCAAGAGGACCTTTGCTCCAGTAGAATATTCTACAGTTTTTGAAATTCACCCTGTAATTCAAAATAAATCTGCAGTCAGTGACCGCGGTAGAAAAATTCAGTGGGTTAAATATAATAATCTTGTTTGCTTTATTCTGAACCACTCAAAGATGGGCTGAAATGCATTTCAATTAGTCTAAATAGGAAAAGAACTATAGCTAATGCGTGGAGCAATAAACATAAAATGAAACAAAATGATATCTCAAATGTTAAGCAAATAATGATTCATCCGACGAGAGCAGGTGTACATGTTCTTATTGCCATCTGGTAAATTTATAGGAAATATTCAGGCAGTATATGGAACCCTTGTTGTTCAGCTGAAAACTGGCTCAAAATGCAGGTAACATAAGATCTTGTTTTTAACACCACACTCACACCAAACGTTCAGATTCTGGTTACTGTTTTTTTCTTTTGGGCCGGGGGTGTTTCTTTACGCCAGTATTTAAGCTAGCGCTCGCCAAGCCCGTAGCCGAGGGTGGGGTGACACAAGGTCCAGCCAATCAAGCAGGAGTAGGGCGGGATACGAAGAGCTGTGGCAAAGGTGACCTATGATCTGGGAAACGGTTCGTCAGATGGGCCTGAGGCTTTTTGCAACTTCCTCATTCTTAACATATCACTCACAACAGATTGGGGTGCCAATCATCCAAAACTGCTGTCTGTGAAAATCTTCCAGCAGCTCCAAAATTCAACACACACACACCCACACACACACACACACACACTCGCACGCACGCTCATGCGCATACACACACACGTGCACACACACACACACACACACACATACACGTCCAAAATCTCTTCACAACCCCCTCTGGGTTGCCATGGAAACTAATCCTTCATTTACAGAAGTGGACATTTAACCACAGATGGTATGAGGTTGAGACACTGGTTGAGTCTGCTTGTTGTTTGGCGTTGGAAAACACCATTAAAGCTGCTTTCACGCCGGACGCAAAACAAATTTCTCGCATGACAGATTACATTCAAAGTCAATGCAAAGACGCGAATACGCGCGAAAATTCATTCCGCGTCCGGTGTGAAAGCAGCTTAAGCCGTGATGTTGCTATTGAGCTAAAGGCAAACTCCAATTAGTTTCTGCTGACTGGTAGGCTGATAGCAGCCATGGATCTAATTAAGCATCGCTCTTCACTGAAATGCTAAGATAACCCATCCCTGCTGGGATTTCAGACTTCAGTACCATCGTATTATTAGTAGCACTGAAGCTGACAGTAAGAAGGCGGAGCCTTTGGTAATTTGAAAATATTTCTTGTTGTCATATCAAGAAAAGTCAGTTCATGTAGTTTATATCAAAATTATAATTTGTTCTAGAAACCTGAAACATAAATTGTCAGCTTGAAGCAACATACTGCATAACTATTTTTATTTTCATCAGCAGCATTAGTGCTCATAGCAGCAGGGGAGGGACTTGTTCTGTGAGTATCAATGAGTGAGTATCAAAACACATATTTCTATACAATTCATCAAAATTCTTCTTATTGACAGGCCCCATATTGTTGCCAGTACAGTAAAACACAGTTACATCAGTAAGAGAGTAACAACTAGTTGCGTTAGTGGGAGAGTAAAACACACATAGATTAGGAGGACAGTACCTCACAGTCACATTTGGTGGAGAGTAATTCAGTATTAGGGGAAATGTGACATAGTTTGAGTAGGATGGCTGTAACACTCAGCAGCATTAGCAGGAGAGTATTACAGTTACAATAAGGGAAAAGTAACTCGGTAACATAAGAAGACAGTAAAAAACAGTTACATTGTAACATTGGGAGGAGAGTAACGCACAGTAACATTTAGAGGAGAGTAGCTCTCAGTAACATTCGGGGGAAAGTGACACTTCTATAATAGGAGAAGAGTAACATAGTTACATTTGGAGAAGAGTGACAGTTTCATTATAACGAGAAAAAAACATGGAAGTATTACGAGGAGAGTAACCCTGTTACAATGGGAGAAGAGTAACAATTATAATAGTTGGAGAGGAACACAGTTGCAGTGTTGCTCCTCCACAGAGCAACACTGGGTTACATTAGGGGGAGAGTAATTCAGTTATTTAAGACAGTTACACTATGAGACGAGGATTATACACTTGCATTAGGACTAAGGTGCACTGTGACGTTAGGAGTACAGTGGCACATGGAGATGGAAGAGGGAACCACAGTGCATACGGAGCGCAGTTGCGCATCCTTAGATGAGGAGGAGTGGAGTGGCGTTACATTAGGAGTGGAGTAACACAGGAGATTACTCAAATTTTCTGTGTGAAGAAAGGATGGCACTTTTTCCTCCTTTCTGCAGTCGGCACAAGGACTCAGCGGAGCTGGTAGCAGCAGCTGACGTAAGTGAGCACGTGCCAAGCCCAGCTCCGCAGCGTGGCACAGAGCAGCGCGCACCGGCTCGCTCGGGATCCGACCTGGCCGGCTCTCCCCAATTAAATATTGTGACTGAGGCCCATCCTGTTTAACCCAACTGGTGTTGTACTTTTCTTCGAATTCCCAAACCAGGAATTCTTTTGTGCTCAGTTGTGCGCTGGCAGAGAAACAGACCACATGAGACATTCCACAACGAGCGGCGGCAGGAGTCTGAACAGCCAATGGGAACGGCTGCCACACAAAGAGGGTTAAAAAAAGGGCAGGGCTGCGACGGGTAAAGTGATGCGCTTTTTCTCCTTTCCGTTTTTTGGATGCTGACCGATTTTATGGCTAATTGTGCTTAAATTAATCTGCCATCTCTTGTATCTCAGCAAATCGCTCTGTGTACCGTGGAACACATGCTGCACATTAGATGGCTGGCAGAAACTGGTACACGTACTGATACAACTGAGTATCAGAGAGCCTGCATGCAAATTGGCTACATGACGGCAAAACTGCACACTAGGCCGACTGAGCTGAACAATAAATGATCGTTATTGTTTTATTACAACTATGATCAGATTGCTATCTTTGATGCCACGTGGACAGCATTTTCCATGTTCAGTTTCAAAGTGACTCCAAATGTTTGAGAGCCCCGAGGTGGACTCCCAGTTTGGATGCCATGTGGTGCATTACGTCTGACGTCGTGCATCAGGGGCTCGGGTTAGGCCTAGTCGCATAATAACTAAGCGCAGCACCGGTCGCCCTGCGGAATCAAAAACTGAGTAATGTTAACGTTATTCACCTTCCACTGCAACGGGAGTTGGAAGAAATTAAAAAGTAGGAGTTGAAAACTGCTCCAACATACAAAATGCTTGGGAACATGTGCACTCTGTGGTCCCAGCCCTGACGGCATTCAGGTGAAATGGCGCACAAATGGGGCCTCCAAGTGAGGCAGGCTGAGAAATCAAAGAATAAAAAAAAAAGGGGAGGGGTAATTTCAGAGATAGATTTACTATTTTATCACCATTTGAATTAATAATAATAATAATAATAATAATAATAACCTATTATTATTATTATTATTATTATTGTTGTTGTTATTGTTATTATTACTATTTTTATTGCTAATTTGTTGTTGTTATTGATTATTTGTTAGAGTTGTAACAGACTCTTTTGGGGATCTGTTCACCTGGCTGTGGGTGGGGTGTTGGGGTTGAAGGTGAGCTGCCCCTTTAAGATGGGGGGGGGGGGGGATCAGGAGACAGGAGTGACCTCACTGCCAGTCTGAGTGGCTGCTGTCACTGTTAATGAAAACCTTGATGGCTGAGGGAGCGCTGCACAGATGGGGTCCCGCGAAGCAGCAGGATCCGCCAACATTCTCCACCATTCATGCTGCGCCCGCTCCTATGCAATACTCACACCTGCACTATACCCAGCAATACTCCGCACCTTTGTTCAAACGCCAGATCTGCTTCTGATTGCGTCATTCCCTTAGCTGTATCGGGTGCCCTCTTCTCTAGTTCTTCAGTTATTTACGTCAGATTATCATTGGTGAAGAGTTATTCCTAGACTACTTTTCAGGCTCCTAAAAGAGAGTGCAACTCATTAAACATGCTTGGCTCTGAACACATTGCAGAATTATAAAAGCATTCCACATATTATGTATGACCAGCTCATTAGTACACAGTTAACTTATATACAGCAATACAGTCGTATCCTAAATGCAATAAAACATGCGCTATAACCTTTACATCCAAAGCAATAAAAAAAGTACAACCCACATTGTTGGAAGCAGATAAACGGGTGAAGAAGAACTCCTCAGACTTAGAAGTGTTATAAAACTGTTTTTACAGTTTTTACAGCCATGTTTCTGCCGGTTCCACATCTCCCTGTTTTGGGCTCTTGTCCTGTAGCTTTTGAGTTTTTGTCAAATTGAAACGGTAAACGACTAAATGATGACTTCCACCGTCAAATTCAAGGCCTGAAGTTATTTTTTTCTTTACTGTCCTGCTGGCGGAGGCGTTAGTGAGAACGATGCTCAATGCGCAGCAACCTGCTCTTCACACCATGTCTGATTTTCGCTTTAAATTTCCCCACGTTGTTATGACAACCCTCGGACTGCACCAGCTAGCCTGACTAATCCAACTCAACAGCGTGTTTTCTTTCTTTTTTTTTTTTTTGTGAATAGATGAAATCCCTGCCTTACCTTATTACTGTCCTCTGAAGATTCAATGCGCCAAAAAGTGTGCCATTCAAGATCGGTATACTCTCCCCCACGTCTGACTTACGAAATTATGTGCAGAACACTCCAACTGATCTCAGACCAGCATTTAACTAGTATTTTCTGCAGAGAGAAAAAGAAATGTGTGTCAACAAGTTCATACCCTGCTTGAAAAATTGAACCTTGCACCAGCTGCAAACCACAGCCGGTCGTTAGCTGATCTTGCTGGATTTAGCTTGCTTGCTTGCACTGGTTTAACTGGTGGTCAGCAGTTAGACCAGTTTTGTGTAGCTGGTTGAGAGGTGAGCACCCATGTTAGTATAACTGGTCAGTTGATAGCAGACCAGCATGGCCATACAGGCATATTTGCTTTGGTGGCTTCACATCAGCAGCACCATGGTCCTATAACTGGGCAGAGGGTTGCAGATCAGCACGGACATGCTAGTGTACCGGTTTTGGTCTGAGCTGACAGACAAATTACGTTGTAGTTACGAAAGAATGGTACAAGTACTTCAGTACATTTTTTAAAGGAATTTGAGAAGCTGGACAGGGCACTTCCTCCGAGAACAACTGTGAGCCAAAAAAATAGTTTCTACAAGCTGATGAATTCTAGTAGGTGCTGGTCTCACCAATATGTGGCGGTAAGTGGGAAGAATTTCTGTTGGTGGCATGTGAAAACAGGCGCTGGTAGCAGGTATGAATAGGTGCTGATAGATGATGTTACCAGTAGGAGCTGATACCTGGCCAAGCAGCTGTCAAAAACTTCGCTCAAATGAGTCAAGCTGGTATCTCCACTGGGACAAAATAAGCGACCGAGTTGGAGAGGGTGTTAATGAGACTTAGGAAGGGAGGGTGGGGTTGCCAAAACAGGAAAAGTAAATTTACCTTCAAGCTTTTACTTTTTCCAGAAAAGTCTGCTAAGCAGGAATAAATATCGCCAACATCACTGCTCCATTTTCACCACCCTTCAGAAATAAGGCAATTATACAAATGTTGAGCCACAAGGACTTCTTTTTTTAACATATACACCTTCATATACGCACAGAATAAAAAAACCCATCAACAGGAGGGGTCTGGTTGGATGGACAAACTAAAAACTACACAGCTAGTTCTGTAATTTTATTTTGTTTCTAAAATTGCACTATTGGCTTTAAATGCGGAGACTTTCTAAAATTAAAAATCTCAGCATGATAACCGAACGTGAACCCTGTTCAGACACCGTTGAACCCGCAGCCAAGACGGGACAGTTTATCTGGCAGGCGGAGGAAAAACAAACAATAACAATCTAATTTGACCTCTGACTCCTCACTCATAATCTCATCCCAGCGCTGGATCTGGGAGGGCGAGACACACTTACTGTATTAAGGATGTTGATCTTAATTTTTCCCTCTTGTACATCACTGATTATTCTTCCACCTGCCAGCTGTACCAAGGATCTTCAAACTTGAACCAGCCCGAGCAAATGGGTCAAGGTCGAAATCTGCAACATCCTTTTTCCTCTATTTTCTTCGATCTACTCGTTTCCTCTAAATGTTGATTGAAGTCACCCACCCACCCACTGTCTGTTTCTACGGCTCTACTTATCCGTCCATCTCCATTTTGGATGAGCATGCTGGACTCTGCATACTGGACTAGTTCCAACTGTCATTAACTGTCTGTCACTCTGGTGTGTACGACCAGGCGTGATTGGTCAGGTATTTGAATTGGCAGTAATACATACCGTGGCAATATCTTGCAAGAAAGTGAATTTTACTTTTCACATGTGAAAATCACTACATCCAACGAAAGCATGAAATTTTCATGTATAAAATGAAATATTTACATATGACCTTGGCGTTTTCATTTGCATATGATTTTTTTTTTTCAATTACAAATCTGGAGCACAGTATATACATGTGAAAACAAACCTTAAATTGGAATAGGTTGCCACCAGCATCGCTGAATCTTGAGCCGCCTCATAATTTAATTTGCGGATTTTATAAGGATTTGTCGAGAACAATGTCATGCAGTGTTGTGAGAACATCAGTGGACAAAATTGGACTCAAGCAAACATCCTGCAGAAGTAGTAAGACTTCAGCTCAATGCCCAATAATAGCGTATTTAGATTATTCAAAAGAAAAACGATCTAATATAAAACACTGAAAAAATTGGCATAGTTGTCCATGCTAATATTTAACTGTCAGTAAAATTTTATGACGTTATTTGGAATTACCTTGGTTACAAAAAATTCTAAATATCTGCATGTATGTAGTTACGTCTACTCTACCAGTCCTGTTCTCTATTCTTTTAACCACAGAGTTGGAAGCTACTGTAAACATGTCATTTGTTCAGAAAGACGAGTACCACTGCTGCTCAATCAAACATATAATGTACTATTAACACTAATCGAGTGTTTCCTTCAGGAATAATAATAATAATAATAATAATAATATTGAACACGTGGAATAGATTTAGACATACCATGTCTGTTCTGTTCTGAGTGCACTGTGTTTACCTGCTGTTTGTAGACAGGCCTCGCAGACGGCAGCAATACCCTCACTGTGCTTCAAATCAAATAAGCTCATAATCTTCGGCTGCCTTTTATTTACAGTGGGTTTTTTTTTTTTCATATTGGCTTTTCTAATATCCTGTTCCAGCGGACAGTCCTGAGCACTGAGTGACAGGTTAGTAACAAACATAACGCCACTTTCAATCAGGGTGTGTGTGTTCAACTTTCATTTACCAAAAAATGCAATATGTGTTCTACTGCAAACACAACTTTGCATCATTTTTTTTAAGGGCTGGGGAAATCATCAGCACTGCTTATGATGAAACTCATTGACTAATGCAACTTGCAACTTCCACCAAGGCAGAGAATGTGTATATTTTATAATCTACTTTCTACCTTTGCATCCTGACACACACAATCAGCAGCCATCTTCACACACTTCTCTATTTATTTATTAGATCATTCCTTCTGTTCAGTCCAAAATTAACCCTCAATTACCTATACTTATACTAAACTCCGCCAAGGAAGTTATTTTTTCACCCCTGTTTGTTTGCTTGCTGGTCTGTCTGTCAGCAGGACTCAAAAAATTACAAAACAGTTTGGCAGGAAATTTGGCAGGATGATAGGTGGTAGTCCTAGGATGAGTTGAATCCATTTTGGAAGTGTTCCTGAACATATACTGGATTCTGGATCTGGAAGAATTAAAATATATCTGTCTCACACAGGTCTGTGTGATAATTCTGACAGATAACTCAAAAGGTTGTGAATGGTTTTACATGAAATTTGGGGGGATGATGGGTGGTAGTCCAAGGAGGAGTTGATTTAATTTTGGAAGAGATCCGGAGCATATTTTGTAACCATAAGAACAGATATATGGTGTGCCAGAGGTATGAGCTCTAATGAGTGCCCTCTAGTTTTACCTTTGGTTTGTGGGTAAGTATGGTTATTTGTTTGGCCACAACATTATGGAAAAAAGATATGAACAGATTTTTTTGGAAATTTTTTCAGAGGTGTGTCTTTGCCCAACTGAAAAGAGATTTAATTTTGGGAGTGATGCGGATCGAATTCTGGATCCCAGAAATGTTTGATTTACTTGTGTTCTGGACAAATATGTGCCAGAACACCAGACATGTGGGGGACTGTTGGATCCTGTGTTCTCTCACTGCTCTTGTTTTATTATCTAATTTGACATCTAAGCTTACTTAGTATTAATTCTGGTGATAATAGAATGAAGACTGAAGAATTCTGAATGGAATTGATCATTTTATTTTCAATTAATTGAGTATTTAATGAATAATTGAGTTTGTAATGAATTTACTGTTAATGCATGACTTCTCTGAGCTTCACAAGGTTTAAAGCAGGGGCCAGTTGTCACAAATTCAAAACCTAAGAGCATCACACAAATCACAGACAAGCTATGGCGTCTTCAATTAATAGAAAATGGGAGGTTCAATACTCTCAAACAAAGAGGATTGTCAGAGGACGGTCGTAGGTCCAGTGGAAGTGAACAGGTATCTGGAGGTCAGGCTACGTGGCGTAGAGGGCAAGTCTGAGACCAGTAGCCGAGGTGTCAAGCCAAAAGTTTCAGGGCACTCGGGGAGATGCACACTTTTGGACTTGGATGAAGGTAGGACAGAGAGAAGAACTGCTGCCTCACCAGAACTGCTAGCACTGGGATGGAAATCCTGAGCAAAAACATACTTTGCGGCTGGAGTTCAAACACTGAAGACAACAGTCCAGCAAAGGGAAGATGAAAAGTGGGCACTTTAATTCAAAAAGACGACAATTAACAAAGTGGGACGATGTGTGCAGCGCACAGGGAGAAGTCAATAGGGGAGCGGGGATGAGCTGGGCTGAGGGGAAAAGACAATTATGACTACATTCAGGACGCAACACTAGTTTCATGATGACAATGGTTATGGATCCTATGGGAAAACTCATGGCGTCACGCAGGAATTCAGTCAAAATATGTCCCCAGCTTTGACAAAATGGTTTTATGTTGCTTTATCACCTTCTTTGTTGTGTGAGTCAGTGAAGTATAATCCCATTAATGATCACTGGCAAACTTCATCCAATATTTTCACAATGGTAATGTGACCGACCTGCTGGTAAGGGTTAACCATCCCGAGCCTTAACCTTTAGTTGGTGGCCTATTCAAGTCAGTAGGATGAATAATTCACTAGCTAGTATACACCAGAAAGTAATAAGTTACTAGTGTAACTGCCATCGTAGAAACTTGAATTTATTAATTTAATGGGCAAAAGTATGAGCATACTAGCAAATTATTCATCCCCATTGACTTGAATAGACAGCAAACGAGAGGCTAATGCTTTTTTTTTTCATTTTCCAAATAATATGATGCTAATATTCACAGGATGAAACGGATCTCAGATTCGTGAACCCGAGATGTCAAATTTATGAAACTCGAGTCGTAATTTTCATTTGTTGAACCACAACTTTACGAATCCTGCTGGTGACTGTTAACCATTGCTAACATTAGCTTCCAGTCGGTAGACTATTCAAGTCAATGGGATGAATAATTTGCTAGTTAGCATGCTAATGCTTTTCACCATTAAAGTAAGAAATTACACGTGTAACTGTTATCGTGGAAACTTGAATTTATTAATTTAATAAATTTTTTCATTTTCCAAATAATACAATGTTGACATTTATGGAATGAATTGGATCTCAAGTTTGTGAGCCCAAGTTATCAAATTTATGAAATGAGAGTCGTAATATTTATTTGGAATGAATAAAAATTAGGACTCTCGTTTCATTAATGTGATCTCTCGAGCTCACTCATAAAAGATCCTCTATATATACACGCATAAATGCAAACTGTGCCTTATGGTGACTGTTGTAACTTTGTGTGACATCAGCATCGTTCTCACACTATTATGACATCACTTGTCATGCTGGAGCCAAAACAGATTGTAGTTTTCCCAGCAAAAAGGAAATAAGAGTTCAAGGGAGAGCATTTGAAATGGAGTGATTCCCACAAGGTACTGTACACTCAGTGAACACTGCAGAGTGTTCCATACCAAACACTCCCCTGGGTTCCCTTGACAGAGTTAGTAAACATCCTTTCCCTGTTTATGACAATATATACTTTTTTTTAAACCATCACAATTATATTTTTCCCTTGAGGGGCGAAAGAGAGGGAAGAGTGTAGGGGTGTAAGCTGAAGGTGGTCGGGGTCGATGAAAGCCGGGGCAGGAATGGGTCACCAACATAATTGTTTCAGGGTCAACGATTATATCATAATAAAGCTGACCTACTACATAGGGGGGTGATGGAGGGTAAACAATAACGTTTCAATCCTTTGCCAAGAGCTTCGAACCCCGACAAACCCAACCCACTGCACATGCCTGTCAACCCCCCCCTCTCCATCTGGCCATGGTTAATCTTGGTCTGGTGTGCTAAAACAACAGCATCACTGCTCCACCCTCTCCTCCCCCCACTACGGTAATGCCCTCCAGACACTGACCTATTTTACAGGATTTGTGGGAAACGGAGAGCTGATCCCTGGCCCCTGATGCCGGCAATGAAAGTGATCTAATGGTCCTAACTGCTCCCTTAAATCCCAGGGAGTTCCCGCTTCGCTGGGCCTTCATTAGAGGAATGCAGCTGTACTGATGGGATTAGTTCTCCGTGGTGCCATCAGTTTCTACTCTCCCTCTCTCTCTCTCTCTCTCTCTCGCTTACGAGCACGTGCACACGAGTTGACTTCCTCTACATGAGAGCTCCATTTTAAACCATCTGTTCAGGGCATCCGTTGTCATTCCTTTATTTGCATGTTTGTTTTGTTAGGATCATCTGTTTATGTTCAGCTGCTAAGTGGCTTATTTTTCGTCCTGCAGATGACAGGGCTACTGCAGATTTGGGACACCGTTCAGAATCATCCGCTGCTGTAAAGACTGGCCTGGAGACAAAATTCAGAAATTGCAAATCAAGTCATGAACATTTTTATAATGTGCATTCAGTTTTTTTAAACCAAGTTAAACAGAAGACTCATCATGAATATACGGTGTAATAATAGTAATAATAATAATAATAATAATAATTATTATTATTCATAGTAGTAGTAGTAGTAGAAGTAGATAGTAGTAATAAAATTATGTGTTACATCTTGGAATTCTCTGCAGAGCAATTGCTGTTAAATAATTTATTTTAAGACCCTAAACTGTGATGTGAGCTCAAAAGAAGAGGATCGTTGAAGTGTAAGTTATCCCATAGATCTAATTCGCCACTAGGGGTCACTTGTTTCCACAAGGTGTGAAACTGCCTGTGTCTCAAAGATTTCTTTCATACTGCGTTATGTGTCAAAAATGATTAATTTTGGGCACGCTGACAGGAGTGCGCTTTCAGTTTTTGTAAATTTTGTCAATCTATAAGACTTAGCAGTGCGTCCTTCAAGTGTACAGATCTACAGGATACGTTATAAGTTTATAAGATTAAAGGTTTTAGTTAATTGTTTTTCACATTAAAAGACTGGCAGTGTGTCCTTTTACAAAAAATGCGAAGAACCACAGTATATGTTATAATGAGCTTATATAATTATATCCAGTATATTTACGGATACAAGTATTCCTTGCACCTTTTAATATTTGTATTTTTAAATCCTTTACCAAACAAGGAGACTTCCAGAGCCCTCTGATGTTTCACATTTTTATGTTTGAGTGATGACAGTAGTATCTCCCCACAGCCTGGGGGACTGTGAGGGTCCACGTCTGTGTGACGCTATGTTTACATCCATGCTAAAATGTACTGACCACCAACATGTTCCGGAAAAAGAGCTGCATGTGTGATGTGTCCTAGACTGGGAGAATACAAGGCACGAGAACACAACACAAACCCCCTTCCTGTTGTTCTTTCTTCTAATTCCAGCGTGTTTACACGCAGAAAATGGTGCCTAGTTTCAGATGGTTTATCAACCCTTGGCGATTGAATCATTTATTTGGCTTTACATGTCTCTGTAGACATGATGACAGACTCATTAAGACTCCTCTCAATACTGCTGCACGGAGATGTCTTAATTAATGCAGCAAAACAGTCCACGCGGTTCGAATCGGCCCATCACCGCAGAACACAGGACTCGCTGTCCACGCTCCGTTGGCCATTGTATGGGTTTATTTAATGCGGTGAACATATGTTAGATTAAAATCTGATGTTTGACAGCGCTAGACACTTCTGGGAGTTTTTTCTTTACAGACGGTTGAACACATAGACTGTTGTGTATTGTTTTTTTTAACCCTTTAAGTCCACAGCACATATGGCTGCTGTTGCACCGGATCTATAAGGTTGACTGTCGGTTGGCAGACCGATGTTGCCAGACTGTGGCTTTATCTCCAGGGGATATGTTTGCTGTTATGTTGTATTTTTTAAGAGGGTCAAGCTCTTGCCAGGAAATTGCTATTATTAACTATAAACCGGTCACTTCAGCCTTATGTGAATTGTGATTCATTCCCAAGCAGTGCTGAGAGATCAAGGTTCAACATGATGAGTGTAAAATTACAGCAGTGTGGATTATTCTGACAAATGCAAGCTCTCAGACTTAAGGTGATTTTCTGAGCGGGCTCTAGGATTTTGATGGCCCTAAACGTGATTGAACTTGGGGGAACGGAATGGAGAGCATGGGGGCGGGGTGGGTGTGAATGGAGAGTGCATTTAATTTGATATTTTGATCCATATTGGGAGATGCGTGTTGGAATTCCAGCAAATTTTCTACATAGGCCTATCTAATTTACAACAACTGTGTCACTATTGCAGTACTTCTGCATCTAACGATATAAGAAATACCTTCCATTTTAAAATGCATTGGCTGAAGGACCCCAGCTGTGAAGAATGACACCCCACCTGGTAGAAAATGTGAATGGAGAACAGACAGATGAATTCTGTCATACGACCAGTATCTGGAGGAAGCATAACCTCGCCACACAGCTCCTGTCTCCAACAATCGACCAAGCAGCAGCTAGCGTATCGACGATCCCCATGGTGCTGATCAAGACCGTAATGGACGACTGCGTTTAAACCTTTTTTAAACGTGTTTTTGTCCCCTGGAGGTGGAGTACTGAATTATTTGCAGGAAGAAAAGGCACGATGCATCTTTTAACACACTGAGCCGTTGCAGAGCGCAAACCCTACAAATGTCACATTGCTTTAAGATCAAAAGTAATTGGTGACAGTGAACCATGAGACACGGCGATAGCAGGAAAATTCGCCTGCAGAACAAATGACGCGATACTGAGCTGATACAACCGGCAGCACACGAAAGAGCCGAGAGCGTCGGAAAAACAGGCCCAATGGTGGCTGGAAATCTTCTCTTAAAGGGACTATGTCAGCTGGGGCGCATGCGTGGTAGAGTCCAGTTGATAAACACTTTCATGCATGCAGTGCGATATCAAGGGAGCAGAAATACAAACCCCAAGCGTATTAGTACGTGTGTAAAGCGTACCTTCGTCTCTGTTTTAATTATAGAAGATGACCTGCAAACACGGAGTTGCTGGAATAGCCGCATTTATCTTTTCCGAAACCGATGAAGAATAAATTGTATTATACATCTATAAGTATTAGGGCGAAAACACATTGAAAGGTTGAGGTAAGGTAAACCGGTTCGAGGTGGAGTTCCAATCTGTTTGCATCGCATGCATCCTTGAGAAGTTTGGGGAAATTCTTATCAAGTAACTGTCTAGAACCTGTTTGTCGTAACGTTATGCCTGACATGCAGGAGTCATAGATCTTTGTGCGACCGCTTCCAGTCAGACAGCCGCCATGGGACGACATAACAATCAACGCAGGCTAACTTAAAAATGGTAATAACGCTACAAAAACCCAAACTAAGTCAAACTGATGCTACGAACAGGCTCTACGATCAATAAAGATAGTTTTTTGGTAAAAAATTTCATCAAATTTCTCCAGGATGAACGCGACATAAGCAGATTGAAACACTTATGCGAAATCTCTAAAGATCGTGTAATAGTTTACCTAACGCTTTCAAGAAGTTTGGCTTCATCACGCGCATGCGTCCCAGCTGACATAATCCCTTCAAGCCATTTTCACTCCGGACGTGGAACAAATTTTTTGCACGACAGATTACATTCAAAGTCAATGCAAAGACACGAATACATGCTAAACATGTGTATTCTCATGTTTGCATTGACTTTGAATGTAATCTGTCAGGCAAAAAAAATTTTTCGCATCTGCACTGAAAAAATTGAGATTTTGGATCAAAATAAAGAAATTGCATCAACTCGTTACAGCTAATTCTTTTAGTTTTTCTCAATTGAAAAAAAAAATTACCTCTGTAAATTTTTTTTCAATTGAGAAAAACTAAAAAAATTGGCTCTAACAAGTTGACGCAATTTTTTTACTTTGATCCGAAGTCTCAATTTTTTCAGAGCGGAGTGAAAGCAGCTTTAGTGCCACTTTGCAATTTTTATGATTCTCCAGTTCATCAACCTGGTATGTGTTGAAATACCCATGATTTATTGCCCTGCCTGCTCAATTGGTGGGGAATATGGCTATGAGTCTACCTCATCAAGATTGAGCTGAAGTTTGGGGTGGGGATGGTTTCGATTTTATGAGAGCAATTTTATGAACAATCTTATACACAATTTTATAAACAGTAAGTTCACTTTTTTAAATCATGGATATCTATTTGAAACCAAATTCCTCAAGAAAAGATATGGATAAAATGATGGACAGACTGATTTGTATCACTAGTATAAGAATGTTATCAAGAAAAATACATTTATTGGTGGTATCATGGCGGTAATATCATAACTTTGCACTTGTTTACTACTGCAAACAGCAACTCACCTTCCACAGTTGATTTAATAAAGCAAGGGGAGCTTGACACTATTCTGAAAGCAAAAAAAAAAAAAACTGCAAGTGATTGAATACAAGAGAAGAAGAAATATAGTTGGGCCATAAACACTTATCCAGGGAAAGTTCCTTAATGAGGCTGATTTATTCATATCTATTTGCCCAGCTGAACACATTCCCTTGGGCATATAATTAAATAACACATTCTGGCCAAGCAAGCACAGAAAAAAAAACTGTGTTTTCAATGGTAGCCATGACCAAGAACTCCTAAACATGGATTTAAAGAAAAAAATTAGCTGACAAATTCCACATCAACACTTAATATAGTGTTGAAGTCATTGTTCATCACGGTTTGCAGTTCACACGGGCATAGTTGTGAATGAGCCCATATAAATTGAACCTGTCAGAATGTGCGAATTAAAGGTTTTTTTCCTATTTTCATTATATTAGTTTGTTTGACGCGGGGGGGGGGGGGGAGCTGTCTATGGCTTTGTTAAGGAAAATTGAAGACTGAAATGTCATGAGTGACAGTGTACATTCTTTACTGTAACAAAAGAATGTGCCATATTTGTTTTTGGTAAGGCATTTCATCGAATAAATTAAATAAATAAAAAACAGGTCTGTGCAGTTCGTTGTTTGTTGCAATTTGTGTGTGTGTGTGTGTGTGTGTGTGTGTGTGTGCATGAGGGGGATAGTGTTTACATGCATTCTTGTGTAACAGGATGTAATTGTATGCATGAATTTATGAATGTGTGCACTTCTGTATAAAAATTGTCTCGGTGAAGGGATCCAGTTGGGCAATAAGACAATACAAAAAGGATGTACACTCATTTAATTAATTAAATTTTGTCAGCGCACTGGTTAAACTTAGAAATGAAAGTTTACCAGCTGCCTTAAAGATGTGAGTCAACTAAATGTAAGTAAACTGAATTTCCCGAAAAGCTTTGTTCCAACTCACAATTATTCAAGACAATGGATTACTTTAAGTTCAACTTTTCAGAATTTATAGACGAGTTCAATATCTAAAACTTGTTATGACAGTTGGCGTTAAAAGGAAGAAATAAGTTCACATAACTTAATTGGGCTATGATTTTATGGTGCATAAATGGACCATCCATACTTCTAATGCTGGCATAGTGGTCCAAAAATTCTCTCTCAGCTCTTCAGCATCAAGATAAGATCCACGTTATCCGTTAAGTTCTCCATAAATTCCCATCAGTAGCATGTTCTCAATTATAGCCACAAATAGATGCATTTTTGATGTAGATCCAGAGGGCAGAACCAAAAATTAGGGAGTTTGAAATTTTTCATTGTAAAAATTTGTCAAGAGTCCTTAATCACTACACCACAAGTTGAACTAGAGGCACTCGTAGTGTGCAAACCTCCGCCAAGGCAGCACAGTCCAAATCTTCATGAGTGGGAGTAAAGTTGAGTTATTGCATGTCACACGATATCAAGATGGCTGCCGTGGCGGCCATATTGTTTCACTGATCGCAATGAAAATCAATTGGGTTCATCCTTGATGTAATAACAATGCACCAACAAAAATTCAGCCAAATCCGTGCATTGCTTTAGAGACGCCGCCATCTTGCACCGCCATGTTGGTATGGCAGCCCGACCGGACAATCCAGCCAGCTAGAGAACGTGTTTCACGTGTATAAATCCCAGTCGTGGAAGACGCCATTTCTCAAAAAAATGTTTTGGTCCTCGGAGGCCATCGTTTTTTTGCCGATGGGAGGGGTGAGCGTGAGTGAGCAGTCTGCAGTGCTGCAGTCTAGAATCTGAACGTTGGATGTCACTCCCCCCCCCCCCATTTTACGCACTCGTCCTTTAAAACAATTTTTTTTTCTAAGAAAGCTGCTGTATATTCATGTTGTGGATGTTTTAAATTTGCAATACATACAATACGCAGAATATCACTTCAGTTTGGGCAATGGAGTTGTTCTTGATTCTTGAGTATTCTTTGTTATGACCTGAAGTATCATTTGAAATTCTCTGCTTTGCCTATATACTCATATTTATAAATATACATCTATCAGCCCTTTACCCCAGGGAAAGTAGCAAATTGAACTCCATTTGTGAAAATTTTAATTTTTATATTCATAATTAAGCTTTTTTGTCTCCTGCTTTTGGTTATGCAAACCATAACCAAAGGTGCCTTTGTCCTTTAGTCACGTGCTTGTAAAGTCATATTGGCCGTCTGTCATAAGCACCATTTGGTGGGCAATAACCAGGTGGGCAAAATGCTGTACCGAGTCACAATCTTGAGTCATTTTCAGGCGGGAGTTTGGTAACCAGGCAGGCTGAATGCAGGACAGAATCAGGTTTGGAGTCTGTCATCAGAGGTGGGTGTATGTCAGACTCGAAAGCTGAGAATGCAGACCTGGCTCAGGAACAGAAAGTAATCTCAGCTGAATTGTAAACACAGCAGACTTGGACAGCGCTGAGACAACAGGGACAACCACACACTGAGAGACAGAGCAAAGGTACAAATATACTTGCAGACCAAACGAACTAGGAGACATGTTACAGAGAATTTGCTGTAGCTAAAGCTGCATAGCTTCTGGTCTAATGACTTATTAGATCGATAACCAGGGCGTCAGCATCCTGGACTTCACTTTCGGTGGCCTAAATCACAGCCACTCACTTCCCATTCTTAGCTCCAGACCAATAGGATAGGCAGGACATAGGCAATGATCAAGGACAAGCGTCCTGAGCAGGGGTTTAGACACTCAGCAGAACAGAGGTATTCAAGGTTCTTATGTTAAGTCTTCACAAGGAATAGGAACTCTGTACCCGTAAGCCAGTGCCTCCATTCCTCCATGCTTGGCAAGTTTGACCGCCACAAACTTGTAGTCCCCCACAAAGAATTTGCATTCTTTAAGAATAGCGCTTTGGGACTAGAGAGCACAGGGAGGAAGTTCTTTGTTATCTGAGGAAACCTGAGACAGGACAGCACTGACATCAATGTCAGAGTCATGTACCTCTACTATGAACTAATGAGCAGGATCAGATTGGATCAGGATGGGAGCTGTAGTAAACCGGTCCTTAAGAGCCTAGTCCACAACCAGGCACCAAGTATAATTTCTGGCTAAGATGGTGAAAGCAGCAAGGCAGGCAGTCACCAACCCATAGTTCCAGAAGAATTAACAATACTTGATCTAGCACAAGCTCCCTCATAGCATCAGGTTTGGACTAATCAACCCATATTTTCACCCTCTGCTGATCTGTAAGGCCTTGCATGAAACCATGAACCCAAGGAAGGAGAAAGACAGATTTGCAGAGGAACTCGTGCTCTTCTGCTTTGATTAACAGATGGTTCTGTCGCAAGATCTTGAGGACTTTACTGCCATGGACAGTGTGCTCGGCCCCAAAAATGGTTAAAACAAGGATGCTATCCAGGTAGACATAGATGAATCAGCTAAGCATGTTCCAGCAGACATCATTAATGAGTGCCTGGAAGACTGTAGGGGCGTTGCTAAGGCCAAAGGGTATGAACAGGTATTCTTAGTGTCCTGTGGGGTTACTGAATGCCTTCTTCCACTCATTTCCCACCCTAATGGTGATGAGGTGGTAGACAACCTGGATATCCAGTTTACTAAAGATCTTTGCCCCCTGGAAGGATTTGAGGGTTTTAGAAATGTGTGGCAGCAGGTAGCAGGTACCTCTTAGCTGTGATTTTGTTGAGACTGCAATAATCAATCTAAGGGCAGAGACCACTGTCCTTCTTGCCCACAAAGAAAAGCCGTGCTTTTGCAGGGGAGGAAGATGGGTGGATGATGCAAGCAGCTAGCAACTACTGGATGTAAATTCCATAGCCTCAGTTGCAGAGACAGCCCCTGAGGGGTAATTTGTCATGCAGGAGCTTTAAGGCGTGATCATATAGCCGGTGTGGTGGTAGAGAAGTTGCCTGAAATTTGCTAACAGCAGCCAGGAGGTCCTAGTACTCCAGAGGTATGGAATACAGGTCAAGGTGCTCCTCCTCAGTCTCCCATCTGGGGCAGACAGACGCTGGGGTATCCCGCCAACAATAAGCTGAGAGGACTCCATTCCAACATATAGTGACTGTTCTAATCAATCCGAGGGTTGTGCTTGAAAAGCCCTGAGATTCCAACCTCTATGAAAGCGGGAGATACATGATGATGTTGAAGGTTGTTAGCTCAAAATAGTTATTTGAGATGAGTTTGGTTGTTTGAGACTGGGCTTGAGACTGGGCTTGGTTGTTCCAGTATGAGGCAGCTGCTTGGGTGCAACAGTCAATGGCATGGTGTGATACCGCATTATTACTTTTACGGTCCTCTAGCATCTTCCAGGGCGCTCTATGCCTATGCCTGGATTGATGAAAACTGTCTTCATTTCTTTGATGAAGTTCACTAGGGATGAACACAATGGAGATTATAACTCCCATGCAGCCATTCTCCACTCTCTGGCATGGCTAGTGAGCAGCGTCTTGATGTAGGTGATCTTGGTCTGGTCTGAAGAAAAGGATCAAAGATGAGGAAGCAGTGCAGCTAGGAGAAGTGGCAGGAACCTGAGTTGCAAGAAGTAGAGCTGGGAGGAGGCTGACGGGCTTCTCTTATGGGACTGGTGAAAGGAGACCAGGGTTTGGAGCCAAGCACTTCAGATTGGGCTTTTGCTCAGTTCTGGATCTGCAAGAGCTGGGCAGACAGGGTGTCCATCATTGGGGCAAATGATTCCACTGTCTTGAATACCAGCTGGCCTTCATGGTGCTCCAGAATTGTGTGGATCTGACTCCTGTCCATTGAGTCTACCCAAGTGCAACTGTTTTATGAGGACATAGACTCAGGCACAGACAACAGTACAGATGATAAACCTGAGTTTATTCACACAGGCAGCAGTACAGAATCAGGACGCGTGATCAGTCAGGCAGGGCTCAGTAACCAGGTGGTCAGAATGCAGAACAGAGTTGGGGTTTGGAGTCATTACCTGCAAGGCAGAGTTCAGTAACTGGGCGGTCAAAATGTAGCACAGAATCAGGTTTAGAAATCATACTCAGAGGCAAATTCAGGGTCAGACCAGGGAGCACTGGAACTTGGCTTGGGAAGAGTGCGTAATCTCAACAGAACTGTAAATCCGGCTGACTCAGACGGCACAGAGGCTAAACGGACAACGGCACACTAGCAGAATAAACAAAGACAGATATATAGATGCAGACCACATAAATTAACATTCAACTATTGGGGAAGGACACAGGAACACAGGGTGACGATAGGAGACGAGACCAAACGAGGAAATCTAATTTAATAGCTAAAAACTATTAAGGAACATGTGAGAGGAGGGACACAGAGGAGAAGGGAAACAGATGGACATTGAAACCACTTGAAACAGGGAAAACACAACATGGGACAGAAAACGGGTTACAGAATCTTAATACGGCCGATTTTCTTGATTTTGTTGAAACTTTGTGGAAGGTTATAAATGACAATACATTAGATGGGGGAGGGGTTTGTATAAACCTTGCATGGTTTTATTCCTCCCCCAGCACGTAATATCCAACCATTCTTTATTACTAATCTCTGTTGTATTATTGTACTTGATTATCATTGTTGCACTACTGTCATTTTTATGTGCAAATTAAATAAACTAAGCTAAAGTAGAGTTAGAGGTGATTAGACTTTCATAGATGAAGAGCAAAGGTCAAGGTCAACATTTAAGAAGAGGTCAAAAACAATGGTGCAAGCAAAAAGATATGCCCTACCGAATGCCCTCCTACTTAATTCAGACCTTGAATGTTCCATTTTTCAGGGGTTTTTGTGGCTGTTTTTTTTTATCTTTTTTTTTATTTTATTTTGCAGATTGTTTACTTTCTTTGGTTTCTTGCTTAATTTACCCTACGCTTCTGCTGAATCAGTCACCTGGAAAACAAAACAGCGGTTTACAGTAATGCATCCTACTCAGAGGGCATTAATTATGGTTCTCACGGAGACTGGGGATGTTGTTTTATTCATAAAACAAATTCTACAAAGTTAAACAAAAATGCTTAGCTATTTAACATAATTATCGCAAATAAATGGTTTGGTGAGAGGGGAAATGTGCCCCCTTGTATGTGTCTGTTCTATTTTGTTTCCGCTGACTTTCTCAGACAGGGACAGTGCCCTATTAAGATCTCATCTTCGCCACATTTTGCACTTAAAAATCTTCCTTGGCTCCACAAGATGCTTACCAGAAGGACAGGATATTTGTGCTGACCTCATTGCAACATTGGATGTGGGGGTACAAGCTGCTCTACTTTAAAAATGAAATCTTTTATTTTTTACATAGTGCAGAGGGGGGCGAAGGGTGCCGCACTGCTATTATAAGAGTTCCTCTGTCAAACATTTTATAATGTTTCCATGGATACCGCAGGGAAGACAGTTAAAAAGCAATTATTCAGTAACAGGAAGCAGAATGCACCCTTTTGTCAGAATTCCATAGCAGCTGTAGCGACACTGAGGCCACACAACTAATGTTAAAGAAAAAAAATGCAAAAAAACAGCACGGTGATTGCGGCCAAACTAGAGGTCAGACAGAACATTTCTTACGAACAGGCACAGGCAGCTATCTGTGCTGTAAAAAATGTGTTAATCAAGCTATGTGTCGCACAAAATCACTTCCACTGCCACTCGTCTCATTACTATTCTCAGCGCCCACAAATATCCAGTGCCTGTTGACTGCCGATAAGTAACATTTTGCACGTTTTGAGTTAGGTTGTTAGAACTAACTAAATCATCAAAGAATCTCTACGACAGTGGGTGCACATACTTTCTAAATGCTGAAAAACTACCATATATCCCTGGAAATGCCCCTAAATGGGATTTCAGGCTTGATCCATCTGTTAAATAGAGTTATTTGAAGACTAATATGTACACAATCCCAATTCCAAAATAGTTGGGACAGAGAGTAAATTGTGAATAAAATCAAAGCGCAACGACTTTCAAATCACAACAGCCAGTATTTTATTCACAATAGAACAGAGATAAAGCAAATGTTGAAACTGAAAATTTTTACAATTTTATCCATAAAATGAGCATAGAACATTTTGGCTCATGTGATCTCAAAGCATTTTCATTTTATTCACAATTTACACTTCGTCCCAACTATTTCGGAATTGGGGTTGTGTGTTTTGTCTTTACATCATGAAGAACATTACTTCGCTCAACATGAAACAGGAACTATTTTTTATAAAAAAATCTCTTACATACACAGAGACTTGTTTGTGAATATGGAGTCATTATACAACCCCAATTCTAAAATAGTTGGGACGAAGTGTAAATTGTGAATAAAATCAAATTGCAATGATTTTCTGATCACATGAGCCAATATGTTATTTACAATAGAATAAAGACAACATTTCAAATGTTGAAACTGAGATATTTTATATTTTTATCCACAAAATGAGCTTATTTCAAATTTCCTTGCTGCAAAATGTCTCAAAAAAGTTGGGATACCTGCAAAAAATTGCTGAAAAAGCAATTAATATAGAAAAAAATCAGCTGATAGAACATTCAGCAAGTAGTTAAGTTAAATGGCATCAGGTGTGTAACATGATTGGCTAGAAAAGGGATGTCTTACAGAGCCAGAGTCTCTCAGAAATAAAGATGGCCAGAGGCTCTCCAACCTGTGTAGACTCACGTGAGAAAAATTGTGGAATACTTTAAACATCAAAAACATCCCCAACATCAAATTGCAAAGGCTTTGAAGGACTCATCATTGACAGTGCAAAACATCATCAAAAGATTCAGAGAAACTGGAAAAATCTCTGTGCATTACGGACAAGGCCGAAAACCTTTACTGGATGCCCGTGATCTTCGGGCCCTCACACGCCACTGCATCCCTCGCCGGCATGATTCTGTTATTGACATTACTAAATGGGCCCAGGAATACTTAAAAAAAACACTGTCTGTAGACACAGTCCACCGAGCCATCCACAGATGCCACCTAAAACTCTATCATGCAAAAAGGAAGTCATTGTTGAGCATAATCCAGAGGCGCTGCCGTGTTCTGTGGGCCAAGGCTGATTTAAAATGGACTGTAGCAAAGTGGCAAAGTGTCCTGTGGTCAGAGGAGTCCAAATTTCACATTCTTGTTGGAAATTCATGGGCGTCATGTCCTCCGGGCTAAAGAGGAGAAAGACCACCCCTCCTGTTATCAGCCTTCAGTTCAAAAGCCAACGTCTCTGATGGTATGGGGATGCATTAGTGCATATGGTGTGGGACACTTACATGTTTTAAAAAGCAACATAAATACTGAAAGGTATATAAAGGTTTTAGATCAACATATGTTCTCCTCCAGACAACATCTATTCCAAGGAAAGCCTTGTGTATTTCAGCAGGACAATGCAAAACCACATACTGCAGCTATTACAACAGCATGGTGTTGTAGTAGAAGAGTCTGTGTGCTGAACTGGCCTGTCTGCAGTCCTGATCTTTCACCGATTGAGAACATTTGGCGCATAATTAAATGAAAAGTCTGTCAAAGGAGACCCAAAACTCTCCAGCAGCAGGAAGCCTGTATTAAACAAGAGTGGGATCAAATTCCAATGGCTAAACTCAAGAAACTTGTCTCCTCAATGCCCAAACGCCTCCAATCTGTGTTAAAAAGAAGAGGGGATGCTACACCATGGTAAACCAGCCCCTGTCCCAACTGTTCTGAGACCTGTAGCAGCCGTCAAATTTTAAATGAGCTCATTTTGTGGATAAAATTGTAAAATTTCTCAGTTTCAACATTTGCTATGTTATCTCTGTTCTGTTGTGAATAAAATACTGGCTGGTGTGGTGTGAAAGTCATTATGTTCTGATTTTATTCACAATTTACTCTTTGTCCCAACTATTTCAGAATTGGGGTTGTATGACAGGCATTTTAACAGGCCCACTGAATAAAAAAATTTATCTCAAAAATATAATCTGAGTTATCAAAAGCTCTGTCGGAGTCTTACATACTCCACGTTAGTTTCTTCTAGTGCAGTTGTAAATGTGACCTGAGGCAGAATCGAAGCAAAAAAAATGAGAAATAAGAGGTGGCTCATGCAAACAGAACTTTAAAAGAGCCCACTCTGTTCGGGGGAGTGAGCTCTCAGGTATGGCATAGCTGTCACTCGGGCATTGTGCCCGGTCGTGCGGCGGCTTTCTGCTTTCTTTAAAAGACTCTCTTCGCCTGTCGTGAACTAGGAGACCGGGTGACAGTCGCATTACAGTGCCATTAAAGTGTGAAATAGGAACACGCAGCGAAAATAGATTTAACCTCCTGCACACATCGATCTCGCACCTGTGCTTGGGCGAGCGCCTCAGACACGGTGCTCTGTAATGGCTTTCTCCTGGACGTATTTGGCTTTTACGGAGCCCCACACCCCACAACTCACTGCTGACTGAATTAGTCCTGAGAGCCGCCGACAAACTGGGGGTTTGGGGTGTGTGTGTGTGTGTGTGTGTGTGTGTGTGTGTGTTCACGCTTGTGTACTTATGTACTTGCTACACAGTGAGAACCAGACAACATTATATACATTATACGAAGGTGAAGACATTTTCACCTGTCCTCACAACTACAAAAGTAAATTGTTACTTATAAGTTTAATTTAGAATTTGGGTAAGGTCGAGGTTATGGTAAAGGTTTGGGATGCATAGTTTATTGTTATGATTAGGGAAAGGCTGTAGAGACACACAAAGAATGAATGGAGGTATGGAAGCCGATGTAATGTCCTCACAAGGATAGAAGTGCAAGGATGTGTGAGTGCATGTGAGTGTGCGTGCATGCGTGCGTGTGTGTGTCTGGGGTGAGCGTGTGTACACTCATGCTTTTCATTGTTTTTGTGGGTGGAGGCTAAATTTGCATCGACACAGGTTAAAGTTTTTATTAATAATAAATATACAGTAAGTACAGTGCCAGTGAAAATATATTTTCCAATCAAAATGATACTTTTTGCCAAATATTGGTCCAATACAATTCAATTTCTTCTTAGAAATTATTATTGAAGACATACTGCTACATCTTTAGTAGACTCAAATAACTGGAAGATGTAGAACACACGAGTTTCTTAAAACTTTAATTTACCTGGATATATCTGATATTGGAACCCTATATACAAGTTTTGAGGTAGTGTTTTCTGCCTACAATATAATTTGACAGCCGTTTTTATTGGTGCGACCAACTTGCTACCTGCTGGCTCCACTCAACAGTTTCATGACTGAAAACAATCGGTTTCACTCAGTAAATGTTCAAAGTCTTCACTCTGGCCTCCCTCCCAGCTCAAACTTCCAAAAGCACCACCAGTGAAAATGCAGAATTGGTGGGGTATCTTGTTGTCTGGTTCTATCCCAGTCCAGATTTCCAAGGAATGCAGGTTTCTCTTGACATCCTGCTACGCAGACAAACACATGATATTTGCGGGCTTTAGCGTCACGTGAATCCTGCTCTGTGTCAGTGTCGAAGCATCCACACTCTGCCTTCTTTATTTTCAAGATGGCTGGTATGGCCTGGCTAACATATCGGATCGTTAGAGCCTCACTGAATTACTCCTCCCTGATAAGTTATATTTTAATTCGCTCCAAGCAGGCCAATCGAGCGCCCGAAAACAATTAGCATGAAAGAGAAGTGAAAGCTGTTATCAAACCATTTAAGGGCTTTCTTTTGCCTCCCAGTTATAAAGTTAAATGTGGGGATTGGGGGTCAGTTGAGGGGTATAAGAATTTCTTCCTAATTAATTCCACTGCCCTCTCTGACCCTCAGACGATTGCTAATCCAGTAGGGAGCATCCTTATTGATCTTAGGAAGAGTGGAGCAGCCTCCCTGCGCTTATCTCCGGGTTTTAAACAGAGGATAGAGGGAAAAACATCTCTCCTGATGAGCTGCGATTTAATTAGATGACAATCACAGTTAACAATGTACAGCCAACGTCACAAAATTTGCACATTGGTGCTGGCAGTGATAAATCTAAGTGCCTGGCGGGGATTTTCCACTTCTTTTGTTTAACCCTTTCAGGGCAATCAATGTTTTGTACTTCTTTTTGACGTTACTTTTTTAGGTTTATGATATGATTAATTAGGCTAATTAAGATTATTATTCGTATTCTTATTAGTAGTAAAGGAACGTGCCCTCTTCTTCTTTTACATGTTTACCTATTCTGCTTCATAGTTTCATAGTTTTCACTGCAGTTTTTTTAGATCGTTATTATAGTAGTTACTATTATTGCTGTTGTTGTATAACAAAGTAAAGTCATCGACACGAGCATTTTTAAACAAAGTAATTCGTCTGTGTCATTTCAAAGATGATCGCTTCGCTCAGAAAACAGATCTCGGCCTTCGGTATGATAGAGCCATTATATGGCCAAGTGCTGCAAATTGTGCTCGTCCGAGCTTTCTGCAACACATATGAATATCCACAGGGGGGCATTAAATACAATCTTCGCCAGATAAAATCGTTTAACGCGGTGTTTCCCAAACCTCTCCTGGCGCACCCCTTGTCCTGCATGCTTTAGATCTCTCCCTGCTCCAGCCCAGGTGGCTCAAATACTTCGCTTACTATTAAGCAGCTTCTGGGGTTAATTATGACCTGATCATTTGAATCACCTATGCTGGCGCAGGGAGAGGTCTAAAGCATGGCGGACAAGGGGTACGCTAGGAGAGGTTTGAGGTTTGGGAAACAGGACGGTTTTACGGAGTGAATGTGATTTCAGCCAAGTAACAAACAACTATGAAGGCTCGGTTCTAACTTGAGAAGAGGATTATCGTGTGTTAATTGTGCAAATGTGACACAAATTGGCTACAACAACAACAACAATAACAACAACAACAACAACAACAACAACAATAATAATAATAATAATAAACTATACCGGTAACCTGCTGGCATGTTGTAAAATGACAAATTTAGACTTCCTTGTTATCTTCTGTAGTTCAGTGTCATGCCAGCGTCACGCTATTTCTACCTTGTATGAGAATTACATCAGAAATAAACCAAATATTCAATGGTTTTAATTTGCTGTTGTTATCTCTGGGGACCACTGTAATTCAAATTAAACACCATGGCCTACATTATTAAATGCAGCTGAAGATACTGGAAAGATTTGCACTCAGCTGTTCTGATACATAAGAGTCTTTAGGAGAAAAACAAAGAAACCCTATGATATACCTCTTGAACATGAAAATAAGTATCAGTCAGATTATGGGAGAAGACATGTGCACAGACTGACATACACTTTATACAAATTACAGGCGTGTAATCAATGCAATGAGACCAGTGAATTATCCAACCCCATGCTGGCTAAGCCAATTAATGCAATACAAAGAGTGCACACCACCTGTGCAGAAATAGCACTCTCCCCTGTGCTTGCAGAATGCACACAGGACTGTTGCTTTATATAATATAATCAACCCCACCACCAATGGACAATGTGGACAAATACCCAGCCAGTAACCAATCGAAACTAGATAAATGCTTAATACGGTGTACACCCATTTTAAGGAAAAGATACTCAGGGTTGTTCATGGGGAATAACTGTCAATAGACTGTTAGCATAAAATACTCAGGGCTTTCATTAAGCTTGTTAAGGGCATAAACTGCAAAGCACTGAAACATTTTTGGATGGGAGAAGGGCATAGGTGGGGCCAAGGGCTAATGGCAATGAGGGATTTGTCAGTTAGCCCCAGAATTTAATAATCGGCAAACCTCCATTTTCAGCTGTTTGTTTATATTAACCTCTGTTTGAACCCACTTTAGAAGCTGCGTGAGCTCGAGAGAGTTCAGTGGAGGGTTCAGTGACCGCTCAGCCGCGTAGAGTAGCTACAGGGTGTCATATCTTATCCATCAGATCCGCAGTCTGTAGAGAGGGTGCAGCATCCCGTGGTCCGCGAGCCCGTTCAGCCACACGGGGTGTGAGACATGAGTTTGAACTCTGCGCATCTCTGAGTACTGACAGGGCTTGTAAGTGAGTTTATCGTTTAAGAGACCTGATGCCAGCTCTTGTTTTTTCCGCCCACTGACCTGAAAATCCTTCCGCTGGCTGCACACACTGCACTAGATAATATATTTTTTTTGTTGCATTCTCAGGGGTTCAACAAAGAATCAGCATGCCTTACAGAAGATTCACTTTAAACAAGGGTATCAACAATAACATCATAGGTGAGACAAAAAATTAATGAGAGGTGAAGTAGGTTGCAATCTCGCCATTTTCTGCTTAAAACTTATTGCAGAACATATAGCTGTAAACATTATTCGATACAAGTGGATTGCTCAACTGTCTAGGAGAGAGCGGCAAACATTCATCAGTTTTTGCATCAATCATGTATAATCACTGAAAACTGATCCTAGAAATAATTGTTTGACAGCCAAAGAAATTGCAATTCACTTAAACTCAATCACGATGTAGGCTTAACATTGAGAGTCATCACTGGAGGCCGCCAGAGGGCAGTGTTGCTTGAACTGATGCTGCTTGTAAAGATGCACTATCAAAGCAGAAGGATTCTATGTATTACATTATAAGCGTTTCTGAACGTATGTTCTGAGGGTCCAATGTGTATGCTGGATTTTGCTCCAACCGCAGTTGCATCATAAGATTTCTACAAGCTGGTAATTTGTCTTAATTTGTTGAATTTCAGGTTCAGAGCAGATTAACTATTTTTAACTCTTAACTACAGTATTTTTACTGAAATCAAAGCATGCCATGAAGAATAAAAATTCCATACCCACATTGTGATATTCCAGAAACAACTTCATGGAAAGGGGAAACACAACCAATCTAATTTAAAGAATAAGTAATTTCCTCATTGGTGAAAACGACTTGACACATGGTCACAAGAAACAAATCATTTATGATGAAAGAGAATGAGAACCTGTTTTATGTAATAAAGGTCAGGCAAGGTTGTTTTTTTTTTTTGGTTTTAAAGAACGTAATACACTGACTTGGAATTAACGAGTTTCTCGTGGTCTAATTTTCATTTGTTACATTACTTCCAATAAAGCACGATAAGTTCAAGGGTATTTTGTTTTTCATTGCATGCATCAATATTTCTGTCAAAATTCAGTTTAAACTGCACTTAACATGCAATTCCTCTAATTAAGACAAATTGACAGCTTGTTAAAATCCTACAGTAGCAAGATATTTATTCTATATTGCCATTGATCTCAGATTTACATTTATTATTTGTTTGGAATACTCTTCCAGTCCCTGTTTATTCCGGAAACCGAATTTGAACACTTTTTTAAAAATCAAGAAATGGACCCCGATTAAGTTACTTTATTATTTATTGATGTATTTATTTTCGTATGATTCCAATGGTAATTTAGCCCCATTATACAGTATTTCATAGTACAAAGCGTAAATACCTGTCATGGATTTGCCCCCGCCGGCAGAAGGCAAGAAACCGGCGGGGACTGGGACCATGTAGCCAAAGGTAGGACTTTATCTCTTTATCTTTAATTTAAATTATAAAACAAACTCCAGGAGGGGAGCAGCAGCACACAACACAACTCAGGGCTCCAGGGACAGAATCCTGCTGCCCCACAATAAGGTGCAGCAGCCCTTAAATAACACAGCCTCACCTCCACCTTAACGAGCCACACCTGTTGCGCGTTAAGGTGGAGGCGAAGAATGTAACAGGGGGAAGGGCCTGCAGGCCAACACCATGACAATACCCAATCTGACCGGATGCTGACGTATTTCAAGGTCCCCTATTATGCCACCAGGTGCACTGCTAATTAGCCATTATGACCCAGTTCAAAGACTCCCCTACCTGACATCACAAGGGGTAGTGACCACCCAGCATAATGAATTGAAAATGATCATTCTTCTTGCCTCTGGTTGGTTTCTTCCCCATGTGATGTCAAGAGGGGAAAGATTTTGAAATGGCTTGTAATAAATAATTAGCTGTGCGCCTGGTGACATAATAGGGGCCCTTTAAGGCAACTGAGTATTGTGGCCGATGGCGTGAAAATTTATCAACTCTTCCTGAACACAGGAGCAACCAGACCAGGACCAACATTTGAGATATCTTGATGAAAGACTGACGGACACGGAAAAAAACATAACATCCGCCACCTACTCAGCAGAGTAAAAGCTTCACTAATTGTACTCAACTGATCTGAACCACGGTAAAAGTCATGTGGCCCTGTGTTGATAGGTAAATAAGCTAATGAATTTTTGTTCGAATATTTTAATAAACTTACCCTCTCACTACATCCTGCCCCTCATTTAGCTGTAAGCTTTACTTTAAGTTGAAATCTCGCGACACCGAGTACCTATTAAATGCAATAACGAAGTGGGCATTTTTATGACAATTCTGGAAATAAGCAGCGTACAGTTTGGCTCCTCTAGCTTTCCGTAGGAAAATTCGTTGCCATGGTCACGCGTCCTTTCAGCACTGGTGCTGTTTGGCCATCGACTGAAGCGGTGTGTCATTGGCTGTTGGTTTTCATGTCCTTTTAATATCTGGTAACCAGTCCAAGATCGCGTTTCGTGCGTGAGGGAAGACATCAGCTGTTCCTCTGCACATCTAACCTGTCAATGTGTCGCTCTCGGGTTTCATTGAATGAACAGGTCGTAAAGATTTAAAAGCCCGCCCTGATTTAAACCAGACTGAAATTCTGGCCAATCATTTCTGAGCTCACAAATGATGGGCGTGTTGGGATCTCTTGCAGACGCAGCTCAGCGAGATGTGCGTCAGTTCAAAAAAAAAAAAAGCTTGCAGAAATATTACGCGGCCGGACCCGAGGTAGGGTTGTTGTCAATACTTTTCTCAAATAATCTGACAGTTATACATAACACTTCGTTTTGCAGATGCCGCTTTCGGTGCTTAATTCTAGCGGGATTCTTCTCATGTTCAAGAAGAGAGTGAATGACTTGGTGTTTTGGATTGACAGCATGTAACAAGTTAACGAGCAGAACTTCCAGGCGTATGATCAGCGTGAAAGGAGGCGCAGTCTGCAGTGCGCTGCCTGGTTGAGGAGTCATTAACTTCAACTTGCTGGTTCGGTTGCAGCAGTCTAGCAACAGTGCTCCTGCTACGAAAAGGGTAAGGAAAGAGATTATTATTATTAGTGTTATGAGTATTATATTAATTTGTTTGTTTGTTATCAGTAACGTTCGGTGAGGTTAGTAATAAGGTAGGTACTGCCCATTATAAAAGTCAGATTTTCTCTTGACGCACGCATGTGTGGGGACGCAAACACACACACATTTTAACCAAGTTCTCATCAGCTATGGCACAGGAATCACACACAACAATGGCATAAAAATGACCGCTTCTAGAATTTAACTATTAATGCTGCGTGCGAGACATCCTGAAGCTGGGATGTGTCCCAAGTCTGAGAGGGAAGGTTCTGTTGGAATTCACCCTGAGGTAATTCCCGTATTATTTCTGGACTCCCAGTTCGCCGAGTGACTGTACGTGACGTCAAAGCACGATGCCTGACGAAAACATGACTTTTTTTTTTCTTTTTTTTTCTTCATAATTCGGAATCGAGTCAGTGGTAACTATGCTTTTGGGAGCACAGGTGAAGCATGGAAACGGTTAATGTGAAATATTAATGGCGACTACATTGTCATATTGTAAGCTCTCGTGATCAATGTGACCTGCTGTTTACAGAAGTCCTGTCACATTAATGTGAGATACCGAGCTTCTAGATAAACTTGGTGCGCGATGTTAGCTCATGCTGGGGGAGTGGGCAATGTGTAAGATCAGGTAAGAAGTGTGGATGGAACAAACAAACCCTGGGTGTCCTTCTAAGTAGAGCTCTCAAACGTGCCTTGGTGAGAACTGGGGAGTTGAACTGAAGCTCCAATCCACTCATTCTGACGCCCTTCTGCGCTCCCCCTCTCCATATCTACTTGGGGGAATCTTTTCAGAAACTGGAAGGGTGGCCTAGTCCATTAACCAAGCACGGGAAGAACCCCTCAACTCGCCATTTGGTTCAAGGGAAAGAGTCGTCAACAGTGCAGACTTGGGATTTTCAGAATGCAAACATGTGCCTCTGCACATCCTCTCCCCAGTCCCCCTTAGCCATTATGAAAGCACCTCCAATCTCTTAAATGCAACGTGAGGAGATGTTTCGCAAGGCAAGAGGAGGCCTCTGGAGGAGCTTAAAACAAGAAAACACGTTAATCCAATTTGGAGCCTTTTATGAAGCGGCATGACGTTTAAATATCACACATCTACGTGTGGCGTCGCTTAATGGAATGAAGGATTCCTCACTTGGCAGATTTTGGCCCCTCAGTCCTTCTACCTCTTACTCGTGTCTCCCTCTCACATCCTTGCTGGCAGGAGCGAAGATGCAACAAAGGGACACAATTTAGGGAAACAAGGGGACACATTAGCGTAATGAAAGACGTTCTTCGGCTGCATTCCAACTGCGTCTTCTCCTTTCTCCTTTACCTCCCCTCCCTTCCTGGCTGGAAGTATAAGGTTGAGGACACAAAAAAGGCACAATAAGGCAAATGAGAGATGGGCAGTTCACCGTCAGTCATCCATATTCAGCGTCCTCTAATGATGAAGTTGTCCATTCACCGCTGCCGCTGCTTCATTGACACAGGCTACATCCGACAACCTCCCCCATACCATGAGGAGAGATATTGGGTGCATTTGACTGGGCTTCCAAGTCCGAACGATGATCTTGGATCTTAGTTTTTCTTCGATCTGTATTTCTCTGACTGATGTGAACAGCAGGTCAGGGCTCAGTTAACGCAGTGAAATCAAGAAGAAAGATGGCGGCGACAAGCTCCGATGTTTGAGGACGAGAACTAATCATGAAAAATCATCAATCGATACTGTTAAAAAACAATAAAAGTGCTGGAAGTTGAATAATGACTTTTAATGGTATATTGTGACATAAATTTTACACGCCAACGGTCCTATGGCGAGGGGAGGAGTCCTGTGTCGCTCACTCATATGGCTAGGCCTAGAGTGGTAGATTGATCGTGGTGACCGTTGAAACAACATACGTTCCATTTGACTGGTAACTTTTAAGTTCGGACTATTTGTCTCTTGCATGTAAGCAAAGTTTATAGTTTACAGACTGTACGAGACAAGTCGAATGTGTCCATTGTTTTTGGCTGGGTTCCTGTTGGCGCTAATGTCTGCATCTACGTTCCTGAAGTGTTTCTGGACCATAACTCAGAAACAGGTCAATATTTCCTTTCCAGATTGTGTCGGAACATTGTAACTTACAATTGTATGATTTTGTTCACGATCTTCCGAGCACAAGTGCACTTCAATTAAAAAATGTGCTACTTTTTGTCCATCTTCCTCCTCATCAGTTCGAGTGCCTATGTATTTTGCGTTCTGGATGACATCCTCAGTGAAAGTGGCCCGGGAAAGTGGGGTACAGTATTTTTGAATTGGACTGCAGCCTGGGACGTCTCAAACGCAGCATAAGCATCAGTATGTTCATCATCAGTAACAGATATGAATACACTTATCTTTATCCTTAATTATGGTACTGGGACCAATTATGTTTCTGTCTAGCAATCAGTCACTAAGAAACATTCAGAAATTCAATAGAAGTCAAACTTTGAAAATGTTGACCAACTGGTAGAGAAAACAAACATGATAATTTGGCAACAAATTATTTGGCCGTCCGCTTGGCGAACAAAAATACCCAATGCGTAAATAAGATGTATATTTTTCAGGAAATGGGTGATTGCAAAGCTCACAGAAACTGTTTGGCTCCATCTTGTTTCGTCATGTTTATTTGACATTATATGAAGTTGCAGTGCAGTGTGCAAGGACTGTTTTTGCTGCCGTCCTGAATTGTTTTTTTTTTTTATTATTATAGTGCGTCTCTTTGCAATATAATTGACATGTTCAGTGATATTTAAATCGCTGACTGACTGTTTGGTTCCACCCAATGGAGTTTTGATCGTTAATAAAAATACACACTTTTCTGTTCAAGAAGAATACCCCATGATGATTGACACGGTCAAAACGCTGGGCATCGTGTTCGATGAGGAGCAGAAGAGTGGATACTGTAGCGGTGAGATCGTATCCGGACATGTGCTGCTTGAGCTACTGGCTGCCACGGAAATCAAGGCCGTTACGATGACGGCTCGAGGATGTGCGCAAGTTTGCTGGAATGAGGGACCCTACGGAACATCGTCGCCCATCAGCGCTCCCATGGGAACGCCATCACTGGGATTCTGTATTAAAGAGGAAGTGGAATATTTCAACACCTCTCAAACTGTACTTGAATCAACAGGTTGGTTTGCGGAATTAAACCGTTGCCTATACTGAATGTTAGCGTTACATAACATATGATT
Organism: Gymnothorax reevesii; assembly: GCA_029721435.1. Taxonomy (NCBI): domain Eukaryota; kingdom Metazoa; phylum Chordata; class Actinopteri; order Anguilliformes; family Muraenidae; genus Gymnothorax; species Gymnothorax reevesii. The sequence goes on from CM056588.1 coordinate 60,190,291, forward strand.
CAGTCTTTCTGTACATTTCTGGCTTCTGTTATTGCACTGAATCATCATTGCATCTTCAAATCTTATCTCATAAAGAACACATTTCTTTCACCAACATATCATGCCAACACCAACAAAGTAGTCCACTGGTCTATATGAGGCGGAGGTGGCTAGGTATTGGGATGCCAGTTGGGTTGAGTTTGGGAACCAGTTGCAGTTTCCTTGAAGTACTGGACCGGATGAGATGGAGCTAGGTGTAGTGCACATAGCCATGATTATTACTCTCACTGCTCCTGGTAAATGTGATTTTAGCTCTTTGGATGTGTGGGGTTCTTTGTATGTTTATTATTTTGTGGTGCATTCTGAGAGACAGCCTTATTTATCAGTATGTCCCTGGTGTATTGTCTGTTCTCTGCTTTGCACCAGTGAAGTTTAAACCTTGGATGTATGGGAGTAACAACGGCTGATGCCTCTCCTTTGGATTTCCAGGCTATTGGATTTCAGTTTCAGTTTTCATTGTTCTGACCATTTAGCTTGTTCTGTTGCTTGCTACAGCTGAGAGAAGACTTATGATATTGTGTGAAACAACTCTTGGTTATAACTTGAGCCTTTCTCATCGAAAGACAAGGTGTCATTAAGTCACAGGGTCTTCTCACACAGACTGTATGATCATGCAAAGACTGGGGATCTTGCAGAGTGCACTGTGCACGTTTTCGCTGTTGACTGTGTTCACCTCTTTGAACTTCACAGCTTGCATGGGCCAAAACTAAAGATTTCTGGTAATGTTCGACAGGTTTGAATTTATCGCAGTGTGAAGATAGGAAAATGACTGGAATGGACCGAGTTTTTTGACCACCTTACACCAGACGATCGAGATGATGGGTGTGCACCCATACTCGAGCAAGACTCTCATGACATCATTCCAATATTAGAAATCTGTCGGCAACCATGAAATCGCTTCAAAAGTCCTTTGGTGTGAGGTCATTATTAATCAGCGAGATGTCAATCAACTGCCTCTTTGAAGGGCCTCTCTACCTCCCAAAGTTCCTTTGATTTCACCACTCTTGTACTGAACGCAGGCTTGAATCGGTCAGAACTTTATTCTGAAGACGGTGCGTAATTTTCGACTGTTTTTCAATTTATTGCATCTGCAGCCTTGAGCCTTGTTTTGAGTCTTATGGATTGCCATTGCTCTTTTTTTTTCAAGGCAACACGACATGGTCTAAGCCTCTGAATTTTTGCTACAGACAGCTTGCTCATCCCAGGATTTCACAAATCACAAACTGGTCAGTAGGGATGAAATGGCCTTCCCAGGGGGCAGATATTTTAATTAATTAATTACACAGATCTCTACATGATCAATTCCATCACAGTTAGAAGAGTGGCGTGACGATATGGATTATCTTGAAATGTTACAGCATGAAGATGAAGATAAAAGGGCAACATCAACACAACTCATTGTCTTTATCTATGGCGTATACATATGGTAGAAGCAAAGTTAGGGCTGGGTAATGCAGCTTTATTTATAATTATAAATAAATTATATATAAATTTATAACGCCATATACTGTGAACTTGAGGGAAAGTCTACAACCCTGCGGACTTGAAGCAATGGAATCGCCTGCAGTGTAGTACGTAAACCCAAAGCTTCCTGTTTAAAAAAAGTTGCAGTGCTATCTTTCCTAACACCACCATAAGTTTAGGAAAAATACTACATGGACAATAGGGAAGGAATTTTCTTCTCATTCCAACACCACCCCTCCCATTTTGGGGGGTCATCTGTATGAATTCAATCACAATAAATTTCTCGATATTTCTCTTCCACTGGTGAAGAAATCTCACTTAATTTTTGTTGCCCCGAGTTCAGTTATGCTGAACTTTGGCACAAAATTTTGCGTGACTCAGTAATGCGTGACCAATATGTGACGAGAGGGTGGAGTTGATCCGCAAATTTTGACATGGAGGAGATGCTGATAATAGATGTTTCTTCCTATTTCAGCCTGCTGTACCACCCATTTTTGCCACAGCACACCTCAGAGCATTGCCTTTTTATTTTTATATGCGACTGCTTCAAAGGGGAACTCGCTTGATTAGGCAAAAGACAAAACGAACAACTGGCTTGAACTAATGATACAACAGCCCGGGTCAGTGGACCTTCATTAATGCCCAGTTTTTGCACTGCTGCTGTGATGTGAACATGCACTATAGCCAAATCACACACATTTCTCACTGTATACCCTTATGAAAAATTACAACAAAATTCTACAGTAAATAGTTTTCTGTAGTAACTATGCTAATTTTGCAGAATTAATATAGATATACTGTAGTAACTCTGTAGTTTACTATAGTAATGCTAAAGTAAATCACAAAAGTCAAACTCTTCTATAGTAAGCTCTAGCAATAATATTCAATTATTATAGTATATTTGCAAGAAATTATAGTTTACGGTAATATAGTGTAGTTTACTATTGTTTACATCAATTTTACTGCAGTAAACTATAGTTAACTGTAGTAAATTTTTATTAGTGTACAGTACCAGCGTGAATAAAGGTTACAATTTCGCCAACGTGCCATTGGCTGTGTGTCAGCCGAAAGGCAGCCGGACGTGACCTGCTCACTGAACCGGGAAGTAGAGTGAGTGAGAAGGCATGTTGGCGGGCCGTTTCACACACATCTTAGTGTGAATCCTCGTCGCAAACAAGTCCAATTAAGTTCTGCATTGAAATTTTTTCGTCAGACAACATGACATTCATTATATTTGTCGTATAGTGTAAACGCCTGAAGTAATTTTTGCTACATATTTTCTTTCGCACAGTTGGTTATTTATATTTATTTCCAGTATAGTTAATATCTACAAATTCATATATGTTTGCCATAATATTTACTGATAAGAATTATGAAATGAAACCTTTAGTTCTAAAGTGCTGTTATCGAAGAAGGCAAAACAACAACATGTTTTGCCACCACTTTAATTATATAATTACTTAAATTATAAACAAAACCCGCACTTTTGAAAATAGAAATAAAATACGCAAATATCTATCTAATATCTTGCATTATTTCAATTTCAATTTATTTGTATAGAGCTTTTCACAGATAAACTGTCACAAAGACGCTTTACAGTCAGAGATGAGTTACTGAAAGGGCAGTGCCCAGCTTTATCCACGCTGGTCCTGTATTATTGTTTATACGAGTATACTGCTCTCTCACCTGCCATTTATGCCTCGGCAATGTTTACAGAATTATGAGTTGTAGTGACACTTTGACCATACTCTTGGCAAAATGGCTTAAAGGGCCAATTTCCTCAAGAAATTTTGTCTTTTGTCTGCCTTCCCATTGCTTGCTAGCCTGCTTTATTTGCTTAGGTTTGAAGTCAAAAAATGACCGACTTCTTTCACCCGGAATTACTGTATATCTCTTAAATCAGATGATGTGTACTGTAAAACAAATGTAATGACCCATTTGTGTTTGTGCTTTCAATTTATCCTTAATAACAGCTGTACATTGTGGAATAAGCATCGGGCAGCACTGATGCTTTCTGCTTTGGGTAGGTGACTCGAGGTTCTGCTAAGTGTCGACTTCAGCTAAACTCCTTGTTTTCAATGTTTGAGGAAGCATAATAGATTGGCAATGCAGTCAATGCTGCTGCCAGTAAGCCTTAATTGATGATTGCTGTTGGCTGGCCATTTTATATCATCTGAATGGTCAGGCAATTCAATGTGTCCAGATTCATTTGAGCTGTTGCTGGTTAGCATAGCTGTTCACTAAGAATGTCACAATGCTTTTTTTTCAGAGGAGCAAGGAAGAACAAGTCATTAGGCTCTCGTTTTGGTCAATTTTGATAATGGGTCATTCCATAAAAAATCAACAAGTGCCTCCCACCTGACCCCCTTGGAATAATCCACAAACTAGGTTCTCTGAATATTCGCTAGTCATGCAGAAAAACCTTCTGAAATGTCAGTAAACTGTATAACCAGCTGACCCTCTAAAACAATCAAAAGTCACAAACCTGTATTCACCAAGCTTGTGTTTATTTCACAACAGAATAGTGAAAAAGTAATTGTGAGGAGGCACAGGTGAACATTAACCAATTTCCTTATGAAGGAAAAAATGGGTTTTCAGAATTTGAGGGATTGCAAATAAATTTCCAAAATTGCCACCAGTGGCCCCACTGCTACACTGTACAAATCCTCCGTGTGATTGGCTGATGTGCTGGAGGTTAAAGGGGACCTATTATGCTGATCCTTCTTTTAATACATATTAGTAATGTTATCATGTTGGTTGTCCATACTCGACCTCTGAAAAGTTTCTAAACATAAGATACAGAGGTTTTGCCATAATCCAAGAACGTGATTTCATGAACTTGATTTCCTCTCTGAACAGCTCTTCCCGAGATCTTCGCGAGATCTGGGCAAAGCCTGACGTCAGGTTGTGCCGTCCAATTAGTACAGACCTAGCCAGAGCCAATTACGGTGCTGGACCTGCCCACACCGGAGACTATTCCCGCAGGCACTAACAACAGCAGATCATACTATGCCTTAGTAGCGTTTACACTTTTGGAAATGCAAAAGAAGAACTGCAGATCATTTGAGGTGTAGTTTTGTCAGTATCTCTCCCAAAGCTACTTGTCCGTTTACTTTTGGATGCAAAGAATGACACTTACTTCTCTTCCAAAAGATGATGCCACCAGAAATCAGTGCGTAGCTTTTTTTATTTGCTGGCAGCAAACAGCCGCAGCCAAAGGGAACGTTAGCTGCTTCTGCTCAACATTTCACCAAAGACAGCTTTGTCAATAAAGGATAATTGGACACAGGATAAGCATTTCAGCTGCTTCTCAAACCTGAAGCAGTTGCATCAATCAAGCGCTCGGAGCCACAAGCTGTAACGATATAACAGTAAATAATGTAAATGAAGCTAACGTGTTACACTGGCTAGCAGGACCGATAGCGATAGTTGGCACTAACCACTGGCCTCAAACGCAGGCTTTGTAAAATTGCGAATGTTTGTGTCCTAAATATGCAAGAGTGATATCAGGGCAAATTCTACAGAAGGTGTGTGAACATACGGAACTTGCTGTCTGTAAAACCTTTATTTCAAGGGTTTGTCTCTGGTTGTCACGACCGCTCGGTTACCAGCTACTGCATGTTAGTTTGTGTGCCGTGCTAATTAAAAATGCTCCTGGTTAACATATGCAGTAATTCTAATGGGTATGCTTGTGTTACTTCGGAAGTTTCATCATAACTTTGCCCGATTGTTGCCACTACAGTTAGTGATCGCTTCACTTATTCATGACCGGGATCAGCTGGATACTTCACAAATGTCTGGGCGAGCTCTCTAGTGCTACCGTGAAAGCAACGCGAAACGCAGAAGCTCTACCGTGTCTGGTATAACAAATAATTTCTCTGCACTACCTTGACATAATTTCATCCCCCTTTAGAAATTATTGTGGCTAATAAAAAGCCGAAAAAGGAAGAGATTAATTAATTTATTCTTTCCTGTAGAAGTGATCGATTCGGTAGCTCTACATAAGCAACTTGTTCGCGCTAACAGAACTTATGGTCTGCAAAACCTGTATTATGTTCATAACATAACCGAGCTCTCTCTAGCTGTCGCATACTATCCATAAAGCTGCTTTCATATTGGACACGAAACAGATTTTTCGGGGGACAGATTAGCTTACATTCAAAGTCAATGCAAAGACGCGAATACACACGTTATGGGCTCGTAAAGCAGCTTTCACACCGGACGCGAAACAAATTTTTCGCGGGACTGACTACATTCAAAATCAATGCAAAGATGCGAATACACGCGTTGTGAGCGCGTTAAGCAGCTTTCACACAGGACGCGTGTCAGATTACGTTCAAAGTCATGACCGCTTCTCAGCTACTGCATGTTAGTTTGCATGCTCTGCTAATTAAAAATGCTCCCGGTTAACTTGTATGCAGCAATTATGGTAGGCATGCTTTTGTTACTTCGGTAAGCACCAATGTGACAGTTTCATCATAACGCCTGATTGTAGCCACTGCAGTTAACCGGAAAGGTGCTGTATGTGTCTGCCGAGTTGGCTGCAGTCAGACCAGACGTAGGTTTTGCAAAGCTTGGGGTGCGTTTTTGGGTGCTTCTGAAAGGATTGCTTTACTTATCCATGACCAGGGTCAGCCTGATACATCTCCAATTCCTGGGCAAGCTCTCTAATGCTACTAGTGAAAGCAAAAGGGAAGGGCATATTCTGTAACTGGTCAGGTATAACAAACAATTTCTCTGCATTACCGGTCGATTGAATATTAAATCAGCAATTGAATATCAAATTCTTTGCTGTAAAAGTTATCTATTTGCTGGCTCCACATAAGCAACGGTTCACGCAAAAGGAACTTACGGTCTGTAAAACCTGTATTATGCTCATAACATAACTGGAGCCCTATCTAGCTCTAGCGCACTATACATAACGCGCCCATTTTCCGCGAGGAAACGCTTGTCATTCCGAAGCAATAAGTAAACCATTACCAAAGGCATTTCCGAAAAGGCCGTTTAACCTGGAGCTTTCGCCCCTCGGTCATATACCAGCGCAGAAGTTGTTCATTTCTCCACGCTAACGACACACCACAGTTATGCACACAAACCAGCAGGTCCTAATATACACCAAAGCAGTCCATAAGCTGCTGGTCCACTTTTAGCTGCTCCTCACAGTCCATGTTTCCCTCTAAACTCAGACCCACCGGATTTCTACGGTGTCCGCTCTACACATGGGTATGTCGACCCGTTCTACAAATGTGTCTATATTGGGTGGATCAGAGCTTTCCCTGTATCCTAGCTATAGAGTAGAAAAACCGCTGTACTCACCACTGCTGCCGTAGCAAACTGTAGCCGATAGCAAGTTTGAGCTGCCAGACTTTCGCACTGCGTCCTCCGCTTTCGCTGCTGTTCATTAGAACAAGTTCATTTCAATAGATCTATATTCAAGTATAGCCCTAGATTTCGGATTTTCCCTGCCAATTCTTTATCAGATTGCAGCCATTTCTCACGTTTCGCTCTGGGGATGTGGACCCGAAAAACTGCATTCTGCAGCCTCAACCCGCCCAACTCCGCCCTCCACAGGGCTGGCCAGTCAGAAGAAAGTGGGCACACAGGGAGTGGTGACCATAGCGGAAGAGCCTCCCCAATGAGGCATTTCAGGCAGAGACTACAATGGACTACAAATGGGGTTTTTTGAGGATGGCAGTATGAGCCAAATAAGGACCCTGTTTTGGACTTTTGAGACATAGTACTCTGTTTGAAGGAGAAACAACGGGGCATGGACGGTGTCAGCTGTCCGCTCATCAGCGTGAAATGCAGAGTGGAATAAATCAAGTGTACGTGTGTGTGAGAACGAAGTTTTTATTTTCATTGTTTACAAAGAAGGAGAGCAAACGTCTGGGACATGCACTACAGAATGAATGCCCAGAATTTCCTGCGGCCAAGATTAAAAGACCTGGCTTCAGCTCTTAGACAGATAGTGAGGAACTGGACAACGAGTGTGTAACAAACAACAGCCCCCACCTCAGCTGAGGTGTATTTAAGCAAACTGGAAAAGTGCCTCAGGGATAGAGTCTCTTTGAACTCTGTGAGTCGGGTGACACTCTCCATTCTTTGTTATATTGCTGCAGTATTTAATAAAGTCTTCAGCCGCTTTCACATCAGACGCAAAACGAATTTTTCACATGACAGATTACATTCAAAGTCAATGCAAAGACCCGAATAATTGGCGTTTTTGCATTGACTTTGAATGTAATCTGTCGTGTGAAAAACTCGTTTCGCATCCGGTGTGAAAGCAGCTTTATTTAGAAAGAGAGCCATTGTGTTTTCATGCTTTGTGAAAGCATCCTGATTTTCCCCAACAGAGGTCACTTCCGGTAAACATAACAACCAAAACTCATTTTTAGCAACGCTACGCCAGGCCGGTGTATGATACACAACAGCGGGATTTGCTCCACGTGTACATACAGGATAATGTCCTCGGAAAAAAAAAAAATACATTAGCAGTTCCAAAATGGTAACCCGCGTGCGTTGCCTGTAGGATGAACACAGAGAGGGAAAACCAGCCTCGCATGGTGAAACCATTGACTGTATACAGTCTGTGGCTGAAACCAGAAATGTGTATCACAACACAGAGATCCTAACCTTTGGGAAGGTTTGGATATTTAATTGCGACCCCTCACATGGATGCTGTATAGCAGTGGTCTCCTGGAGAGCTACCATCCGGTTGGTTTTTACTCCAACCCTGATTCAACAAACCTGATTCAGCTTATTAGCAGCTCATCAAGATCTCTAACTGGGAATGAGGTGCGTTTTGCTTTGTTTGGAGTGAAAACATTTTGGCTGGTAGCTCTCCTGGAATGGAACTGGAAACCACCGCTTTAATAGCATTTTAATAATTTTCATTAAAAAAAAAGACAGTTTTATTGCTTTGACTGCCTGATTCACAATGCTTGATTCGTAAGTTTAGCAAGTCAAGACCATAGAAGTTAAATTTAGTTTTTGTTCTGTTTTCTATTATCCTATTACTTTAGGACTTCATAAAGCTGGGCACAGTTCAAAATATAGCTCTCAGGATTCATTTGGAACTTGCCATGAATTCCCTGTTCAATTTTTGAATAATGCCAATCGAGGTGTTAACTTGAATATTTTCATGCAGCTGCTTGTGCCTTTGGGTGGGTTGAAATCCATATGGAAAGTTTTCCAATAAAGTTCTACATACAGCAGACGGCAAACCAAATCACTGCTGCCGCAGCTTGAACGACATTTCGCGACTCTTTTTGAATTAGTCACATTTCAAAACGAAGCACCAACTTGTCAAAACTTGTAAGGCTGACGTCCTTTAGTCGACTAGAGGACTGTTGATGGGCTGATGGTTGATGGGCTGTTGGTCGACCGCAAATAGTTTTAGTTGGGGACAGCCCAACTTGTCTGTCTATGACAGTTCTGAGGTTGCACCGTAGTGACCGTCAGTGGAATTTTACTGGCCCCCGTCGCAGACTCTCGGCATTTTTTTGAGTGGGAGGGTTGTGGCTTGACTCTGCGGAATGCGAGCAAAACAAGACATGGGCTGCCTTCATGCTTCCCTAGAGATCTCTGTTTCTGTTCAGAGTTATTTTCAAACGGCGAAACGCAGGCACTCGTGTTACATGACCTTATTTGTTTGCTTGGCAGGCAGCCTCTCGGGGAAGCACTCACGTAGCATTGACTTTGCATGTCTCCCATTAGCAAATTCATCTCCCAGCCATTCTTAGGAGAATCTGCACCTCTCTTAGCAGCGCAGCATTAGCACTGTGTGTGTTTTTAAACTCGCCGTTAGGCTCTTGGAGATCTTACTCCAAAACCTCAACATGCAATACATAGAACACACTTTTCTTACAGAAAAGAAGCTGTCATCTAAAGTGAGGGCTACTGAACTGAAATGGTGCCTGTCCGTCTGTGGCCTTGGCTTTGCATTTGAAGCGCACCTGCTGCTGGCGGTCTCTCATTTCAATAAACATGTTTGGCTGTTGTTTTTGCCATGGCATAATGTTGTATTTTTAATGCAGAAAAGTGCATTGGTTGTATTTATTTATATTTGTTAATTGAAAATTATGTTTTTATCGAAGCAGGTGGTGAAGACAGCGAGTGGGTCAGACTTCATGCAGGGAGGCATGAATTTGCTTTCCGGTTCGAGCTGCCTCAGCGGTGAGTGAGTGCAGCTCTCGCCCCTCCCCCCTCCTTGCCTCAAGAGAATGTTCCGGTATGACTGGTCAGTTGAGTTACTGCATCCATATTATTTTTGACTGATTTGGAGGTGTGGTGATGTCTGTTGGTTTTTCTTTGGTAATTTCAGGTTTTATTGCGCATCAGTTGGTGGCGTATGGGAAATTGAAGGATTATTCATGGCCCTCATTTCCTGGATTAAATAAAAAAACATTTTATCATTGATTGGTGACAGCTTTGAGATGTCATTTAATCGGCTGCTAATTTTATCCAAAAACTGTTACTTAAACCTCATCCCAAGTCAATGAGAGAACTGTGGGCCCCCTGCTTGAGCAGTCTTGCTTTTCCCAACATGAGTGACACTGCTGGTGACACCGGTGTCCCCCCATTCTCTTCCAGGCCTTTGGTCCCATCATTTTTCGGTAAACACGGAAAGGTTCTGTACTGGGTGAGCGCGGTCCTGCAGAGGCCCAATTCTCCGGACCAGAGTGTACGCAGAGAGTTCCCCGTCCTGTGCCACATCGACGTCAACTCCCCCTCTCTACTGGTAAGAGTGGAGGGGTAGTATGGAGCGTGACGGGGCTTCCGTGAAGATCCCTAGGAAATCACTAAGGCCTTATTTTATTCCGCTCACTTGTCTGCTATTGAGTATGCAGTGTCTGCTGAGGTGTAAAGTCCGAGTTCAGAAAGTAAAAATCCTCCCCAGAACTTTATTCCAACCACCTGGATTTACTTCAGACAGGAGATGGAGCCAATATGAGTGATCAGCTCATTCTGTGGGAGGGAGAAAAACTTGGCAGGACTTTTACTTTCTGACCCCTGGATTTTACACCTCTGAGTTTATGCAACTCGTGTACCCAACTGTAGACAAGAGCACCAATGTAGACTTGGCCTAGAGGTTCTCAGATTAAGCATACTTTTTTTATTTCTTTGAAATTTAACCTTCTTAGAAATAAATTCACCGATTTTTAGATTAGATTTTTTTTTTAATGTTATCCGGCCACTATTCAGAAAACATCAGAAGTTTCCTTGGAAATTAATCTTGGATGGAATGTTACCTAGAATAGTTTTCAGGGTGTGACATTAACGGATGCCCGAATGCCCGGGGCAACTTCAAAAAGCCGACGGGTAAGTAAAACTCGTAATGACATGCCCGATTGGGCAAGAATGACTCTGGGTGCTTTTATTCATCAATTTTATCATTTTCCTCTCTCGTTTCTGTTACTATAGAGCCCCCAAGTAGCCAGATGCAGTGCGTCATTGCCTCCACTGGCTGAGCGTGTCTGCTGAATAGATTTATCTGTAGAACACTAGATTGCTGACAGGTTACGCTCCAGTGAGGCATCTGTTCCAGGACCGTACACTTTAAGATTATACTTTCAAAAACACTTGTGTGCGAATTGGTGTTATTTTGGTATCGTTATGCAGAGCAACTCTTTGTCTCCGCAGATATGTGTTTTCTGGAGGATGGAAAGCGGCGCGCTTACTATAGGGAAGATCGAAATGTGACTCGGTGTCAACGTTAAAGGGCGAGCAGAAAAGTTAACGTGACTGAGGCTTTTAATGACCCTCTGATAAGATAATTGCTTCAAGTCATCGCCGTCATAAGAAACGTTGATGAATGCCAGTATACGTTATCCAATTAGGAAGAGTCTAGAGACACGGCAGTTTTTATTGGTACGGCAGTCGATTTCAAGGGATTTAGATAAGGATTCGGGATTATGGTTAGGGGAAGGTTTAGGGTTGGGTTAGGGTAGGGCTTGAAATGGGGACTGCCGTACCTCTCCACATTGAAAAACTGCTGTAGCCGTAGCAACTGCCATCAAATTACTCTCTGGTTTCCTCACTTCATTGTACCCTGGTTGACTATTTGCCATCAACCGAATTGTTCAAATTGAATCATATGGGTAATGCCAACGTTGATAAAAGGAAGTGCTAGTTAACACTGGCTACTCCATAGCCATAAATGCAATGGTACTAAAAATTGGCATAATAATTTATTTCGGTTTTCGGCCAAGCGTTTTTCATTTTCAGTTTTCGATTTCAGCCAAAAATTTTACTTTCGGTGCATCCCTAGTTTTTATTATTACCTTATTAGTTTTGTAAAGATGAAATTCCTGATTTTGAATTTCTTCAGAAAACAAAGTGGTGCAGCCAGTTTCACATTGTACTGATCTGTTAAAAGTTAAATATAATTTTCTGGGCTAACACTTAGCTAATAAATACACTTTTCGTAAGTAATAAGTTGTGTATTGCTTTCCACAGTCGACAGGCAATGGATTTTAGTTCTAAGTATGTTTGTGAGCAAAATGTATGCACTTGAGAGCTAGAAAAAATACCTCCTAGGACAGGGCAAGTAGGGATATAGACGGGGCAAGTAGACTTGGGAAGGGCAAGTAGCCAAAAACCTTAACGTCACACCCTGCTTTTAACTTCTCTGATGAATCCGTGGTGACGGTTTCCCATTGTTACATCTTATTCGTTTATATCTTTGATGTTTGGAAAGAAAGGCGTTTCAGGTTCCTCTTTCCTGTTTGGGCACATGTTCCGTGGGAATGTTTGTTATGGTCTGTGTCCTGCCCCCCCTCAGTAAACTGCCATTCTGTTATCTGAGCCCTATCTCTGGAGCTGCATCTGTAGGCCTTTACTTACAGTGTCTTTATTTCTCAAATCCCCTGCCCTCTTCAAGGCCAGGTCAGAGGTGACTGGGCTGAAACACGCACTCAGGACGTTTGTGTGACGCCTCGCTCTCTTCATCGCTTGTTTTAGGCGCCCTTGTCGTCCTGTAAAGACAAGATGATCAACTGCTGGATCTTCACCTCTGGCCCTGTCTCTTTGAGCGTCAACATCGACAGAACAGGCTACTGCAATGGTGAGATAATCAAGCTTCTTTTCACTTTAGTGCTGCAAAAAGACATGATTATTACGTCCGTGACTGAGCATTCGAGTGCTGATGTAAGAATCACTCTCAGTAACTGAAGGAAATAAAGTTCTAGAACACAGGATTTTGGAAGAAACAAAAACATTCAAGCTAAGTAAGAGTGTTAAGCATTCTGTAACCTGCCAGAAAGGATTTGTGCCCTCAGAACTGGAGTAAATTCCTGGTTCAAGTGCCCTTGAATGAGATATTCCTCCTGAATTCTTTGAATAATCACCCTATATCAAGCACGCTGGATTGTGGAATAAGCCAAACCTACTGTATGAATTCATACAAATAACTAATAATGTTTCTTGTAATATTAACTCAATTTGTCGTTGACCTGCTAAGAAAGTGCAAACCCCATCATCTGTCATAGTCGCCTGTTACCATCCGTCGTCTAACATTCCGAAACAGTTCAGTCCCTAACCTCGACCCGTCACAACTTTTGATCAAACTTGACAAAACTTGGTATGGAACATCTTTAGCATATAAATTACTTTGGGATTTCGAGTCAGCGTCGCACCCAGAAAAATGGGCGTGGCAGGGTGGTCTTGTCGAAAAAATGAAGTCGTCCATTTTGGACATTTCAAGTACAGATAAAGAGCTGAAACATGAAATGCATGTCGTGTACAACTTGTCGCAAAATAAAAAATGACGGGTTTTGACCCTTTTGGAAAAATGGCCTTTGACCTTTGACATTCCTTCGCCCATAGACACCTGCTTGAATGACCCATAGCCTCTAGCGGTGACAAATATTGGTCATTTTATGAAACTTTGCATATAACATCTTTAGAATATAAACTGATTAGATATTTCATTTCAACCTTGTACCCCTCTCCTAAATGGGCATGGCAGGGCGGCAGACCAGGGAATTTCAGGTTCGCTGAACCTCTAGTTTTACTGCGACATGCCATTCGTGCTTTGATTTTCGCTTTCTTATCAGGAGAGGTGATTCCCATCTATGCCGTCATTGAAAACTGCTCCTCGCGCCTCGTAGTGCCCAAAGCCACAATCTACCAGATCCAGACCTGCCTGGCCCAGGGAAGAACCAAAACCCACAAGCAGGCGGTGGCAAGCGTGAGGGGGAACCATGTCCCGTCCGGGAGCTCCGACACCTGGAACGGGAAGATGTTGAAGATCCCGCCCCTCCCGCCATCTTTACTCAACTCCTCCCTCATTAGGGTGGAGTACTGCTTGGCAGTGAGTATCTGCAGAGCCAGCATTAAATCATCCTGATCCTCCGGCTTACTGACTGACGTCGCCACCAGGACGTCACGGGTGCAGATCCCAAAACGAATATTGTTTAAACAGAGGGATAATTTCCATTAATTTTTCGGGGAGTATTTCACAAAGCAGGATTACATTGTGTTGAATGACTGGTCATATCCCAAAGTGAATATCATTTAAATGGAGGGATCATTTTCTTTAATGTCCAGGGCAGTTCTGCACAAAGCAGGATTACATTGTGCTATATGACTGGTCATATTCCGAAGTGAGTATCTTTTATACGAAGGGATAATCTCCTTAAAACTTACTGGGGAGTACGACACGAAGAGGGATTACAGTGTACTGAATGTCTCTGTGGAGTAAACCCCGAATAGCACTTTTTACTGTACTTCTCCAAGTTCTGAAATTGGCAGTTTACTGGGTTGTGCACCAAACTGCTTTGTGCATTTACCCAGTGAACTTGGCTCCGTGAAACAATTGCTATGCAAATATTCCCTTTGTTTATTAGTTAAGCAGCTTGGAATGGACAACGGAGGGCCATGGGTTCAAATCCCCAGCGGAGAGCCACTGTTTAAAGCTCCTTTGAACAGAGCGTCCGTTTGTGTAAACGTACCACTTTGAGAAAGTTCCCTTGCTTGCTTATAAAGCAGCTGGGGGTGGTCAACAGAAGGTCTGCAGGTTAAAATCTTGCTCTGGAAGGTGCTGCTGCTGCACTGCAAAAAACTTGAAAAAGGTTTTCCGACGGCCAGTTGTCCAGCCGAGGTGGCGGGAATGCGCAGATGTGTCTGGAATAAGCTGGCGGTCCAGTGTGTGTGAGCGCGGATATTCTCTCCCACTCGCTGTGGCCTGTTGCCTTCGCCCGTCCATGGACCGCCCCCGCAGTAATTGTTTCTCAGGAGCACCATGTGTGGATGATCAATGGGCAGTGGAAGATGGGAAGAGAATGTTGAACTTTATGAACTTTAAACTTAGAAAAAAACTTTGCTGCGTGCAAAATGGATAGCTGCATGCCAACTGTCGTTTGACTACTTTGGTCATAGCAGGCATAGAAAGTGATGATATTCTGAAAGCATTGTAACCACATTCACTCTCCCAAATTATCAAGCATCTTACATCTTAGTTGAGGTTTCCCTAGCAAATGTTATAATTTAAAGTCCGGGTAAAGTGAAATCTGAGGTTCTCTTCTAAATACATGATGCATGCTAGCAAATGGTTGCTGATAACATGTGACGAAACTGCAAACTAAACTAGAGCTGAATTGTGGAGTTTGACCGTTTTTTTTCACCATTTTTATTTTTCAGATTTTTTGGGCGGGACAAAAACATGGCTCGATGACGCACTCAGGCCATCCTAAACATAATCCGCTTCACCGACTGTATAAAATTAAGAGCACATTGCATTGGTGGTTATCCGCACAATCATGAACTACTACCATTCGTCCTGTATTTAGCTAGCTATCTATGTCGCCAGCGTTCAGTCTTCTTGCTTGCAAGACTGCTGTGCCGCATCCAGTGTCCCGAAAATGCATCTTCCCCGAATGCAAAAATTGAAAATAAAACCTGTCACCCTATCTCAACTTCTGAAAAATTATGACATGAAGGGCAGGTGGATTACTTCTGTGAAGAGCAATGTTAATAGAGAGCTGAGAATCACGACTAACACTCCTCTTAGTGGTAAAATATTTTACACTGGGTACTTTTAAGAGCTCTACGGTAGAGCCGATTCTAGATCAGTCTTGATTAAATCTGGCTTTGTGTTTGAGGATGACTCTTGTGACCGACGATTTTTTTTTTTAAGGTGACCGTGCAGATCCCTGGAGCCCGCAAGCTGAAGGCGGAGCTACCCATCGTGATTGGCACCATCCCGTATGGAGGGCTGGGTGCCTGCAGTGGCAGCATCGGCAGTAGCCGGGACATGAGTTGGCTCACACTGGCACTGCCCGAGCGGCCCGAAGGTACACCCCGGGGCCCACCCCGTAACCGTACCAGGGGTGGCGCACATGCGTGTGTGTGTGTGGGGGCCAACCAGTGTGGTCACTGGGGACAGTAAAACACGATGAAACACTTCCAGGTGTCCACTAATGTTGACTTGAGTGGCCCATTCTTTTATACTGAGACAATCCGGAGCCATTTTAAGACAACCTTAGTCTGCAGGGAACTACAAATGAAAGAGCTGCCCCTTTGGTGTTTAAGATTAAGTTTTAAATATCCAGTTCAACTTTAACATCCAGGCTGAAAAACTCACAGAATTAGCTGTTTTTCCTTTAACAGCAACATAAAATGTCCAGTAGCTCTTTAATGGCAAGTGGTAAAAATACAAAAGTGTAAATAAATAAATAAATTCTCGCTGAACACTAAGAGTCTCCTCTCCCGTGAGTGCTCTGACCGCCAACAACTGAGTACAGCAGCATTTTAATGATCTATGAAGAATTGTATCCACCAGTGCAATAAATGCTTAGCTATAAACCGAAACAAACACGATGCTATTGCTAAGTAACCTATTGCGCATGGATAGTAATTTCTGATGCCAGCTAGGCTAACCACACAAGCTAAATCATAAATTAGTCGACTAAACATGCTAGCAGTGTGTGATGATCAAATCTGTAGCAAACTTCCCAGATCCCAGAACTATAAAAGGAGCGACATATAGCTACTAACAATAATACCTACACTAATGTAAATATCCACTCAGTATAATGAATACAAAAGACAGCTTGTGTGTCACTCACGTACTATGTAGAAAAGAAAGTAACAGTGAGAGAGAAAAAAATAGATCATAAATTAATCTCCGTTGTGTAACAGCCAGCACACAAAGGGAGGGGAGCACTAGCTTGCACATTACCAATTTAGTTACCGCTCAAAACAAATTTTAGTACAAATCAATATCACTTTCAGTAGGCTGCCAAAGTGTTCATAGGCCTCAAATTGGCCATCAAAAAAGATGGCGACTTTCAGCTTTTTTTTTGTTGTTCGATTGCATTCTTGTTATTTGAGCCTTTGTAAAACTTTGCAAAAAATCTTGCAAAAAATCCAAGTCCCAATATCTGGACTCCTTTTTGGTCATTCTTTTATTTAACACTGGTTTTGTGCAAAAGTTTTATATCTGTCTACCTGTCTTTCTACCTTTATGTCTTTCTATTTTTCGATTTTAACATCTGACCTTGGCTATATCAGTAAAAATGCGCTCACTAAACTTGTAGTCAGTCCACTTCCACTCCTGTGCACATGCACTTGGCCGTTTCCCCAGAGCAGACCCATTTTGTGATTTAAAAGTGCCAAATAAAACCAACAAAAAGCAGTAATGAAACAGGCTCTGATTTAGTTAACATGTTTTGTCTTTCCCTTTGTCCACCCAGCTCCTCCAAACTATGCGGACGTGGTGTCGGAGGAAGAGTTCGAGCTCCACACTCCCTCCCTCGTCCAATCAGAGGACCTGGAGAGGCAGCTGGGAGGCCCCATCTTCGCTTACCTCCAGGAGTTCAGATTTCAGCCGCCCCCAGTGTACTGTGAGGTTCGTCATAGCAGTGGGCTCAAAAATTATTGGCACCCCTAACTGGAAATACACTAAAATTGAAAAATCAAATTATGGCGATTAACTCAAAAAACCAGCATGTGAGAAATGCACTTTTTTTTAAATGTTTTAATGGAATCAACCTTATGTATCCTTCTGCTTAACAGTCCAATTCCTCCAAGCCAAAATTAATGGGACCTCTGACAATTATTGTCAAGAAACATTTACCAAGTTTAAACCAGGAATGATATTCAGCTTAACTTCATCAAAATATAAAAGGTGCTAAACAAAACACGTAAACCTCTCTAAATGTCACACGTCACCACCAGCGTCTCAGACATAAATAAACGGCTGCCTGACCGAACCTCCTCCCCCTCCCTTCATTTTCTCAGGAAGCTGTTGTGAAACTCCTAGGAAGCAGCCCTAAATGAGAGATAAATAAATGAATGAAGTTACCCTTTTGCAAACAATATGTGCCGCATAGTATATTTCAAGTTTACCAAAACAGTATGGAACTTGAGTTTTTTCGTCATTGCATGTTGACTCGATTTGTTGGAATGCGGAGACTAATGGCATATTTTGCAGGTGGTCATAATGTTTCAGCTCACCGGTGTGCACTATATGACACGTGCAGGCATACATTCAGGGATTTTGGGCCTCAAAGTAAATTTCACATTGCGAGGTCCACCACCCCACAAAAGCCTTACAGTCGTCTCAGATTTTTTTGGAGTTCCCTCCCTAGGCCTTGGGAATTACCCTGAGCGCTCCCTTACGGCTGCCCCGGACATATGCCATTGGTTTCTGCCACAGACTCGGCATCATTAAAATTCCCAATCGTTTGGTGGGGTGGGCGATGTTGTCATCCTCCAGCGGAGCATTTAATTGCCAGAATAATTTTCAGCCGCCGGTTTCCCTTTGAAACTAAGTCTAAGAACATGAACCATTCCAGTGAGAGTATTGGGTAGTGATCGGTGCTCCCCTGTGAAAAAAGTAGTATTTTGAAACAAAGCTGATGTGTGCTGTTTTAGACTTTATACTTTCAGTTTTATTAAATACGTTGTCCAAGCTGCTTCCGGTTTTTAGATCACCTGATCCAGGTGAGCTATCGCCATCACTTGATGTCCGTTGTCGTCTGTCATTTAACATTTTTCAAAAATCTTCTCCTCTGAAACAACCAAACAGATCCAGACTAAAATTAGCCACAAGCATCCGTAGGATGTCTACTTTAAAACTTGTGTCGATGGTGCCCGCTGTCTGAATGACATGACGGCTGCTAATAAAAATAGAACATAGTGGTAAAACCCCCTATTTTCCGCTTTATCTCAGGAACTAAAGCAGCTAGAGTAAAAACTGTGACCTCAAAATGATCAGCAGATGAAACTGTACAAAAGTCTTCATTGGATCGAAATTATGCAATGCCTCCTTGTAGGAGTCACTGGCCTTGAAATGTCAAATTTGATGATTTTGCGGGGGGGGTGGGGGGTTTCGCCTATATAATGAAAACTACAAGAGATGGAGAAAAACTTTTAATTGCTAAAATGCTCAGCAAATAAAGCTCGACAAAAGCATCCATTACACTGAGATTGTACAGTGGCTCTTTGTAGGAGTTACTCACCTTAAAACATCAAATATGGTTTTGTTGTATTTCACTATATCATCTGAATAAACCATCACATTCAATTTGCTCATTAGATTCTTGAAATGATAATCAGAATCCCCTGGAATTTGAAATAAATCAAACTGATTTTTTTTATTTATTTTCCATTTAAAAATTAGTTTTGCAAAATTATGGGACAAGGTCAGAATCGTAATCATGTTTTTTGGTATTTCATTAAGATCCTGTTCCTTGTTACTTGTATCTGCAGTAGATTATGTTTCTGTAATTTTAAGAATTAGTTCATTTTCATACAGATTCAGGTGAGCGATTCAGGCTCTCTAGTTCTTTCTTTTTTTTTTGATACTTTGGTGACTTGGACCATCATCCTAAATTGTTCGTATTCCTTGCGCAGGTGGACCCACATCCTGTCCGAGCTGCGGACCCTACATCTCAGCTGGATGTTCCCTCTGCATCTCCAGTAGGCCTGCCGCTGTAATGACGCCTGCGCTTTCCGCTCAAGTTAACGGCGGTTACCTCCAAGTGTGCTAGCCTTGACCGATTTCCAGATCGTCTTCACTCTCTCTGGGTACGGATGACCGTGCTAAAACCGTGACGTGTATGGGCGACAGCGGACCGTGAAAGTGCACGGCGACCATGGGAACGGCCAGCCTCGAACGTCAGGTTTTATCGACGATCTACAGTCTGCCGATCCTGCCGCATTCCTGCAAAGACCGGTCTTGCGAATGTGGGAAGCATATGCTTGCTAGCTGCGTTCATAGGAGTGTGTTGATCATTTTCATGGTTTCTGTTCCAGATTGAGCAGAAACAACGGACATTGCATTTCCCTGAAAAAAATGCAAGCTTTGAAAAGATTTATGAGTGCTGTTTTGTCCAGACTTATAGATTGATTTAATTGTTAGATTTTTAAGTACTCTGATTTTTTTGAGTCACACAATGCAATATTATTTTCTGAATTCCTAGCTAAAAATGCCTCTGAGAATGATTTTTCTTAACAGTTCTTCAGGTTCTTCAGTAATAAGTTAAAATCCAAGGAGGTTCGAGGTTGTGCTCCCATTGAAGATTTTTAAGATAAGTGGAATCAGAAAACTGCCGAAGGAAAACTCGTAAGTCAGAAACAGAATCAGGATCGGTAGCGATGGGAGGGCTCAGAAATAATAATTGCTCAATAATGGCCTTTTCTGCTATGGTTGACGGATATTTATGGTGCTTCACAGCAATACTAATCAACATTGAACCCGTTCAAATTTTCCCTGTCTTCTCGCAAGCATTCCCATCCAAATCAAAGCGCAATCGTCGCGTCTTAAATGGAGACAGTTGAGTTTACACATCTAGTCTAAGGAGGGAGTTCCTCTTTAGGGTCCAAGCTGCCATTTAATTAAGGTTAATGTTTAGCAGTTCTTCATAAAGGTTAATGTTCAGCAGTTTTTCATAATTGTTCATGCTTAGCAGCTCTTCTTTCAGCAAATCTATCAAATGTTTACTTCTATGGGATTACTTCAGCTCCAAGTATGAAGATACCTTAGCGTACATTCGTAATTCGCCAGCCGAGTACTCTAACTTTATTTGTGCTACTTGGGTTTGTATCTTACTTCCGACACAGTTGGGAAACGAATGTTTTCATACTCGGGCTGCCTTCAGTACGTTGCCATATAGTGCCAATGATGAGTGCCTCCGGAGTGCTTGGATTGTGGAATATGGTGTCTGCCTGAGTGCTGTAAACATTACTGGCCTGTATCCTCAGTTTACGTGTTCGGCTCATGTAAGCTGGGCAGCTTGCTTTAAATGTAGAGTTATTCTTGCAATATTGCAGAATGCTAATTAAGTGCCATGAATAGCTGCTATGTTGGGCTGCCGGTAGTAATACCCAGACATCCACCATGAGTATTATTGTTTATAGCCTTGGGTTTACCACCAACAGTCAAAGCCATCTACTCGGACTCTCTTCCAGTTTGTTGAGATATAATGAGAGATTGTTGCTTCTTGTTACTTGTGTATGAATATAGAGCGCCCTCCATAATTATTGGCACCCCTGGTTAAGATGTGTTCTTTAGCTTCTAATAAATTCAGTTTTTTTCTAAAAAATATAGGACCACAATGAACAAAAAGAGGAAAATCCAACCTTTAATTCAAGTGCATTTATTCAGTGTATTAAACCCACCTTAAGAAATAACTATTTTACATCAAATCATGTGTGCCACAATTATTAGCACGCCTCATGTTAATACTTTGTGCAACCCCCTTTTGCCAACAAAACAGCACCTCATCTTCTCCTATAATGTTTCACAAGATGGGAGAATACAGAAAGAGGGATCTTTGACCATTCCTCTTTGCACAATCTCTCTAAATCATCCAGCGAACCTGGGTCCTCTCCTCTGCACTCCCCTCTTCAGCTCACTCCACAGGTTTTCAATGGGGTTGAGGTCTGGGGACTGAGATGGCCATGGGAGGAGCTTGATTCTGTGTCTGGTGAGCCATTTCTGTGTAGATTTGGCCACATGTTTAGGGTCATTATCTTGCTGCAAGACCCAGGGACGACCCATCTTCAGCTTTCGGGCAGAGGCCACCAGATTTTGATTTAAAATGTCCTGGTATTTCAAAGCGTTCATGATGCCATGCACCCTAACAAGGTTCCCAGGGCCTCTGGAAGAGAAACAGGCCCACAGCATCACCGATCCTCCCCCAAACTTCACAGTGGACACGTGGTACTTTTCTGCATACTCATCTTTTGTGTTCCGCCAGACCCACTAAGAGTGTTTGTTGCCAAAAAGCTCTATCTTGGTCTCATCTGACCAAAGCACATGGTCTCTGTTGAAGTCCCATTACCGCTTAGCAAACTCCAGACGTTTGCGTTTATGATTGTGAGTGAGAAAAGGTTTTTTCCGTGCATGCCTCCCAAACAGCTTGTTGGCATGTACATAGCGCCTGATGGTTGTTTTGGAGACTTTGTGACCCCAAGATGCTGTGTGTGAGAGTATGCTTCTGCAATAAAAATTGAATTTATTTAAGGCTTTTAACACATCTTAACCAGGGGTGCCAATAATTACGGAGGACGCTGTATCTGAAATGAATGATTTCTCTTTTTTTTTTTTTTTTTTGATGTTGCTCAGCGCATTTTATAAATGAAATAAAATATATTGAGATGTGGTTGTAAATTCCGGTCTCTTTCTTCGTTGGGTGTGAAATAGATGCCAGAAAAATGTTCGTGCCGAACGGGCTGCCCTAACATGCCTTAGAGCTCTGCTAGCTCACTCCTTCATAATGACACACTGTCCGTTTCGAAGAAGTTGCTAGACTTGAGTGTTCAGTATAATTTCCAGGATAATAATACTGAATGAACATCGGTGCTGCAACCAATTAATTGCAGACATCCCTACTACGATGAGTGATCGTCTGAGTGCTTTGATTAGGCTGGTTAATTTGATATGACAGAGGGAATAGAGGTCGTTTTCACAGAGCAGCAATCAGTGCTGAGGCATTTTTTTTTTTTATTGTTGAGACAGAGAATTGGATGCTTTCCCAGCCTGCTGTAGTTGAGGCCCGGCTTTTCTGTCAGAGGCGTCTGTCCAGATTCAGCTCAATGACAGTTATATTTCTCCCTCACTTTGGATATTAGATTGAAACAATTCATCCTTTTTGACGAAATTGTGCTTGTTAGTCAAGGTTAACAGATGTTTTACATGAAAATGTTGACCGATTTTTAGGCCGCGTCCCAAGTTTCATCTTCCCTACACAGAAGTCTGGGAAGTTTCAGTCTCACAGCTGTATCTGCTTCTTTTACTTTTTTTTTTTTTTTTAGATGATAACAAAAACTTCTTTAGCAAAAAGTCAGAAATAAGATTTCGCCTAAATATAGGAATTATACTACCTACCAAGTATTCTTCCAAACGTAAGAATAATGCTTACTATTTATTTTATTTATTTATTCATTTATTTATTTTGTATTCTGCTGCCTTAATTTTGACAAATTAATAAATTGACATATTTCTTGATTTGTGGTCACCACCAGCACTTCCATTTAACTGTGAGTCAGAGTTTCCAGGGTTTAAATTGCTTATTTAAACCAGACTGTGATTACAATTGAAGTGCAACTGAACTGTTTTTTCCCATGGCAAAGCATATTATGCAGTAAATAACCTATATAACCATCACGTCCAGACAGATGGGAGAGATACAGAGTATAAAAATTACACAGATATTACAGATTATCTAGCCTGGACATGGTTCAGTTACGCAACATGGAAATGTGCGCATAATGGTGAGAAGAGAGATCCGTCGTACATAAGAACTTAAGGGAAAAGCAGTCGCGCATGAGAGTGTATACATTGTACTTCGGTCGCGCATCTGGAGGGGAACGTATAGTACGGTGCGCGATTCCATTGCGACGCAATGTCCCACAAATTCTCGCGGGGGCATGTCGTGTTTTTAGAAGGTTCCGGGCGATCCGTTGCGCGAGTCGATTTCTGTCCGCGGTGCATGGAAACTGCTCGCGGTAAACAAGGTTGTAAATAACTGTCAGAGCGGCGCGTGGGAACGCTGGGTACGCGGCGCAGACGGTCGGTGACCTCATCTGTTAGCAGGAGTGACCGCGTGCACTGAATGGCATACGAAAGGTTATTTTCGCAGTAGATTGTCTTGGAGGCATAGCTGAGTGGTATGAGTGCTCCGGGAACAATCAGAATTCAAAAGAGAGAAAAAGGGTGCTCGTGTTTTGGTTTGCTAATGAGACGTCGAGACGTCAATAGATTAAAAAAAAAAATCTTTATTCCATCAGAAGGCTTCGTCTTGAACATTTCACAAAGGGAAAGAAATATGATTCTTTCATTAGACCTCTAAAATACTTGCTGCGATTGATTTGCTTAATTTTAAAAGGTCTTAAGCTGTTCAGGCCTAATACTTTATATGACCAATCTTAATGTAAGAATGGATCTAAAAATCATGAGGAGATTAATCAAATACTATCTCAACGTTTGCTCCCCAATTGAAAACATGATGACGGAGATTGCATAATGATGACACACTGTGCCATAATGACTGACTAAGAATGTCAGACTCTCTTCAATCCCACTGTATCCAGCCTTATCCACTTATTCACATTTAGTCCACATTGGTCCACATACAACCATTAAGTTCCTGCTGCAGTAATTGGTAAACTGCCAGTGCATCCACCCTCCCTCACAGAATCTCCCCTGTCCAGCTGGCTTTGCTTGTGTAACTCCCAGCTGGACTTATACATTGACCCCTCTCGCAAAACAACAGCCCGGTGCCAGAGCAGGATATCTGCATGGTGCGGGGGCCCCATATGTGGACCTGTACCACTGGCCATGAGCTGTGTGACCTCCCAGAGAGAGTGCCACACTCACACACCTCGAACTGTGACCCAGATAAACTCTCAGGCCGCACGGCCGCTGCACCCATGACCGCGAACTACACAAACTCACCGACGGAGGAGAGTGTTGTGTTTGGAAATGGTGTAACCCCTGACAGCAAATGGCCCGGGCTCACAGAGATTGTTGACTGACCGTGCCCTTCGATGCAAATTCAGGTCACTTAATCGCAGCCCTGCTAGTATGGAGTTTTTTCGCACATACTGCATTCGTTGCAAAGCCTCTTCGCTGAGGTCTAGACCAGAGACCTCCAAGTACATGCCTATAGGGTGACCGTGATTAGATAAAAAGCACGCTGGCTAGTAATTGCAGTAGAAGTAATATGTTGCTGCTATTTCAAACTTCACAGTGAACCCATGGTCGACTCTAGATAGTTGCTGATTTGACATTTGTGATTCAATTCTGAATGCAGAACAGCCATGACTCTCGAAATCGTCAAACTAGCAAAGAAAACATGGAGAATATTGCTAGTCGGGTGATATCCATGCAGCTATATGTGCTTGTTATCCACATCCCCTCCTCCAGCAAAAAAGTCATCTGACCATGCATTCGCAGGAAATGCCTGTCCCCAATACATTTCACATGCAAACCTGGGCAAATTATTGTGCAACTGAGCAAATTATTACATTGCCAGTAGCAGGACAATACGGTTACGCAGAAAACATGTACAAATTATATACTGGAGTACATAGGTGCGAATAAATTGTAGCCGGCAGGAAACAAAAATTGTGTCATGTGATTCAACTTGGAGCGGCACAAAGAAAGGTACTATCACGAGGCATCTTGAAACAACAGAAAATTGCGCAAATGTAACTATTACCAAACAGGAGAGTCAAAACAAATAGACAGAGCCGACCACAAGCTGCGACCAACAGACATAAAACCGGCAGTGATGGGGGAAGCCTGGTGGCACATCGGTGAAAGCCTGTGCGCCACAAAAGGTTGAGTCCTTCCCGCAGCAGCCTGGGTTCGATTACAGCTTGGGCCTGTCTGCCGCTGTCATCCCCATTCTTGTCCCACCCAGTGTTTCCAAATTCCAAGAAAGGTGAGGATATGTAATCATTCTCTGAAGTAAACAGGAAATTGGGAAAGACTAAGTCACTCCCCCCCAGACACACACACACACGCGCGCGCACACGCGCACACACACACACACACACACACACAATGAATACCAAGAGAGGGTAACCCTTCTTTTGTTCACTTTTTGAACATATGTGTGCTTCATATCATGAATTGTATTTAGACAATAATATATTTAAACAAATAAAAAATAACCTCCTTAAGGGGATGGAGACGAGGAGAGCTGGCTTTCAAACAAGCCCTAATGACTGGGGCTTTTCACAAGCAAACTGTGGCAGGGTGGTTTTTTAAGATATCGGGCTAATCCACCTCTCTCCCACCAAAGAGCCACTCGGGACAGCCCTCACGGGGGACAGGAAGGCTGAATTAAATCAAAACACCACTCCGATACTATGGTTTGGATCTATAGGGCTGAGATGGTATGGTACCGTGGTTTGCGCAAAAACATGTAATTTGCCATTCCACGAATAACAAGGTCATTGTGCTGAAATCAGTTTTGCATGCATATTTGATGGGACGTCCCCATGCACTTACAGCAGATGCTCTTACAGACTTGAGCAGTTTTCATTCTTTCTACATTTGGACCATCTATGCAGTTGCATATTTTACTGAAGTAATTAACGTTAAATGCCTAGTTCAAGGTAGGAAAGGCAGTAGGTTACTTTCGAACCATCAACGCTCTGGTGGAAAACCAAGCTTCCCAGCCATATGCCCTGCTTGGAGACTTCTGAGAACTTACCAAAATAATCCCACTTCCACATGTAAAGCATAGTTGTGAAGTGGTATTGAAGATACAATTTGATACAAAATTGCTGAAAGACATTGTTTTTAGACCATCAGAATACAGCCCAACCGCTCTATCTTTTTCATTATCTCTCTGACTCAGTCATTTTCCCGTATCTTGTCTCAAGTGTTTCTCTCCCAGCCATTTAAACACCTGCCTTGCTGGATCCTCCCTCTTTGGTTCACTGGGCTGACTTTTTGTTTACTTGGACCAGTGTCAGCTTGAGATCGCTGACATGCTTGTTCACATGTCTGCGTTCAAAACAGATTGGCAAATGTTATGATTCACTGCTATCATTTACCTCTTGTTATTATCTAGGGAGGTACTGTTTCTTGCCAGGAAAATTGAGGTTTGGAAAAGGTTGCGGCTTCTCTGCTTACTGAGTACGTATTTAAAAGTCGATTTTGGTTCATGCTTTTGTTCATAATATGATAATTTTCATGGACACGTTGTCTGCTTCTCATATTCAAGTTTTGCACCATCTTTTACAAAGAAAAATTCTTTTCTACCCCAAACCACATTCTCCCACTCAAACTCTTGATATTTTAACTGTTTAATTAATTATACTGTGTGTGTGTGTGTATATATATATATATATATATATATATAGATTCTGCTTAATGTATTTGCTATTACGATGCATGATCAGGTCCATAAGTATTTGGACAGTGGCACAATGTTCATCACCCGTTATGCCTCTGTTCATTACCATCAATTTTAAATGAGCGTCATGAGCTTTACGCGTTAATCTGAGTGTTTTGTCAAAATTATTACAGGAACCATGTAGAAATTTTTTGCAAAGCCCCCCGATTTTGGGGGCTGAAAAGTAATTGGGTAACGTGATCCTGAATTGAATTGTAATTTTACTGCTTGTTTCCAAATGCTTTGAAATGATAGACATCCAGAATTCTGAAACCCCTAGATTTTGGGTTTCTGCCCTGAAGATGTTCTGCCAGGCCTTTGTTGCAGCTGTCTCGACTTCCTGCCTCTTCCTGGAGCATTTCCCTTCAGTTTTGTCATCAGCAAGCGAAGAGTATACACAACTGGTCTCAGGTCAGGTGATTGACAGAACAGTTGCAGAGCAGTTCATTTATCTGCTTTCAAAATGTCTCCAATTCCTTTTTACGGAATGCTGTAGGCCACTGTCCAGCGGCACTTTGGCCGGATCTGAGCTGATGAAATAATCTTACGCAATTCAAAATTCGGTCACACTTTATTTGAAGTGTTGCTCATAAAGGCTTTATACAACATGTATAATGCCTTCATAAATGAGATATAAAGTCTTCATAAATCATACATTAGCGAATGTCATGCTTTGTAAAGGGTGAAATAACACCTCCTTATTCAACTTGTGATCCCAGATGTGACAGTGACAATGTCACTTTGCTGACAATGTCACCCTTTATCGCAATTAGCCACCAGCTAAGTGACATTGTCAGTTATATCACATCTGGCATCACATGCTGAAGAAGGATGTGTTATTTCACCCCTTACAAAGCATGACGTTTGCTTATGTATGATTTATGAAGACATTATGTCTCATTTATGAAGGCATTACACATGCTCTATAAAGCCTTTATGAGCAACACTCTAAATAAAGTGTAACCCAAAATTCTATCTGCTTTCCTCAGCTGTGGCGTAATCATTAAGTACCCAGGATACCTGTTCCACTGGCAAGAGTTCCGCTCTTGATTGTTGACTTTGGCACATATATTTTACCTTCTGGTTGGTGCACCTGATTTGGCCAACTGTTGTGAGCAGATTTTTTCAATGAAGGAAATAATTCTTCTGCCATCCACCACAGTTGTTATCCACGGTCTTCTGGACCTTTTGTTGCTCCCGAGTTTTCTGTCGTGCTCTCTCTTTTAAGATTGAGCCAGATAGTTGATTTAGCCATGTCTGATGTTTTTGCCATATCCCTGACGGCTTTGTTTAGATTTTTTCAGGCTGAGACAGCTCCTTTGAATTCCTATTGAGAGGTATCAGTGACAGTTTCCAAATGCAAATGACTCTCTTAAAATGAACTCTAAACCTTTAATCTGTTTACTTGTAAAGAACGTGAGGAGGGACTGAGCCTCACTTAACTCGGGAATCGCTGAGCAGTCATTTTAGGTCCTATAAAAAACGGGGACTATAGCGTTCTAATTCCAACAGTGCTTCCCAATTTGGATGTAAATACCCTAAAATTATTGCTGAAAGACCAAATTCTGAGCTTAAAGTGCTCATATATACTGAGTACAAATGAAAACGCACCACTTGAAAAAAGTCAATATTTAAGTTTAAATGAACTTCAATATAATTTTTATACAACAACAACACTGCAGTGACGTCACCCAACATGCCAGGTGCGAGAAATGCGAGAATTTCAAGTTAACTGTAACGCTTGGCAATTTTTTGCAAACATCTTGCACGCACACCATGGGAAAAATGAATTTCACTCTGAATTTGTGCACACATTGCCTTTAAAAGCATGTGAATCCGAATAAAATTTCACTTCTTCACTGACACTTGTGAAACGTCGACACTATGCCGCGACTTACAGCCCCTGAACGGGAACGTGCCATAGGCATGCTTGAAATTGACACCAGCACCAGGGAAATTGCTTGACGACTACACTGCGCACACACAACGATTGCAAGACTCCATCAAAGGTTTCTGCAAACGGGGAGCACTCGGGACCGTCCTCGACCGGGTCAACAACGTGTGACAACGGCACGTCAGGACCGTCAGATCGTACGGGATCATGACCGAGACCGAACACTACCAGCAACAAGAACGGCTACTCAAGTCCAAGGACAACGTGGATTCATTCACCCCAACACCGTACGGAACCGTCTGCGAGCTGCAGGCCTGCGTGCACGACATCCTTATTTCGGCCCCATATTGACGGATCGTCATCGAAACCAGCGTCTACAGTGGGCAAACAGGCACCAGAATTGGCGACTTCGACAATGGCACGGTGTCATCTTTTCTGACGAGTCACGATTTCACTTAAGGAACGCAGATGGCCGTATACGTGTTTGGCGGAGACGTGGTGAACGTTATAACGCCGATTGCGTCGTTCAAACGGACCGTTGGGGTTGTGGCAGCGTTATGGTGTGGGGTGGCATAAGCTACCGTCACAGAACTCCTCTCCATATCTGCAGAGGAGGGGTGAACGGCGTCTACTACCGGGACCAGGTGCTGCAGAACCATGTTGTGCCATTCTTCAACCAACACCACAATGTCCACACGTTCCAACAGGACAACGCTAGGGAACGCACTGCAAGGGTGTCCATGCAGTACCTTGCACAGCAGAACATCCCCGTGCATCGGTGGCCAGCTCTGTCACCCGACCTCTCCCCTATCGAGCACTTATGGGATGAAATTGGACAACGTCTTTCACGTCGACGCCAGATGGACAACATCCGAGAATTTGAGGTTGCCCTTGTTCAGGAGTGGAATGCTATCCCTCAGAACACTATCCAGAGACTGATCAACTCCATGTGACGACAATGCACCGCATGTTTCAATGAAATGGCGGTCACGCCCGTTATTGACTTTCCTGTTTGACCCCTACACCAGTTAAACCTCTCTCGCACATTAAAATTATCGTGAATGAAATTGAATGATGTTTACATGTCTTCTTAAATCATTCATTATCTCAAATGCATCATACGTATATACTTCACATATCGATCCGTGGAGCTATTCCAGATTTCGTGAGTGGTGCGTTTTCATTTGTACTCAGTATATTTGCCTCCTTCCTCATTTCTTTTATTTTTTCATATTTCTCTCACTTAGATGCTCCAAGTCATCAAACAAATTTCAATATAAGACAAAAATAACATGAGTGAACGCAATATGTAGTTTTTAAATAATGACTTCATTTATTGAAGGAAAAAGGCTACCCAACCCTACCTAGCGCTGTGTGAAAAAGTAATTGTCCCCTTGTAACTAAATCAACAAATGAAACAAATTAATTTAATAATTGGGTTTAATTTCGGTGGACACACTCACGTATGATCACTGCTGGCCCTGTTGAATCTAAAGATTACTGAAATAGTACCTGTCTGCCAATGTGAAGAAGGCAAAAAGCAGCACATATTGCCATGATCCAAAGAAATTCAAGAATAAATGATAAAATTTCTTCGCCATTTCTAAGGCTCTGGAACTCAAGCAAACCATACTAAGAGCCATTATCTAATGGAGAAAACTCAGGGCAGTAGTGAACCTTCCCAGGAGTGGTCGGCCCACCATTATTCCTCCCAAAGTGCATTGATAACTCATCAACAGTTCACAAAAGAAACCAGTTAGAGTTTATGATTTCAGAATATGAAAAATGCTGAACAAAAATGGCATCTATGGGAGAGCTGCAAAGTGAAAACTGCTGCTGATCGAAAAAAAACACAATAGCTAGTCTCACATTTTCTAAAAAAAACATCTTGATGCCCATTAAGATTTTTGAGATAATATTCTGTGTACTGATGAGTCAAAAGTTATTTATATTATTTTTTATCTTTTATGTACTGTAGCTTATCTTCTGTTTTTGCTGTTGTTGTTCGAGATAAATAAACTAAAAAAAAAAAAAAAAAAAAAAAAGTGGATTTTTTTGCAAGACATGGGTTCCATTTCATCTAGCATAAAGCCACAAAGCCTTCCACATTAATGATATAATACCAGCTGTCAAACATTGAGATGATAGTGTGATGATCTGAAAATGCTTTTCTGCTTCAGAACCAACTTGTCAGAATTGGTGGAACCATTAATTCTGCTTTCTACCAGAAAATCCTGACGGAGAACATCCAGCCAACAGTTTGTAACCTGAAGCTCAAGTGCAGTTAGGTTATGCAACAGAACAATGATCAGAAGATAACAAGCAAGTCAATCTCTGAATGACTAAAAAGTAAGAGTGTCAACGTCCTGCCTTTCATTTAATTAAGATACCGTAGCATAACCTTAATCATGCAGTTCATGGTAAAAAAAAAAAAAACCTCCAGTCTTGCTGAAATAAAACAATTCTATAATGACAGCAGAGTCAAAATTCCCTCCCAGTGATGTAACACACCAATTGCCAATTATTGCAAACCTTTGATTACAGTTGTAACTGCCAAGGGTGGCCCAACCAGTTACTTGGTTTAGGACAGCAATTGTTTTTTTTTTAAAGGATGACATATAAGTTTTTGCATAACTCTGTACAGTACCTTCAATAAATCAAACGATCATTTGAAAGCTGCATTTTTTGTTTGCTCAAGTCACCTTATATTGTCTTACGGTATATTACAATTAATTGGACGATCTGGAATATTTTATTGCGACAAATATTCAAAAATAGAATAATTGACAAGGGGTAAATTCATTTGCATAGCACTGTATGTTACTTATTTAATTTCCACTGCAATATGCTGTGGTAAACAGCTTAAATGACAACAGCTTTGTCAACACCCAAATACTCATTGACCTAATTTATGGACCTACCCTCCTTTTCTCAGTCAATACATTGTCAATTATGAGGATGCTCTCTGAATAAGAGCACCTGTAAATGCTTACCATGTCATGCACTTGACTCTAATTTCTTTAATTGTTCTTTGTGCTACAAAAGAGTCCAGCGGCTCAAAGTATTATTTGTATCGCTGAAGTCTCATGGTTAATACTCTGGGTGTAGCACATTCCTCTAAAGAGGCCACCAAGACACCACTGAGCTCCAACCTAGAGTGCATCCAGGGGTTATCTCCACACTGGCAACCTCATTGCCAAAAGTTTGCTGTGAGGTCACTGGGGTTAATCATGATGTGTGGGCCAATCTAAGCCCGTAAGATCCCTAACAGTTCTTTAAGGCGAAATGCTTTAAAAAAAAATGCCATTAGAGACTTGGCTAGAGTGAATAAGGGCCAATTTGCATTTATTAAATCAAGAAGAGGTGACATTTTGGTAACCTACTTCCGGAAAATACAGTGTATGCAATACAATTTTTGAGCCAAGTTAACTCACACAGTCAGTTGAATGCAAATGCATTATGCAAATTGACAACTAAACCACATGGAACACCCCTTTAAAAGAGACCCTGCAATTCTGTCATGCGCTGCTCAAATTTACATAAAAATTCTGATTAAAGGAGAAATATTCTCATTTTCTACTTTTTGAGATTTTCTAATTTTCTCCACCTTTATCAATGCCTCTACCACTGAGAGGTTTTTTTTTTTTTTTGCCTCTCGGTGTTCGCTCAGGTGCTGCTTTCACACCTCTCCTTCTCTAGTGTGAAATCTACCATTGCAGTGAGATTCACACCTTCCAGGTGCCTCTAAAAACCCAAGGACCGCTTACAGCATCCATGCATGCATGCAAATGAAGTCAAGTTTTACCCCTGAATGCAGCCTAACCAAGAAGAAGGTGACAGTCAGAGGAAAGGAAAATGACTAGTGGCATCAGAATGATCTTCTGCCTGACGTCTGCCTTCAACAGCTGCCTTTACGTGTAAATGCAGTGTGTGCTGGCGATGTGCTCGAAGATACGGCTGGGTTCCGCTGTTCTAGAATGTACTCATTCTTTTGCATGCTCTATGTTGAAAGGAATCTGTTCTAAAGTAACTCGCAAATCTTCTATTCTTGAATCAGTGATTGCTTGACTGGTGTCCTTAGTTCAAATTTATTTTGTGAACTCAGCAGATTGAGAAGCACCTGGCACTAAGAACTCAAACATGCAGGATCAAGCTTTAATAAAATGGAGAAGATTATGAATCTTGGCTTTACTTATACTTCAAACATGTAATAGGAAGACTCATTCTGATGGACAAAATTATCACGGTTGAAAACTATAAATTCTGTTTTGGTGATCTGGGTTGACTAATTATTAGGGTGTGGTCACTCAGGGACTTGAACTGCACCCGTACTACCAGAGCTAATCGCAAGTTCACAGGCAACAGACTGTTACACAGCTGTTGCACAATACACAATACAAGCTGTGGTCTTTTTTCCTCAGTGGATCTACCCCTGAATATTCCAGCGTGAAGCACCGATGAAGTGTCTTCAAAGCATCAGTCTGAATTTAGCGGACTTTTTCAAAAACAGTTACTGCAGTGCAAGTTTACAGAATGTATAGTTGGCTACTAGGCAAACAAAAGGTGGCAATAATGCCCGAATATCATCAACTGTTTCATGTGAGAAAGCCCCAGAACAAACTACCAATGATTGAACTTATTAAAAAAACTTCAGAGCAATGCATTTACCAACAGGTCAAGGTTTACAGCTTCAGTGTTACCCAGCTATATTCTACAGGAGACACTGTGCCAATTTTAAAGTGACCGATCCTCTGAAACTTTTATCAAAGCTGA
Organism: Gymnothorax reevesii; assembly: GCA_029721435.1. Taxonomy (NCBI): domain Eukaryota; kingdom Metazoa; phylum Chordata; class Actinopteri; order Anguilliformes; family Muraenidae; genus Gymnothorax; species Gymnothorax reevesii. The sequence goes on from CM056588.1 coordinate 60,223,822, forward strand.
ATACACGGGCCCAATGAGGACTGTCTCAGGGCTGTTAGCCTCTGAATGCGTCCCACAGGCGTGGGAATGCTAGTGAATGAACAGTCCGTAGGACGTGGTATAAAACCGTCCACACCGCCTCGCTGCCCCTACCGCCCGACTGAGCTGAATTTGTGAGGATAGCGATATGTGCTGAGGAGTCTGTCGGTGGTGTGTGATGTCGGGGACGCAATCTGCTCGTTTCCTTCGTCGAGATAAGTGCTGAAAGACTACTGCTCAGGCACCGTATATCTCAATACGCGGCATTTTCCTAAGATAGAACACAGATCAAATATGTAAAAAGACTTATTGGGACGTTAGAGGTTTGAGCAAAGCTGATGCTTCACACAGCGATGAGAGAAGCACTTCAAACCCAGTGAAATGCGCAGGGATATTGAATACACGGTCCAAAGCACTTTGGCATGAAGCCTCATCAACCGACGCGGAAATGCAGCTTGCGCAGTCTGTGGTGAAAGCGCATAGCCTATACGCACGAGTACAATCTGTTCACCGAAATCAACGCCCGTTGGTGCACATTCGTTCGCTCTGCCACGCGGTTATGTCAGTGCGATCACGTATGTATGCATGTGGGATTTTGACACCACAGCGTTTTCATGTGCATGCGTGTGCTGTTTTTGTCCATGTCCAGGCGCACAGGCGTGCGCGCGCGTGGGCGTGTGTGTACGTGCGAGGTGGTGCAGCATATGTGATTAGAGGAGATCTGTCTTGTTTCTCTCGCTCACACAGCGCCTGGCTTATTTCATAATGATGCTATAAACAGAGTGGAGAAATGCTCTGGGAAGGTTATGCTGTGGTCTGCCATCCTGCAAGCTTTAGGCATTTGGACTGTAACCCTAAAGTGTCATACAGTCTGTGCTGTTGTTTTCCAGTCAGTTACAGTGACTTCGCTTGCTCGGTCTGGGGCACGTGCATCAACATTGAATGCTATCGTTACATCGGGCTACATTTAGTCGAGATAAACAGTTGCGTCTCATTTGGATGTTCACTTATGCCAATCATTAAAATGAGCCAAAATTTTTCATAATCAAGACTTTCTTTCTTTCTTTCTTTCTTCTTTTTTTTAAAAAAAATAATAGTAATCTTACTTGATTGCAGACATACGCCAGTTGAGGTACAAAACGTGAGTCAGAATTCGACTGATACTCTTGCCAAAAACAATGTTGGATAAAATGAACCCTTATGGTAATTATGTTTTTGAATCTATGGTGTTGTAATGTTGAGCTCAGCCAGTTGTTCCATATTAAGTGAAGAAACAGACATCAAATACAAAAACGACATGGTGCTCTTAACTTTTAAAATGACAGTACTGTCGGGATATATGATGAAAATAAAAAGTAGACGTGAAATAAATGATAAAGAGGAAAAACACTATGTTCCTGCAAAAATGGGGAAAAGCAGCATGTATACTAAGAAAAAAAAACTGAACAACAAAAAACTCCAGGAAAATAATTCTCAGGCCTGTCTCCACATTTTATGATGCCAGTGAATGAAAATTTCATCTTCATCAAAAGGGAGTTTTCTCTGATAATGAGGGGATATGTCATACAGATCACCTTTGTCATATCTTCATATGCTTTCCCCATCACTCGAACAAGCAGAAATACAAACATTTTGTATCCCAAATGACAATTTGCATGGGATGTTTGGTCCGCCTTGCTCCCTCTCATCAGATATTGTGAGAGTATTGTCAAAAAAAAAAAAAAAAACAAGAAGATGTGAAGCATTTTATTGACCCTGTGTGTCATGCAGCCAATATATGCAGAGAGCTTGACATTTCTCTAAACGAACAGGAGCAGTTCTAAAACGCCATACTGGCCAATGATGTTCCTTCATTTCTCTTCTTTGCCATATTAAACCCAGGCTCGTGTGAGTTTGGATGATAACTTCATCCGTTGCATGGAAATCATTTTTAGGCTGGAAGCTGAATCGATCCTTTGTTTTTCTGCTATGACCACCCAGCTGCAGTTTACTCTCAAGTGATGAAATATACATTTATTTTTTAAAAATATTTATTAAAAATATCCATTTGTGTCAATTAAATAAATGAAATAAATAATAAAAAATGTATGCTACCAGTCAAATGTTTGAACACACTGTACTCATATATAGTACTCAGTTTACTTGTGAGATTTAAGTGTTCTAACTTCTGTGAATAATTTTAAAAGCTAAAAGTAAATAGTCAGAAAAAAATGAATAATTTACTCCATTTGGCAAAACAAACAGCCGAGAAAATTCTTTCAGTTTTCAAACAAGTGAAATCAAATCAAGCAAGCGTGGAATTTATCCAGAAGGCCAATGAGAATAACATAGTGCAACGCATCTGCACAAACGTCTGTAGCCATGCTGGTGTCAACATTCAAAATAGTATGACTGCCCTTGTAAAAAAAAAAAAAAACACGCTAAGGACTAATGTTCTGTATTCTGATCAATTTAAGATTTAAATTTTTTTCAGATAAAAGGGATTTGTTTCAAAGGGGTTTGTTTATTTATGTATGTTCTATCTGATTGCTAGAGAAATGTGTGTCCAAACCTTTTTGATTGGCACGGTACATCAAATGAAGTTAAATTAGTCTCTGCAAAAGTGTTGATTGAATCGTTAAACCGAGTGCCCCACCATTATAAGGTGCATGAACGATCAAGTTCAGTATTTTGGATGCAAAAATTTTCCATGTGAACATAAGAGATGTCCTTTTAGAAGAATGCTTGTACTGAGGGTAATGAGAAGTGCTTGAGAGAAAAAAAATGAGACTGAAATATTTTTTGAAACTAAGGACATATGCCAAGGCAATAGATTTAGAGATAAAATGTGCCTTTTCCCACCTCGGCTTAGTTTTCTTAATTGGGTGCACAACACCAGTTCTGGCGTGCAAAAATAATTGGGAAAACTGCCATGGGTCGGCTAAAGATGCTCGCTGGGAGCAAGTGATAAAAATTAGGTAGATAAGTCTGCCATCTACTGGCGAGAGTACATATTGCGTTGAGGTTCCAAAATTGCAAGGATGATTAAAGTGAATGTCGCAACAGTGTCGTCCTGTCTGGACGAATACTAGTCATGTAATTACAGAGAAAGGTAGGTCTTTATTCGGGGTTTACTAGATGCCTCTCGCTTTGAAGACTGCGGAAATTACAACACATTGAACATTCGAGTTTTGTGCTGCTGAATATCCATTGAGATCACGGAACTTTAAAAGATGTTCCCCAGGCCATGAAACAGTTGGTTTTAAGTCTAGTTTTGCAGTGCACTTATTTCTTGGCTTCTCTCCAGTCTGCGTCTGCTTGCGCCTACAGTGAACAACTTACCGGCCCCGTCCGTCTCGGTAGAGAGAGCTTTCGGCGTTCGACAAACTCCAGGAGAGGTAAAACTTGTGCGTTTGGGCCTAAGCTCTTTCCCTCGAAGTCGAAACTTCAGAGGATTACTCCAGCAAATCCCCCCTTAGCTTTGAAAGGGAAGCTAATTAGTGCGAGTTCACTGGTGTTTGGGGAAGCTATTTCAATCCTCGTTATGCGCCAGCTTTACGTTTCGCGTCCCTTTATCGAAACGGAAGGGTTCGCTTAACTCACTGGGGGGTTGAGGGCGTCTTCTGAAACGGAGACGGCTCATCGCATCAGTATCCTCCCGAAGGAAAAGCTCGCAGTGCCAGTCCGTCCGCGCCGCATTGCCGGGCTGATTTCATATTCCTCACCTGCCGAAGCCCCGAAGCATTAATACCCTCCCATTAAAAGCCACCTACACTTCTAAAATCCTCCACACTGGGTCACCACAGGTTTAGTGCACTATCTTTGTAAGACTATTAAACGTTCTTTCGGACGGTAAGTGAAGTAAGTGTTAAACTTTTAATTTGTTCATTTTCATAATGGAGAGATCAGAGTAGTCATACTTGACGTGAACAATATGGTTGGCATTTATGCCATGGGAGTTATGGCATGAGGATTTGCAGTCAGATCACAGAATTTAACCCATGATTATATTTCCAATGGGTTTGAATTTGGTTCCGGCTAAAGTCCAGACCTCATAATGTTAGGTTAATTCAAATATCCTACTGAGTTGCATCATCACTCGCTCTTTGAAATGAAGCATGGAAATGGAGCGCATGAGCGGTGCGCAGGGGTATACAAATCTACTCCTGGAGAGCTGCTCTGTCTACAGGTTTTTTTTTTTTTTAAATCAGCTTTGAGTTAAGACATGGGCAGTGAGATGCGCTAACTCTTCGGCCGATCAATGACTTAAAATAATTAAACCTGCTAAAACATACCAAAAATCGACAGACGCGGTAGTCCTCTTGCTCGGACTGGAGTTGGGAAGGCCACTGCATTTTTTGGACCGTTGGGAGCGTTTGAGGATAAAGGCTTCGCACTGTGAATATCAGATGGGTTATAGCAGTCTTAAAAAACAGCACTTGGGTGAACAGCTCTTTTTCATATGTGTCATTTATTAGCAGTTAAATGTACTGTGAATACTTCGGGGTAAGCAAGTCGTGCGCGTAAGTTTGGGAAGATGCTTCACAATGCCCTGTGGCCTGTGGGGACGGGTTAAAGTTCTTCCAGTTATGTCAAAACCAACAAACTGCTATGGATAAAAGTAACGTTCAGCCAATTCTTACCATTAGTTTAAACCAAGCACAAACTGGGACACCAAAAACTGTCAGATATTATGGTTCTTTTGGACTAGAGTCACGTACCCGACATTCACTGGGAACTCGGGAGTAACGTCAGTATTGGCTGTACTCCACGTGTCAGACAGGTAACGCTAGTTTAGGGTAGTTTATATCCTGTGAAGGTCATGAACAGCAGCATTAGCAGTGGCTTCTTTTTACTGAATTTGATTTTATGTGGACAACCAATGTTTTCTTTTTTTCTTCCTTTGTGGACCACTGAGATGTCACAATTCTCTTCGTCAAAATTGCTCTGACATCTTAGGTTGTAGTCAAGAGAAGCTTGCAGCTGAATGAGAATCTGCCTTCTTTGTGCTGTTTGTTCTCCTCTCATCTCATAAGCACTGAATAGTACCACCAGTATCTTTAAAGTCAACACATAAAACTTTCAGGAAACTCGGAGAGCTTAAGTGACTTTCCCAGGCTTTGCATTAGCCTGCAGCGCACAGAATGTCTGCTTATATTAATTTCATGGAGTTTAAGAGGTCAGCAAACTCATTTGGAGAGTCTTATTCATTTATGAACCCCAGATCTCCCCCACAGTTCCAGAGTGCCGCCAGCTAGCCAGCTGCAGAATCTTAAATTTACATGGACTGCTGCGCAGCCAGGTGCGTGAAAAGGTACCACGCTCTTCGAAGGGAACCAAAGCCCACCGGGTCCGCAAAAAAAAAAAAAAAAATCAAACTCATGGATGACTGTTATCCACTTCTAATGAAATCCAGAGAGGGTGAATATGTGCCTCGTTCCTCTGTGCTATGTTTGTTGGAGCATTTAGGGAAAGGGTTCTTTATGACATTAGTAAGGTTTTATAAGGAGACAATGGGATGAGTTAACTGCAAAAAGAGTTGGGGGAGGGAGAGTGGATGAGTAGTGGAGGAGGTGTAGAGCCTGGGGGCAGCTCAAAATCTGTGCGCTTCAATTTCATCTGATTTAGTGGGAGACTTTGGCCGCTGTTAGCTGAAGAAATCACAGTACAGAAACCTGCAAAATAAGCACAGACTCCAGACTGCAGAATTCAGCGGGGTAGCAGCTGAGGTTGTGATTTGGATTGTGGGTATGTGTTCTAATCTCTGCACAGTAGCAGAGGTTTTGAGTTTGAATCCTTAGCTTTGATTGAGAAATACAACTAAACAGCCAATTAAATCAGCACTGCAGAGGAATGTGAAATGAAACATCCTGCGCAATCTAACAGACCAAGGAAGTATATTTTTGATAGTTTGGGAACAAAATCTTTTCCAGAATTTGCCCGGAATGGGCAATAATGTTCTATTTTAGTATTAATATTTGGAATGCTTAGCAAGTGACAAATATTGTGCATAATTTTAGTGCGTTTATTTACACCTTGTTTCTGAAAGTGCATGAAAATGCCCTGCATGGAAATGTATCCTTTGCAGAACTTCAGGCCACAGAGGTGCTTTCTGAACATGCCTTGATGGATCCAAGACCCATTTCACTCAAGTAAGTATTAAGACAGTCCCTGCACAGACCCTGAGGGACGGCCCTGTTACCTACACTTGAACACATTTACATGCTTGGGCACGCGTGGGATTGTCCGGACTCATGCAGAGACTGCTCTGGAGGGGTATTTGGCCTAGAGCAGGAGTTCTCAAACTCGGTCTTGGGGCCTCCCGGTGTATGCTGGTTTTTGCTCCACCCTGGTTTGCAGTCATAGGATTTTAACAAGCTGTTAATTTGTCTTAATTAGGTGCATTTCTGTTCAGAGCAGCAATTTATCCTCTCTTGACAAACAGTATTTTGACAGATATGCATACAAACAGTGAGGAGTAAATTCCACATCCACATTGCAATACATGAGTAACAACTGCATAAGAGGGGAAAAAATGTATCTAATCAAAGGAAAAAAATCAATGGGTTCCTCATTTGTGAAACTGTGGACACATGGTTGCAAAAACTAACAATTCACTAAACAAACAAATGACAGAGTCACACCTGTTATATGTTATGTTTTCGTGATTGAGCGCTAGCAAATTATTTTGAAAGAACTCTAATCACCTGTCTTCAGCAGCCTAATTTGGAGTTTACTGATTTTCTCAGTACCTGATTTGATTTTTTTTTAAAAGTTATGACCAGAAATTGCTTGCATTAAGCAAAACATTATGTGCAAGGGTCTTTTATTCAATCATTTATTCTTCATGGTACAAATGAATATTTCTATTAAAATGTGGCTTAAAACAGCAAATAACATATTTAAACACAAAATGCACCCAATTTGGACATATTAGTGGCTTGTTAAAGTCCTATGATGGCACTTATGGTTGGGACAAAAACCAGCACACACAGGGAGGCCCCAGGACCGAGTTTGGGAACCCCTGGCCTAGAGCATATCTTGCAGTGTGACTAGTTAGTGACGTTAATCGCTGACACCTTTCACACAGTTGTTGATTTTTGCATTTGTACGTGAGGAATGCCACTGAGGATTTCAATGTTTCTCTATATTTTAGTCGTATAAACCTGTTTCATCACAACGGTATTGTTCATGGGAATATTATGTTTGCAGTCAAGTAAATTTGTTCGTTTTTAACGCACACGCAAAAAAATTCATACTATGGCTATTGAAAGTTGTTTGAGCACGAGAAATTATTAGAAAAGGTGCCCATGAAACAAATTTTAAAAAAAAATTCCATTGCACTATGGCACAGAACTCACGGTTTCAAATGACAACTCCAACTTTAAAAAAGTTGGGGCAATATGGAAAATGCACATAAAAACAGAAAGCAGCGATTTCCTAACTGAGGTGTTGGCATCATTGGAGACGTTGATGTTTGCTTACACTTGATGCTTAGAACAGGGAGCGATGTCATTCTGCCAGTTTTATCAACCTTATTCTTCAAGTTATCAAACTCTCTGTGCTTACTGGCTGTAGGTAAGTAGCTAATAAATGTCCGCTTTTCATATTCGTGAGTGCCTGCAGAGTTTTAAGCTTGTTTAAATGTTTCCGGTATCATGCATATAAAATAAATATTTCCATGGTTGTATTTCACATATTTAATATTTTTATTCACATTTAACAATGAATTCCACTGGAGCTGCTACAGTGCAGTCCCATTGTGAAGGCTACTGGGCAGCGCCTGTTATTAACAATACAATAGATTATAAATGGCTTATAATTTTCCTCATTAACATTCTCTATCAATTTTTTTTGTGTCTGTTGTGCTGTCTGGCTTGGCCACAGCACATCAATGGTCACACTTGGAAAGCATGCAAGTTATGGGAGGTGGGTCACTTCTGGAATATGCATAGGCCCTTCATTCATACAATTGGTTGACATTACAGTTGGAGGGTGGGGCAAACTGGCAGGGTTGCTGATTGGCCCATGGCTGGAGCTCTGGTAGCACCACTCTATGAAATGAATGTGTCCAGCGCGCAGAGAAAAATCTTCAACTCGCAACATCATGTACAACTCCCATGACTTCATTTAATGGACATCTGCAACCAAAGTAAGATAGGGACTACTGATTGGTTCATGGGATGGTAGTCTTCTGGTTCTCTCTGACATGCATATTCACCCCTCTATAAAAAATGCGATGGACTGCTCTGCTTGAAATCCTGCAGTATTTATGATTTAATATTGACCTACATTATGACTTTTTGAAAGCTTTATATTACAATGAATTACAGTGTATTAATATGGTTATGAATAAATCAGGGATGGCATTTTAAGATATGCTGTTAAAAATGAATGTTTAGGGGGCGCACAGCCCTAGTGCCAGTTTAGAATACCCAATGGTACAGTTGACCAATGTTCACCTTTTGATGAAAAACTAGACTCGTGTGTTTATGATATTGATTATTCCATGTGATAAAAGTCTAGTTGCCTGCAAGGCTGGCTGAATAATGACTGTCATGCATTCAGAAAAATTCTGCTTCCTGCTGTTCATCAGAGGTTCTCTTTTAGTCATTTTTAATGCAAGCCATTTTCTGTGCTACCAATGGCCTCAGTGCAGTTTAATTGCAGCCTGATAATTTTTAATTTTACACCAATATGAGGTGTCATGAAGAATCTCCCTGCTAAAAATAGGGTTTATGTGAACATAATAAAGTGAATCCCACAGATGCTTTGCCCAGCTGAGAAAAGTCTGTGAATTTTTATCTCTCCTCATTAACAAAACCTTCTCTTTGTAAATTTCGAGTATTTTTGTCATGTATTAAGATTTAAAACTAATTTCTGCTTTCAGCATTTTTGCTTAACAACACAAATATTGTTCCTGAGAGGCATTTTGGAGTGAATTTGGCTCATTTCATGGTTTGGCAGCGAAGATCACCTGAAATTGCAGCCTGTAATGCAAACACACGCCTGAGAGGAAACAAGACTAAACCTTCATTGGTCCTACTTCGCTCAGAAAGATGGCCCAATTCAGGACAATGGGCTTAAATAGTGACAATATTTGTTGGTACTGCTTGGTTATGTATTTCATGTAAGGAGAAACAGGCTCCCTCTCTGGGGTTCAACCGGTGAGATTGAAGCCTGACCATCAGTGCTAGACGAGTTACTTCTGTACCTCCATGGTTGCCGCGGTGATCGTGTTTGCTGGTTGACTGGTGCGCTGATGCAAAGTCGAAAAATGTTGCCTGTGGTCCTGGCTATGAGCGCTGTTAAGCATTTACTCTAAGGTAACAGTATTGAACCTCTGCAGCGGAGGGTAAACAGAGTGCATGACGTGGCCCAGGGCGCGCAGCCTATTTCGCTTTTATACTTTGTGGCAACTGTGTGGGTCATGTGATGTATAGAATTTTTTTTTTTTCTGTAGCAGCTTCTGTCTGCTTCTGATCTCCCAACAGGGCTTGGAACAGGAATCCTACCTCTCACCCACTGTCTGTGGTAGTATTATGCCTGTATCTTTTTTTAAGGTTGAATACTGCTATAAAAATACCATTACCATTTTCCACATTTTTGACGCGCCATTTCTCAAAAACCGCCGGTCCGATTTTAATGAAGTCTGGAACATAAATAGTTTACAGAATGATGGTTGTCCTGAACTTAAAAAATATGGCCGTTTTGGTACTCTTTCAATTTCAGGGGGTGATGAATATATAACAAGGCAGAGAATTTTCAAGTCAAGAGCAAAATTTCTAAAAATATTTGCATTTTGTTAAAGTATCCAACTTTAAGGGGTTTAGCCCATAGATGCTGGATCAGGCGACCCGTGTGCAAAATAAGTTGAAATGTCTGTTAGTTACTGAGTTGTGGTGTTTTGAAACTGTCATGATATACCCCTTTGCGGCGGCCATCTTGGACACCTAATTTGCTTAATTTATGCAAATCACCTCCATCCCAGCTAATTTGAATGTTTGCTTCTCATATCAATAAAGACATTTGATGTAAGTGATTTAATAAAGATTTTCATGCTTAATGGCAGTATTCTACCTTAAACTAAATTTGTTTGTTTATTCATTCATTCATTTATTTTATTTCATGTATCCATTATGAACAGTATACCCTGTCTGTTCTTAATTTCATCTGCAGTATGTAATTGATCTATTTAGCTCAGTATTGTACCCTATCTCAAATGGGTAGTAATTATTGATACAGTTCCTTGGAGTTTGGCACAATTGCGAACAATTTCACTTTGGTTTTCTCCTCTTTTTTTTGTGTAACCTCAGGAGCATAGAAACACAGATCTGCCTCGACTGATCTATTAAACTGGAAAAGAAATGCGATCAATTGAGCCGCGTGTTAAGGGAGGGGGAGGGGACAGTCAGGCACGTCTCCTCTCGCTTTAATGCAGTTCTGCGTTGCGTGAAGACGAGAGAGAGGCATCGCCGCTGAATTTCTGCCTGATTATGCACACTTCTTTCCTTTTTTCCCCACTGTTCCTGCTTAGGCTTATTCCTTGAAGGTGGATTCATCATTCCAATTTGTCAAGCCGGCAGAGTTTTCAATTAATTATTTGCGGACCGAGGTGGGCACTGTGGAGGCCCTCTGTCAGACCTGTGCCGAGGCTTCGTTTAAGGGCCCTGAATGAGGCGGTATCGGAGGCGGCCAGCCTTGCGCTAATTTGACAAATACCCAGACGGCGGAAACAGCTACAGTCTTGCATCGCTTCGTCCGGCGAAGTCACACTAGCTGTCCCATCTGCTTGGCAACATTTACAGTACTGTAACAGCTCTTATATTGTACTGCTTTTCGTCAATATCAAGTTGGTTCCATTCAGATTCCTTTGAAGCAAGAAAAGTCCATTTTACCTTGTATTTTATTGTTACGCAAATATGTAAAATTTTATTTTTTGTTTATTTTGACAAATACGACAAAGCTATTGCCCAGCACATACAACAGTTTTACCCATTACACAGTTTAGCAAGGGATAATAAAAACATACTTGACAAGGTCATATCTTCTACTTGGAATAACATAATTACAGGACAGAAATATCAAGAACTTTTATTTTTGCAGTGTGTACTGTACATTTTACATTTCATTTTAAGGGCCAAGTTCGTTGCGTTCTGATGCTTTTTAATGCAGGTACAGGTTATGTAACCCTGAACTGTACGGTGCTGGGCGAAGGGACGCGTCTTTATAACACAAAGTACAGTTTCCTTTTCTCTTCCTGACTGGCTCATAAAATGAGGACATTGACCACTGTCAGCTCTGCCCTTGAGGCAGCCAGCCTGCCCCACTCATGAGTTTATGACCCCCTTTTGCAGGGTTATAGAAAGGTCTGCACGAGGTCTACAGAAGGACTCCCCCTCGTCCGCTGATGTCAAACAGATATGACGTACTGGAGGGAATGGCTGGGTGAAGCTGTAGGTCGGGGACCGATGATACAAGGCCGTTCAGGTCATGACTTTATGAAACGAATGGTACTTGATTTTATATCTTTTAAAGACCAGGTCTGACCCAGTTATCCTTAATGGCATTTTAGTGCAGCCAGCCATCCACCCACCCACTTTCAAACTTAGTCCACATCCACTCAGTTTTACTTCAGTATGACTTATACAGTTCATTCAATAGACGAAAGCAGTTGTAATACCCCCTGAAAATACTAAGTGACTGTATCAGAGAAAAAAGCACTTTGTCCATCCATGTCACAGTAGATGAAGTCATTGTGAGTGATCAGGCACTACCCTGGACAGCCACAGCTCTGTGATGCAATCTTACTGAGGTCTTAATGAGTGCTGGAGACTGGCATTAAAATAATTGGGTTGGTTACTGGATCCTTCCCTTGGTTCGTGTTTCATAAGCTGGGGGGGGGGGTCTCATTATGTGTTTGGTCATCTGCTGATACAACATCATAAATCACAGAAAGACACTTCTTGAACAATTAGATAATGACCAGACCCTTGTGTTGCCTAGATCTTTCTCCTCAAGATTCAGTTCCTGAAGCATAGGCAAACTCCCCGTAAACTGAGCTGTAATTAGTCTAGTCCCATAAGGAGAAATAAAAGGTATAATTGGAGGTGAAACCTCAGTGAGTTTGATGGGCTTGATGCAGTGGGCTTATGGCCACCTGCCCTATCAACATGCCCTTACCGACTGAAGTCTTGATTATGCCATGCTGTTATTACGGAATTAAGGAAAAATATAAAAATATGTATCGTATATTTTAAGTATTTTTACATTCTATAACGCCAGTTCTGAAATAGTTGGGACGAAGTATAAATTGTGAATAAAATCAAAATGCAATGACTTTCAGATAACATGAGCCAATATGTTATTTACAGTTGAACATAGATAACATTTCAAATGTTGAAACTGAGATATTTAACATTTTTATCCGCAAAATTAGAGTATTTCAAATTTTCTGCCTGCAACAGGCCTCAATAAAGTTAGGACACAGGCAAAAAAGAGCTGAAAAAGCAATTAATATAGAAAAAAATCAGCTGAAAGAACATTCAGCAAGTAATTAAATTAAATGGCATCAGGTATGTAATATGATTGGCTATAAAAGGGATGTCTTAGAGAGGCTGAGTCTCTCAGAAGTAAAGATGACCAGAGACTCTTCAACCTGTGTTGGCTTGCATAAAAAAATTGTGGATCAAGCAATGTTCCTCAACGTCAAATTGCAAAGGCTTTGAAGGTCTCATCATTGACAGTGCATAACATGATCAGAAGATTCAGAGAAACTGGAATAACCTCCGTGCACAAGGGACAAGGCCGAAGACCTTTACTGGATGCCCGTGATCTTCGGGCCCTCAGACGCCACTGCATCACTCGCCGGCATGATTCTGCCATTGACATTACTAAATGGGCCCAGGAATACTTCAAGAAATCACTGTATGTAAATACAGTCCGCCGTGCCATCAACAGATGCCACCTAATACCCTATCATGCAAAAAGGAAGCCACTGTTGAGCATAATCCAGAAATGCCGCTGTGTTCTGTGGGCCAAGACTCATTTAAAATGGACTGTAGCAAAGTGGCAAAGTGTCCTGTGGTAAGATGAGTCCAAATTTGACATTCTTGTTGGAATTCATGGGCATCGTGTCCTATGGGCTAAAGAGGAGAAAGACCACCCCTCCTGTTATCAGTATTCAGTTCAAAAGCCAGCATCTCTGATGGTATGGGGATGCATTGGTGCATATGGCATAGGACACCTGCATGTTTTAAAAAGCACAATGAATGCTGAAAGGTATATAAAGGTTTTAGAGCTATATATGATCCCCTCCAGTCGACATTTATTCCAGGAAGGCCTTGTGTATTTCAGCAGGACAATACAAACATTCTGCAGCTGTACCACATACTGCAGCTATTACAACAGCAGGGCTTCGTAGTAGAAGAGTCTGTGTGCTGAACTGGCCTGCCTGCAGTCATGATCTTTCACCGATTGAGAACATTTGGTGCATAATTCAACGAACAGTCTGTCAAAGGAGAACCAAAACTCTCCAGCAGCTGGAAGCCTGTAATAAACAAAAGTGGGATCAAATTCCAATGGCTAAACTCAAGAGACTTGTTTCCTCAATGCCCAGACGCCTCCACTCTGTGTTAAAAAGAAGAGGGGATGCTACACCATGGTAAACAGACCCCTGTCCCAACTTTTTTGAGACCTATAGCAGCCAACAAATTTGAAACAAACTCATTTTGTGGATAAAATTGTAAAATTTTTCAGTTTCAACATTTGATATGTTATCTCTTTTCTATTGTGAATAAAATACTGGCTGGTGTGATTTGAAAGTCATTGCATTTTGATTTTATTCACAATTTACACTTTGTCCCAACTATTTTGGAATTGGACTTGTATTTTTCATAAATGAGGAAGTCCATGCCTTGACCTTGAGAGAAAAAGGTCCAAAACTGAGTTTATAATTCCATTGTTATTAGTGTAAATGTTCACCACAATATTTCAGGTTATTCAAATAATCTTCGTTCTCTCTTGTCCTCATTTGATCATATTTGGTCTAAATGAATCTCTTCCAGATTTTTTGTGCATGATGTTTCTTCAGCCTTGGGCTTTTACTTGCCTTTTCCTCCCTCAAATACTTTTCATTGTGTTTTGAAAATACCTTTATTGCTACGTCTTCATTGCCAAAAATTGAGTTTATCTGAGTAGGTTATAAACTACTGATGCTCAGCGTTTCTGTCACGATTGTGTGTATATAATTGAAGTAACGCACATGGCGACGGAAGACTTATTCAAGCCGGCAGTGTTCTGATGCATTTGCTTCAGTGCATTTCCAGAATATTCAGCACGAGTCTTTGCATGGAGTACGAGTGACCCCTATTGATGCAGTATCTGTCTTCGCTAATGTGCCACCATGTTAGCAATTATCAACTGCTTATGAGCATCCCACCCCACATTGCCACCCCCTGCGCTGCTGCCTGATCCGTAGCGCTTTGAGTCCAACTGACCCCAAATTATAGTGTCACCCCAAAAGCTAATGAGAAAAGTGATGGGGGGGGGGGGGTGAAAGGGAGGAGGGCAGCCTCCAGCCATACTCTTCTTCTGACTTTTTTTTTTACCCCTCCCCTGCTCAGTGTGGCCTGGAGCTCACAGAGTCCACTTCATCAGAAAGCACAGGACAGTGCAGACCTGGTTCCTGGCACGCGTGTGTTGATCGCATCGACGGAGCGTCTGTCCTGGCTACGGCCAGGTCTTTGTGACGTGAAGCAAAACGTTATCCCTTGACCGAGAGTCGCACGTTTGAATGATTGTTTTCCGAGAAGGGCTCTATTGCCCAGGTTTAAGGTGTTGTGAATGTGCGCCATGCTAAAAGGAAATGAGTCCCTTTCCATGGAACTACTGTCACAAAGCCCCTCTTGAGTTAAATGAGTTGAGCCACTGTAAAATCTGTGTTTGAGCATGGAAGAGAGCTACCCAATTTAATAATTGTTCAAAAAATAATTTTGCTCTCAATTTTCTTGTTTTCTTATAATACCCTGCATGGTTTGCTGTGTACAGAACGTCCAGACGTGGTCGCACTGAAAACAATGCCCCAGGGCCAAGCAGGTTCAGTCAGTGATCAGTAAGGCAGTGATGCACTTAAATTGCATAAGGGATACGCCAACATTTGCTCACCTCACAAATTATGCTTCTGTTTATTTAATCCTTGCTTATTGCGTACGTCTGGACCTGGTCGCACTTTAGCTGACCCCTTCCTCTCTGTTGGGAAAGCAAAGGTACAAGGGCAAGCTGGTTTAGCGGGCGATTGGGAGTGCTGTGCTAAAGCCTCATTAGCTCTCTGTCAGAAAGCATCTTTAGATGAGCTTTAAAGAGGCTGTGTTTAAGCTCCATCTGTACTGGGCCACGCTCAGCTTCAGGGCGCGATTGACCTGTTAATAATATCATGACCGGCGCACGACCCCGAGTAGGGCCCGGGCTCATCTTAACAGAGCCCGGGCTTGTAGGTCACTGTAAACTACATTTTTAAAAAGGGAGGACCGAATGGGAGGGGTTGCAGCTGCGAGATCACGTGTAAATGCGTGAGTGCTTTCGGTGCGTTGGAGGAAAACTGACAAAATGCAATAGCATGCAATAATACTGCGAATGACTCCATTAGATGCTGCATTATTGCAGTCGATTTTACATTGGAGTTGGGGCGATGTGTGGAATGATCTGAGGAATTACCACTGCTGTACCCCTCCCAGCTCTCCCTCGCTACTGTGTCTCATTGGATTGATATCTCGGTAAACAACGATTGCCTCCCTTTTTGTATGTCACTGCCAATTGTGACTCAGAGGGTGGAAAGGACGTGGGGGTTGATAACCAGAGGAAAAATGTCACACCGCGGGAGCCACTGGACCGTAAATTTCTGCCCTCTGACTGCCCGGGTGAGTGGGGAGGGGTGGAGTTGGTCCCCCCAGTGCCCCCTGCATGCCCCTGGCAAAACGATCTAAGTGATCCTGGATCTCTGCCACCAATCCGCTTATCGCTAAGGGGAGGGGCTAAGAGAGCTGAAGCAGGGAAGGGGTGGGGCATGAGGCTGATTGTCCAATTGTAGTATTTGCTTTTGATAATGATGTTTTGGATCCCAAGCAAGGCATTCAGAGCTGAAGCACATCACCCTTGCATTAAAAAATAATTATAATAATAATTTTCTAGCGTAAAAACAGCACAATATTTAACATTCCAACTCATGAATTAAATTGCGTATTGAATGTGTGACATCAATATATTGTTGAATCGCGCTGTTAGTAAGTTGCTCTTGAGGAACGAGTCCTTTTTGTGGGTCTTCTTTTATATTATAATGCAATTAGCAAACCTGTTTTACATCACCTTATGATTGCAGTTGAGATTATTAGATTCAAATTGCACTTGCACCGTCTTTTTGGAGTCTTTCACGATTATCAGATTTGAAGTGCACGTGCATTAAAAAAAAATAACAACAATAATAATGATGATAATGATGATAAAATGTAAGTTGAAGCATTATATATCAGAGTAAATGGACTTTGCAAATACAATTTAAAAGGAGTTACTTGAATTTTAGAAAACATACCAATTTTTTCAGAATTAGAGTTGTAAATTGTCCCCTATTTGTTGGGATCAGTCAAATTAATTCATTAAACTTGCTCAGTATAACCAAGTAGACTGAGATAACGAGGACCTCTGAAAAATCAGACATGACAACTTGTGTCTGCTGACAATAAATCTTGAAAGATTTGATGTTTCAATACTAACGCCCATGCATTGATGAAGGACTGGGGTCTCTCTGTTCTTTATGCTGGAGGATGGAAGTCATCGGTAGTGCACCAGTGGGGAGAGGTTAAAAATCCTGCTCTGCTAAATAGCACTTTTTTTTAAAAAGGGGAGAAGGTATATACAGACAACCCATGTGTGATGGCTACAGTGCTCTGTTCAGGAATCTGTGTTGAAAATATTTCTCATCTGGAAGCGCAGGTGTCAAAGTAAGCATCTGCTCCTCTCAAATAGCATATTTGCCTGCTGGTCTCAACCAGAAATGACCAGAATGTCATGGCTTCTGTACATAATGAGTATTTGGTTTTGGTGTGCAAGCCAAGTTTGTTTTTTCTTTTCTCCTGAAGACACTCAAGCATAAATACAAGGAGTTTCCATAAGATGCATGCCAAACGAGCAATATTACGCCATATTATATGCTTTAATAAACACTTACAGTACATAGAAGTGATTTGCGGTTTGAACAGCTGATGGTGGTGTATTAAGTCAGTAGAGAATCTCTAACTTTCATAAGAGGTTTAGGAGATTCAGAGATTTTGCAGTACTTTGCAGGTAAAGGATGTATTTTCCACAGTATTGAGCCGCCATTGCAAAAAGTAGAGGCGATTGGACTGTGATGGAAGGCTGCACACTGGTGGACGGGACCGTCGCTGCAGAGTTGTCGTAGGGTCAGTGTTAAAACAGCCAGAAAGTGTTTCCCCCTTACGGCTGCGGAGGGGGTGCAGGGGTGTGATCTCAAGGCCCAGAACCCAAACCTGTCGAGCCAATCGCAGTGAACCACGATGTGCCCTTTCACATTCGCTGAGAGTCAATGGGTGACTCGACTGGCGAAATGTCTATTCTGAGCTTTAAACGTTCCTACCCCCTACCCTTGGGGGGGGGCAGCTCGGCCTACTGCAAATAATCATGCACTTAGCAGAGTCTGCACCGTGCAGTCGTCAGGAGGGGAGTCAAGCTCACAACCACATGGTGGGATGTTTGGGGGTGGGGGTGGGGGGACCCTTGGGTATCTGTCAGCTTCTCCACTGAATGACCTGCATTATCCCCTACCTCAGTTCTCTTGTAACCTTTCAGGCTTATTTAAATTGCTTTACATCTTAGTTATGGGAAAGACAATCTATCAAAGCAACATGATCATCATTAAAAAAAAAATACATCAATTGATAATAGATGCGCAAATTGGACTGAATGCGTGCAATCATTGAGTGATGGTCAGAGTCAAACCTGAAGCTAAAAATAAGTTAGCGTTTGAAATGAAAGTCTCATTGATGTTGCTCGAAAGAGCGTGATCAAAAAGCATGGATTGCCCAGCATTTCACATGAAAGGCAATCATTTTCGGAAGGATTATTCAAGAGCTGTTTGTTAGCAGTGGATTGTGGATTTTATTCCTCGGGCAAACTGATTTTTTTTTTTATTGTGTAGTATGACTCCCACCTACTGGTGGAAAGAAAAATTACACTACTTTTCTGGCCCCACCTCCAAAATTAAAACGCTATCTGTTTCAGGCCCTGAATATTATCAATACACGAACTATTGATCACTGACCGGCTTCAGGTTGAGATCATTTTGCCACAGATTGAACATTGTCAGTTACTTTACTTTGCTTTTTCTGCTTTCTTTACTGGGGAGTTCCCTCAAAGAACTATCACAGAGTGAATGCTCCACCAACTCTGTCACATAATGGCAAGCTTTCCAGAGCATAGCAGGGTTATTCGGGGTGGGAGTTCTCTTTCAAACAAAGCTCACCCATGGCTGTCCAGTTGCTGGGCTCTATCAGTGTGATGTTGTGGCAAATGGGTGGGAAAGCTAGCTTTACGGGATTTTTATACTCAAGAAGCCTGTGTCTGTGGGATGCTGTACAATCTGTACAATCGATGTGTTAATTTCTGGTTGGTGGTCTTTGAACTTGAAAGCTAAATTTTAGATTTGAGCTCGCAAGCTTCTATTGAATCTATATGAATCTTTGTTCTTTACCAATTAGGCCATGCCTTGATTTCTAGGAACACAGAAAGGGGTCACATGATTCAACTCCCTTGATTCGAAATTTATTGAACCAAGGGTGAGGGGAGGGGAAATTTAAATCTGACCCAAGCTAATTCCAACTTCAATATTTGCTAAAGTGGATTAAAATGAGGGTTCAGTCATCTTGCGTGTGGCTGGATCAGAGCAACTTGAGAGACAGATAAGGGGGAGGGGGGTGGCAATAGGGGTGCAAGTTTTTAATTAGGGGGCCTGGGGTTACTCGGCACTGGGCCACTGTATCCTACGGGTACTTGATGTGTCCTGTGGATATCCCTCGCCTCATTAAGGGAGAAAAATATTAATTGACCAGTTCACCAGCTACCGGCCCCAGGACTCGATCAGCGTTGGGAAAGGAAAATACCAATTAGACCTGTCACAGCATGATCACGGCTGTGTAGCTTTGGAAGCTCGTTACTTTGTTAGGCTTGATCTGTTATGATCAGATTGTCATAGGGTGGAGAGCAGGAGTATCGTTAAGATGCAGCCCAGCGTGCTTAGAGTGTTTGAGTGGGTACGCCTGGCAAGCTGGAGTCCTTTCTCCTCTCGTTTGGAGTGGAGTTCACCAAGACGGAGAAATCACCCTGCTGTTGGATTTCGTGTAAATTGTGGAGTCAATGTGAGGTTATGTCGACACTAATGCATTTTCATTTTAAAATGCTTAACTTCTGCCAAGTTTTCATCTTGCGTCCACACTACTACAGCCTCTTCGAGCTTCTGAAACTGAAACTTTTGGAAATGCTGCTGATCTTGTTTTAGTTTTACAACTCTGAGATTGCGTTTTAGTTTGGATGGGCAGAAACTGAGATTTTTGAAAATAATAACGTAGAGTAGATGATGTGCTCACCGCCACTCACATGTATGGCCAATGTACATGTATGGTGATAAATGTGTTTTTAGGCACGTTAGAATGGATGAAGCTGAAATGGGGAGATGGTGCTTTGACATTAGTGAGGATGGAGCTGGTTTTACTTGTAAAACCATTTTCAGATTAAAACGTTATTGATGTGACGTAGCCTAAGAGTCAGGTTTGATGCAGGAGCAAGTGAGGACTTACAATAAATAGCCGATGGAGCACAGCAGCTGAAATGTACGCAACAGGAGCCTGCAGTAAGGCCGACCTTACAAATGAAACATTTTCATGTGATTTAGTTGCATTTCTGAGTTTCAAATAGCTTAATGTTTGAGCCACAAAACCGTTACACAAAATGTTTCAAATCCACAGCAGAATCCACAATTGGAAGTCCCCTGACCCCAGTTCTCTGCTCACTGCGGACCTCACTTATGCCAAAGGACAGCTCTTCATTAGTGCATTATTCGACTGGAGCTGACGGTAAGTCATTGACATCCAACTGCAATGTGTTGGTCATCCTTCACAAAACTAATTTATGTCTAGGATATCTCCAGAATGCTATTAGTCCCATCACCGACCTGATGAAGCTCCAGATTTCTAGGAATCACGACGATGAGATCTCCCTAATGCTCATCCGCTTTCTCTGAGCTCCTGTTGTTGTGGGACACCCCTAGTTCACCATGCTCATCCCATAAAGGGACTGTACTCAGTATCAAATCTTCAAGTGGAGTTTCTTCTGCACTAGCCATTGCCTCCTGGATGCCACAAAGCCTACCCACAAGACTCCTGAGTCAGCTGAGAAGATTTTTGACCTTTCCAAAGTTTCAATAATGTATTCAGCAAGGCTTAAGCTACCACCATGCCTCCTCGTCATCTCTACGACTGCAAAAATTGACCTGTTTCCTGGCAAGTCTCCTCTCTGAGGTGTCTGTTCTCTGTTCTGTTCTCCCTGTCATTCTCAGATGGACCCCTTGCTGCTGGCATCATTTGGTCCTCCTCCTCTCCTATGGGTGACAGATTCTTGTTCGTCAAGAGAAAGGATGGAGGGTACCATCCATGCATTGACTACCCCGGTCTCAATGACAAACTTCATCTACTCCCACTGATGTCAATGGCCTACCTGTCCCTTCAGGATGCACAGATCCTCATCAAGTTTGACTAACACAATTTCTACCACTTTTTACGGATTCATGAAGGTGATGAGTGGAAGACTGCAATCAACACTCTTACTGGTCACAGTGAGTACTTGATGATGCTGTTCGGGCTTGCTAGTTCCCCCAGAGTCTGCCAAAATCTCAAAAATGACATTCCTGGAGACAAGCTGGGACAGTTTGTCATGAGTATCTAGACGACATCCTCACTTAGAATCTCTGAGCACACCCTCCATGTCCACTGGGTTCTCCAGTGCCTCCTGGTGAACCAATTGTTTGTTAAAGAGCAGAAAAGGGAATTCCACAGACCTTCAGTCACCCTCCTGGAGTTCAATATCTCTAACCAAGATATTTACATGGATGAAAATAAGGTGAAAACAGTCATTGAGTAGTTGGTACCAGAAGTCTGCAAAGACCTACAGTGCTTCTTTGGGTTTGCAAACTCGTATCCTAGAAGAGGTCCAGCTCTCTGCCTGCTGGATTGCTGCAGCTCTTACCTGTTTTGTGAAGTCCCTGGTCCCACATTGCGTTGGAGTTTGTCACTGACCTCCATCCATCCGATGGCAACACCACCATTCTCTCAGAGGTCGACTGCTTTTCCAAAGCAGTTCATCTCATTGCGTTATCCAAGCTTTTCTCGGCAAAGGAGACAGTAGAGCTCATGGTTCAGCATGTGTTCCAGTTGCACTGTCCCCGGACGGACATTGTGTTTTTTTGAGACCCCCAGTTCATCTACCACTTCTGGGAAGCTTTCTGTAATTTACTGGGGGACTCTGTAAACTTTTTCTCTGGCTACCACCCCTATTTAATGGCCAGACAGAGAAAGCTAACCAGCAGATGGAGACCATGCTGGATTGTACCGCCTCTGCTGACTCGACCTCCTATAGCAAGCAACCTCCTTGGGTGAAGTATTTCATCAATGCCTTTCCTTCTGTTTCCACCAGACACCTACCTTTCAAGTGCTGCCTGGATGATCAACCCCTGCTGTTTCCAGCCCAGGAGGATAACGTGGGAGCTCCCTCAGCGTCCCACTTCATCTGCTGGTACCGCTCAACGTCAAAGAAGGCCCAAGCAGCTCTTCTCACAGCCAGATTCCAGATGAAGAAAGTCCCTGCATTTAATTGGTCCGTGCCCCATGTCCCAGCAGGCTGATTGGCTGCGCTTTTAAGCGTATTTACCCAGCAATTTTAAACGTATTTACCCCAACCTCCATGTGTCCCTCGAAAGGCCTGTGTTCCAGTTGAATTTAAAATTCTTGACAGCATTTATTGAACTCTGCTTCCACCTCCCAATAAGATAAGGTATGAAGCTACTGGAGGGGCTTATTGTGCAGCATTAAGAACAGCTGGTAACTGAAATAACTTACCTCCAAACAAAAATTATTACGGGGCATAAAACTAAATTTTCGAAAACCATGATTTAGCCTGGGACAGGCATAAGCGCTAATTGAGTGCACCTTCAGGTGTGTCATGTACCAAACTGCACTTCTGGTACTGTACTGGACTGTAAAACCGTACAATAACTTTAACTCTATGCAATGAGTTATTATATTAAATAAGGAAATGACCAAATCATTGCCTTCAAAAATACTAATATATAGCCTCTATTTCATGATGGTAAAACCTGCATTTTTATCATGGGAAAAGCAAAATCTTCTGACTTTATTGCATAAGAAAGCAGAGAAGCAGAGGTAACTCATGAATAAGAAATATGCCCCCTCTAAGTGCATAGGGTAATATGCTCACTTTCATCTCTCCGTGTTCGTTAGATCCATGTATTATGAATCAGAAGGAATTACACACACAATCTTTCACTTTGACTCTACTAATTCATGAGGTGCTCCGTTCAAGCCCCTGCAAAGCTAATGGTTGCCCGTAATGCAGAGTGAATAGAGGCAGCCCTGTATGCCTGTCCCTAGTGGCGGTTCAAACTGAAGTCAGGGACATTGCATCCCATATCTTGCTTCTGATTGGCTACTTTCCTTTCTGACCCGGGGAACATAAATAATGAATGACTCTCATCTTCTCTGTGTTCCTGTAGCTATACGGTGCTCCACTGGGGCCTCGGCTGCCAACAGTTGCTGGGTGAACTGAGGACTTTTGACTCTTCTCAGGCCAAGAAAAACAACTACAAACATTTGTGATCGCAGAGATGGACTGTCTTGCGAGAGCTGAAATTGAGGATATGAAGAGTAAGGTTAAAAACCTTTCACATGATGCAGATACACGCACTGTAACTATACTTCCACAAAATTTTGTACATGCATGTATGCACATGCATGCACACCCCTACAATACAAATGTGGAGGAGGGTGGGGTCCGGTGAGCCTTGTGGACCAATGGGCATTATGATACATTTGTAATCAATAGATTCAGAGCTACTTCAAAAAGGCAAAATTGTGATATGGCTCATTGGTTCCATGGCTCATCAAAGCCCCGCGACTGTCCGCAACTCACAGCTATGTTTCCATCCACTTGTCAATCGAATAATCTGAAGTTCACCAAAAATATTCATGCAAATAAAGCTGGTGAAAAAAATGTTTCCACCTAACGGCTTTAAAGCAAATAAAAAGTAGTGAGTAATGACGTCACATGCTGTTATTCAATCAAATTGGTGTATCGAGTACATTTCTGACATTTTAAGCTGTTTCCATTCATTTTCACACTGAATCGCAGAACCTTCAAGTGAACAAAAGTAGTTTGTTAGCCAACTAGTTTAGCTGGTTAGCCAAAATGGATCGCGTTTACCAACAAATGACGATAATTGCACAAGTTGAAGTAGTGCTTTGGTGCCAGCTATTAGCAGCATAGCAGACCATAATCAGAAGTAAACGACGGCATCAAAACACCGTCAAGATGCAGTAGCAGATTTATTCGGTGAATAACGTTTCCATCAGCATTTTTCGCATAAGCCTTTTACCGATCAAGGGAAAATCCAATGAGATGGACCGTACAAACTATGAGTCGATAGTCTTGAAATCAATTCTAATTTCACCATCTCCGTGAGGCATTGTTAATTCGATATTACTTAATTTGTATAAGAACGTGTGGATGGAAACATGACTACAAATGCGGAAGCAGTTGCTTCACAGCATTAGCCTACCTAACTGATGGCCTGATGAATGTGGCTGTAGACTTTAGCTAACGTAGCCAAGTTACTGTTGCTTATGTCTGTGTCCTAAATATGCCAGAGTAATATCAAGGGAAATTCAACAGAAGGTGTGTGAACATAAACCTCATTTGAAGCAAACTTTTTACACTTGTTTGTAATTTGGATGCTTGGTACAACTGCACCCCCGGTAACGAAATTTACTGTCTGTAAAACCTGTATTGCAGGGTAACGTTTGCCTCTGTAGTTGTTACAGAAATGCCAAGTCTCACGCATTCGGCGTAGGTCTTATGCAGTTTTTAGGCTTATTCACCATAGTCCGTAATTATTCATTGAATGCTTAATGAGATTCTCATGTGGAATTAAAATCCTTGTGCATTGAAGTTTCCATTTCACTTGCATAAAGGTGCACCTCGTCACAAGAAACATGGAAAGCGATTATGACTCCGGACTTCCCGTGCTTCTCTTTATTCAGGCAATGGAAACAATGCATGTGTTTCATGATCGTTGAAATTGTTTTAATGAAATAAGACCATTTGAATTGTTTTTATGCAATTCCATTGCTTTTAATCCCTCAGTAAAGACAAGCCTGAGAATTCCTGAGTCATAATCGATTTCCATGTCACTAGTTGGGAAATCCACCGTAATGCACGTGAAACTGATTAACTTGATACACAATGACTTAAATTCCGCGAGTGAATTTCTTCAGTGTGCTTTGATTGAATAATTGCTGACTACGGCACAGAAACCTGAATGCCACTAAGAGAAGAAACTCACGCCAAAGACGTAAGCCAGTTCCATCATAACGTTGCCTGATTGTAGCCACTACAGTTGAGGTTAACTGGAGAGGTGCTGTATGTGGCAGCGAAGGCTGCAGTTAGACCAGACGTAGGTTTTGCAAAGCTTGGGGCGCGTTGTTGGGTGCTTGTGAAACAATCGCTTTACTTATCCATGACCGGGGTCAGCCTGATACTTCTCCAATACCTGGGAAAGGTCTCTGATGCTAACAGTGAAAGCAATAGGGAAGTGCACAGGCTATAACATGTCCAGTATAACAAACGATTTCTCTGCATTGCCAACAATTGAATATTAAATTGGCGATTGAATATTAAATTCTTTCCTGTAAAAGTTATCGATTTGGTAGCTCCACATAAGCAACGGTTCACGCTAACGGAACTGACGGTCTGTAAAACCTGTATTATGCTCATAACATAACCAGAGCTCTATCTAGCTCTCGTGCACAATCCATAACGTGCCCATTTTCCGTGAGGAAAGGCTTGTCATTCCGATGCAATAAGTAAACCAATACCAAGGGCAATTTCCGAAAAAGCCGTTTAGCCTGGAGTTTTCGCCGCTCCGTCATATTCCAGCGCAGAAGCTGTTCGATACTCCACGCTAACGATACACCACAGTTATGCACAAGAACCAGCAGATCCTAATACACACCGAAGCAGTCCATAAGCTGTTGGTCCACTTTTAGCTGCTCCTCACTGTCCATGTTTTCCTCTAAACTCAGACCCACCGGGTTTCTACGGTCTCCGGTCAACACTTGGGCATGTCGACTCGTTCTACAAATGTGTCTGTATGTGGTGGATTCTAGCTTTCCGTGCATCCTAGCTATACAGTAGAGAAGAAAAAAAGTTAATTTCAAAAGATCCATATTCAAGTATAGTGTTAGATTTCGGAATTTCCCCGCCTTATCCTTATCAGACGGCAGACGTATATCACGTTTCACTCTGGGGAGGCAGATCTGAAAAACTGTGTTCTGCAGCCTCGTCCCTCCCAACTCCGCCCTCCACAGAGCTGGCCAGTCAGGAGAAAGTGGGCACACGGGGAGTGGGGGCCATAGAGGAAGTGCCACCCCAATGGGGTGTTTTAGGCAGAGACTACAATGGACTATAAATGGGCAGTACGAGCTAAATAAGGACCCTGTTTTGGACTTGGAATGGTCAGGAGTACTCTAGGGGAGTCCAAGATCAAAATATAACCTCGGATTTGTAGGAAAATAGGTCCCCTTTAATATTTCAGATGGTATTGGCACTGCAGTTGATCCAGCCTTTTAATATAACTGTGTAGCTCTTGTCCTTTGAGGGGACTGGTTAACCCTTACTGTAAGCAAAAAGTCTTGATCCCTATGTTTTCCACACACACCTTGCACACCCAACCAGGTTTTTTATATCATGGCTATCACTACTAAAAAAATCTCCAAAGTTTGAATTCTGTCCACATTTCATGACTAATACCTTGTGTGCCTGTCCCAAGTAGCAACAAGCTTCTCAGATGCTTAGCTTTTCTTAAATTTGAATATTGCATGTTTCTCTTTGGTTCATCTGGTGTACTTTGGGAACGGAAGTAATTTACTGTGGCACAAATTCACTACTGAAGGACATGATATATACAATTAAAGCTAATAAACGATATGATTTATGTGCTTTACTTCAACTCATGAAAACCGTGCTCGCTTTTCATGGCTTTAACTTCCTGGTGGTTTGAATTTTAATTGTGCTGCAGCTCTTTCTGTTTTAGACAGCGCTCATCAACATCATTACTAGTTTACCTTTTTTTATTTCCTTATCTATGACCTTAATCAGGCTTTAAAATAAATTGAAGAGTTTAAATTTGACCTGGAGGAAGAATGAGACTTCATAAGCCTTATAGTAGAGTGGGCCATCATTTTATTTTGTATTGCTCATCTATAAAACCAATCAAGAATCAAGATAGTTTTTTTTTTTTTTTGCCATCTGACTGATTTCAATCTAACTTTTATTTGTGGCTTGAATCAATAATAGCTTCATCCTAGGGCTGTAGAACTCCTGTTCCAGATTTACATGATCTGTCTGTCAAAGCATGATTCAGAGTCAGATAGATGCGGAAATGCAGAAGATGTATGGAAGCAAATCTTGATGCTGTTATAAGGCTGAATGAAGCATCAGTGTGATCACTCGTTTTTAATACTCGATGGGCTTTCCCTAACAGACCAGGCAGCAAACAGGGTACATTAGCATGTCATGGCATCATGGATTAACATTCGTGTCCATGAACGCTTGAATCACTAAAATGCATGCTGAACACATGCATGTACGCTATGGACATGAGCAGTGAGTGCAGTTCCTGATCGCTCTTGTCATGGAGAAGATATACGGCTCGAAATAGACGCGAGTTTCCGAGAGGGCGGGGACGCAGAGCGAGGGTCTGCTTGAAAGCAGAGAGCGCCGAGGGCTACGGACTGTCGGGTTCATTTTAAAGCAGGAAGATTCCTGCGTGAAGACATTTGCTGTAGATGGCCTCTGCGTGAACTGTGGCGGGAAAGGAGAGAGTGCAGGAGGCATTTAACCCTTTAACTGAACCGGTACACAACGTGCAAAATTATTTTTGACATTATTTAATTTTTTGACACTGTGAACATTTTACTATTTCTTTGCACTAATACGATTACCAGGAACAAATTATTTGTATGTACTTTTAAGTTTTTTTTTTTTTTTTTTTGCAAGTTTTTGTTGCAAGTTTTTTTGAAAACTTGCAAGTTGCAAATTTTCAAAAAAATAAAACCGTGTTTTTCTGAACTTTAAACCCAGATACTGTAGTGCACTCTTACCACTAGTGGAAACGGACCTACTCAAAGAATTGTGGAAGTCAGCTTAACTGTCTGGTGTGTACAATACCAAATGCTATGTGTTTTCAATAGTTACTCTACCGTGCTTTCAAGTGCTGTGAACACAAAATCAATAAGTTGGCCTTCAAGAATTGATTAATCAATTTCCATAAAATATTTGAGTGCATCACACTATGCTGGTTTACAGAGTGTTTTTGTTCCTATCTTGTCCTGCCTTGTGATTTTGAATATTCTGGTTTGACTTGATGCCCTGGTCGCAGGGAGAATAAGCTTGGGCAGGGCAGGTAATGGAGCGCAGAAGCGTGTGCCCTGCCCCAGGAAATGCTGCTCCTGGCTCTGGTTTACATTCTGAAGTGGACTATGACTTTCTGTGATGGTAAAGCCAACATTGTGGTAAAATAAGTTTATTACTCACTGTTGCCTACAGGGAGAGAGCTGAGGGGGTGTAGTGGGGGTGGGGGGGAATGACCTTTGGAAATGTAACATCTGCCTCCTGCGGAAGATTGCAGCCTCCTTTATTTTCAGGGATGTGATACACATGGGCAGGACTGACTTGGAGTCAAACTGAGGGTTAATTGGGGCCAAAATAAATGTCAGCCAATTGTATCTATTCAACCGGGAGAGGTAACCAGCCAGCAGTCAGACAGAGCCACAAATTACCATGCCGAACACCATGGATTCGAGCACACCTCAGACTCCTAAAATGAGCTGAGTTGACATAGCTTGCCTACCTTGTGTGTGTGTCTGTGTGTATGTGTGTGTGTGCATGTACGTGTGTGCGTGCCCGTGTGTGTATGTGTGTGCGTGGACGTGCACATTTGCCTGTATGCCGATATGAACTTGTATGCAGTAAGATGTAGGTTTGCACTCAAAGGCCGTAAAGGAACGGATGAAAATTTGAGTGCCAGTATGACTTAGGACTCTGACCTCAGGGCAGCTGACTCTTGGCTGTGTGTGATTCCCCCGCATGGGCTGAGATTGAGTCCAGCCTTTGCACTTATTTAGCTGTGGTTGCTTTTGTACTATACCCTCCCAGCTGCATAAAGCAAGACACAAAAAAAGTATGGAACATCCCCATCTTTAAACTGGCAACCACTATAAATCAAGAGCGAAGAACACATGGATCATCTGTAATAATAATAATAATAATAATATAAGAGGAAGTACACAGTGACCATATACAACATTTATTACTGAGATCTGTATTCAGACCACTGGTTTGTGCAGTATTTGCGTCCAGTTGAAGCCATAGAGATATATAATAGAACCAGAGAGAACGAGGAAGTACCTTTGCTTCAGCCAGTTAGCATGTTAGCTTCCTGCTTCTGCCTTTCCCAAGGATGCAATTTAGTGGCCAAAGATGCGGCAGCTCCATAGACACCAATTGGAAAGTGTGCATTTTTTCTTGTCAGATAAAGTGAAAACGAAAGAAAGTGTATTCAGTAATCCTTCATTATTTTGCCCTTTGTCTGACGCAACTGTTCGATGTTTTCAAGAGGGCCTGTAAAATAAGACCTGCTACTTAGAGCTTGATGATAGCTCGTGCAAGAGTTTGGTTGTCTCTGACTGCAGCAGTTCAGCCAATGAGTGTATAGTGCATGCGCATTCCGGATTAACAGCATTGTTCGTCATTACCCCTCGAACAGATTCGCCAATCCACACAGACGACACATTTTTTTGGCCATTTCTGCTGTGTAATCAGATTGGCAATCTTATGAAATGGTGCTGGAAATAAGCACCCACGGAACGCCATTTTTATAGATGACGTCGGTCAATTCCATACTTCCTAGGCTGAAGTAGCTAGCCTAGCGTCTCCCATTGAAAGTAATAGGGGTGGTACTTCCTCGCTCTCTCCAGTTCAATTAGATTACCTCCATGGTTGAAACCTGTCTGAGGGGTTTATATTATGATTTTTTTCCCTTTCAATTAATTTCATGCTCTAATTAGATATACATGTAAAATTAGAGCTGGAAATACAAATAGAAGTTTGGAAATCCAATGAATATCTTGTGCGTAATTCACTTACGCTTTACAAAGGAAATAGAATCTGTTAGCCAGCAGAAGCTATCAAATTATCATGAACACACAAGTGGTGATAATATTCAAACACAGCAGAGAAAGAGGTAACGTTGTGCTTGTAATTTTAATGAATGTTCTCCCAAAAATTGAACAGGTACATTGAACCAATGGTGACTTGCTTGCCTGCTGTCATATTCTGAAGTGTTTTTCATTGAAAATAGGAAGTGGCCAGTTCTTTGTGTAGGGGACGCTGGGGCACAGTGAATCCGAAAAGTTGTTTTGTAGATTTTTTCTGTCCTGGGAGTGATAATAATTCTAGATCATCCTACATCTGAAAAGGGGCGGTGTTGTGCATTAATACAAGGCAGCAGATCTTTGATTACTCCTCTGATGAGAGAGTTTTGAAAAACAGATTTTGAGTGATTCACTGTGCCCCAGTACTGGGGTAGAGTGAATCGGCTTTCAGGGCACAGTGAATCACTCCATTAACGTGAAGCGAATGTCACTACATTTGCTTTAGTCAACTTTTATTTCACCTTTAAAGTAAACAAATGCCATTTAGGCTAAGTGAAAGATCCTTTCCTATCATTCAATGATTCACGCCAGGATAATGAGTCCAAAACCCTTAAATTCAAAAGTCAAATGCCGATACTCAAATTCACAAGTCATGTTTGTACTTCTGATTCAATGCTTGAAGATCGGTGTCTGACAGACAACATCTAATTTTTCCAGTGGACTTCATGAATGCGCACTTAGGCTGAAAGATACTTTCTGATCACTCAATCATCAATTAAGAATGACTTGCAACAAGACATAGAGTCCAAAACACTTAATTTCAAAAGTTAATGGCAATACCTAATTTGCAAGTCATGTTTGTACTGCCGATTGTTCAATCCTCTAAGGGGGAGTCAGGCCAACAACACCTACAATTTCCAGTGGACCTCATGATTTCCTTGGCCACATTCTGCATAGTCCCAGAACTGACTATAGCTGTACTGAACATCACAATATCTGCCAATTTCACATGTTATTCTTTATTCAAACAGAATCTGGGCCCATGTGTTAAAGAATCCTACTGGGGTACAGTGAATCACCTTTCCAATGATCCATTCCAATGATTCCAATGATTGCTTTGTTTTCAAGAAAACACCCACTCAGTATTGTGACAAATATGTGCTCTATATGCTGCATCATAATGGATTTATTACTTCCAGATGATCTATAAGACATGGCATATGATCAGAAGCCATGGAAATTTACTTTACATGCATAAAAACACACTTTACCTTGTTTTTCTGTCAGTAGATAGTCCAAATCGAATTAACTAAACTTTCATGGATGGGTATTCTCCAAACAAAAAAAATGATGATGTCATACCGGTGATTGCCTTCGTCAATTTTCCAAAAATAGCCTTGATTCACTGAGCCCCGGCGTCCCCTACTGTTGAGTTCCATGGACTGGCCGTCAATTTATCTGAGCAAGTCGGGTCTTGTCTTACGCAACATTGCTGAAAAGGAAGAGCATTGAAAATATTTCCATATCTGAGAGAGGGTATATAGAGCTCCCAAGATGCCGTGGGGCCATAGACAAGGACCCATTGGGGTGATGACAGCGGGCGTGCTTGCTGGGTCAGCGGACACTTATAAAGAATCGGCGTGGCCCACGGCGGTCCCTGCCCACTGCCAGTTTGTTCTGCGTTTGCCCTGGGGGTCACCTTAGGGTTCCAATGACCCTCCACTCAGTCACTTACCACTGGTCTCTTTACCCCAGTCTCTTGTAGTCACTGACCAAGTCACAGCAACACAGCCCCGGGCGTCGATGCATCATGTGGATGGAGACACAGTTAACCTTGGATCTCGGAGATAACACAAAGCCTCACACCATTCCTCATTCCTACTGGAAGGCAGCTGATTTGAGCCTTTGCATTCTAGTTTTAGATAATTTAAAATACAAAGTGTGTGTGTATGTGTTTGTGTGGGAGGGGGGTGTTTTAGGCAGTGTGTGATAATGGCTCAATTTGGAAGGTTTCCAATACTGCTTAATTATTAGAGCTGCGCCATATGTTGAAAATACTGATATTTTTCGCTCTGCATTAGTTTTCCTGAAGAGTGCTTGTTTTTCCCCATTTCATTTTTAGACATGAAATGTTTGCAGTTCATAATGCACAAATGGACAAATGGATGGTGCGATATTTAAGGTTCGTGTGCACGCAGTCACCCTCTTAAACTGTTGACTCAAAGCTTAAAATTTCCATTTGACAGAGTGCTCAGTGTGCATGTCTCCACCTGCAGGTGAGTGCACGCTGTAGCCTGTCACTCAGGTGGGATTTGTGACCTCAGTCAGGCAGCGTGTGATGGGGCTCGTTTCCTCAACGAAACATAACACAACACTGCCATCTACTGGTTTCAACCCCTCAGTCTCTCAATTTATGCCCCAGTTTCGTCATATCAGTAATCCCTTCAATCTTTTCACATCATGCTATTGTAAGTATGTTTACTCATGGTCAGATGAAAAGAATATTACTCACACACTCCTAAAGATTTATAGATTATTTCCAGTAAGGATATTATTGTTTTGGGAGAACATTAATGTCAGTAGGACAGCGACTCAGAAACAGAGATGTGCAAATACGCACATTGTAAACAGGCACTTTTTTCCATGATATAAATGTACTGGCACATATCTCTCTCCTTTGCACACACATTTGAACTCCCTCCATTGTGTCAAGCTTTGCCCCCCGCTCTCTCTCTCTCTCTGCTGAAATGCTCCTCGGTCGCCCTCAGTCACACCACATTTGATGCTTGACCGAACTTCTTTCAGAGCTTTGGGGTCTGAAAATAATGTAAATGATCCGATGATTCTTTACGAAAGACGCCAATCCAGTTTGTGGCCGGCACTCAGAGTCCTCTTTCACAAGGGCGGGCTAGATTACAGGCCTTCAATGGAGTGTGTATCCATGTGAGGAGGAAAACAATCTAAGTGTAAATAAACATTAAAAAGCCTCATGACTGCTTGACCTCTGGTAGCATACAGCCTTCAGGAGCAGCTCTGTATGGTATGATATAGAGAAGAGTAGGACGATATAGGGGGAAAATGCTATGGGCATGGACTGAGAGAGAGAGGGATGCGTGAGGTAAAGAGAATGGCTAAGAAGGTGGAGAGGAAAACAATATAAATCTTATCTGCCTATGATTTTTTTTAATCCTCGGGTGGACAAAACACTTGGCCTGTTGCTCAGTAGTTGCTAGAAATACGGCAAAGAGGAAGTAGGGCTGCGTGGGACTGCTGTATGATAATTATAGTTAAATTAACTAAGTTTTCATACCTGAAGTGAAAAAGGAGATGGGTCAACACTTTTGGCCTGCACTCAATGTACACTGACCTCTGCTATTTAAGCTAATAGCCTAGAGTTTGGAGCATATGGTGCAAGTTGAAGCAAAGGTCTCACTTATAGGTAAATATCTGCCGAAACTCCAGTGAGGAGGAAGTATCTCTGAATCGGTACAAGCCAAGGTCAACCATCCTCTCGGGTGAGAGCAGTGTGGGTTCAGTGGGCCTCTCGGAGCGTGAAATCGCAGACTCGCGGTGACCCAGATGCCAGTGAACGCGCTCATAAGATCATGAAGCGATCATCTCGGTGGCTGCACATGTGTCATGTTTCCGGAAGGATTGTGTGTGACAGGTTAGTGCTGAGAGGGCAGGGGACGTTGGGGGGAGGGGGGAGAGAAAGAGTGGGAGAGAGAGAGAACAACAGTGGCTGAAGCAGGCGACTCTCCATTTTACCTCTGAACTAATATCCAGCTCTCTCAAGGACTTTTGTGTGTTTCAAGATCTATTTGAGCATGACGATGCAGGCGTATTGTGGTCCACTGCCTTCAAAAGGGAATAAGAGTTATTATGTTTTCAAATTCTGTTAAAAATAAAGGACATGTGGTAAATGTGAGTAGATTCAACATAAATTTACAGATGTTTGTGCCCACTTGACACTGATGCTGTGAAATTGCAGTGTTGAGACGACTGTACACACGCATGAAGACCCATGTCTTTGCTTGATGGTACAATGGCGATGCAGACTGTTTGTGTTCTGCCTGTGTGAGCGAATTGCATGTGCTCTCATTCACAAATCAGGGAACCTGTCCCCTGTTGTCACAAACAGCTGCATATTTTAGACATTTCATGAATTAGTCATGCTGGTGGTAGTTATGTTTGCATACACACGGACACGCTCGCTCTCTCTCTCTCTCTCACACACACACACACACACACAGACTCTACAGCGCACACAAATGTACACAGTAGCACCTTGCACTGAGGCTGTGGGTGTGCTCTGGCTAAGCCTGTTTCTCATATAATTAAAACTTGGTCATTTGAGACAAATAAGAGATTACTTATTAATGAAGAAGCATGCACGGAGATGGCAATTTAATTACAAACTGTGTGCATTTACATACTGGTACATTTAAAGAGCTGTAGATGCTCAAGGTGCTCCCGTGCTTCGGTGGTGCTGGGACTATCCACCGGAATAAATTAGATACCATACGCACTGTTGATCTCTGATTTGTGCCTTTCTCTCGTAGTCGGTGTAGGGGAGTGGGAGGAGTGCTAATTATTCAACCCAACATCATTTCCACGCTCCGCCCTTTAGCATCTGTAACCAACCCCATCTCTGCCTGATTATCAGGTTAGCCTCACCTTTACCTCTTTTCCCCATAATGACTACATATGAGGCCTAAGTGCATGTCAACTTTCAACTTCAATAGTACTATTGTGTTATTTCAGTTTTGCATAAACAGCAGCTTTCCCCATAATGACTACATACGACACCTATATGTATATCAATGGACCTTTTCCCAGCCTCCCCTGGGGTCATCAACCATCCAGAATTACGAAGGTACTGAATAACAGGGCATCTGAAGTGCTTCTGACCTCTGGGTGGTTTCTTCCTGCTGTGATGTCAAGAGGGAACATATTTTAAAATGGCTTGTAATGGCTTCTTGGCTGTACACCTAATGACATAATGAGGGACCTTTAATGCAAAACATCCCATAGCTGAATATATGCAAGGGTGTTTACGTTAAATAGCACTCTGGCTGGCATTGTCCATACATGCTCATGTGCAGAGATTCCTCTGGAATTTTTCACCTGGAAACAGCACCTGATCTTGTGTGCTACTGATACTGTTTTTGTCTTGCCTGACCGTCATCTTTAATCCTTTAAATTTTCTCAATTATTTTGCATTTAATTTGACCACTTCAGTTTTTTGAACCTGGAAAAGTATGCAGACAACCTTTGGAATTGGTGCTAAATATGATAGTCAAGTTTATGATCTCTCGGCAGCCACTTCATTCCCTGATAGTGTCCCAGGGTCACTCCTGATGTGAGCTGAAATCCATCGTGGCACTTCTGGGGTGCTCCTCGTCTGACCTGCTGTGGTCAGTTATAGGAGGGAGATCAGCTTTCAGTTCATGAGGAGCTATTTTTGCAGGCTGTCTCCAGGCAGGTTTGGCTGGATTCCATTGAGCTTGATCCCCCCATGTCACTTCCTCCAGTGGCAGCATCCGAACACTGCACTCTGAGCACTTTATCATTTCCCTTTCAGTGAGGAAATGCACCCTTCACTCAACATGCATCTGTCCGGAGAGGGTGATTGTGACATCATAAGGGGGCGGTTTGCAGCCTTAACGCGGGGTCATGGTGTGTAAGATTTCGACTACTTGCCAACAGCTGGGGGGGTATCAACTGACAGGCAAATAGGGACGGGGTCTTAGAAGGTCACTCCTGGAGCTGGTGCTCCAGGACTGGGTATGTCAGTGACCCAAAAAAATCATTTTGGGAAAGAAGGCCATGGATATGAAGATGTTACCCACTTTTATGGCAGGTGTTAAGACTGTGTCCTTTACTGGGATTTACTGTGTCTCACATTGAACTCATCAGGACGCAGTGAATAGAGCAATTAATCTGGCGTGGGCGGGACCAAGGAGGCATCATCTCATGTCTCAAAAATGGTGATTGAAGGACTGACTACTCACTGTGTGGCATAGAACGACAGGTTTTAGCCTGTAGATTTCAGCCTTGATCTGTGCAGGTCTCAGTTATCGAGCCCTATAAGCAAAACCCTCTCTGTTAAAGTCCCTATAGAAAACATTGACAACCTGCACATAAAAGTATTGCACTTCTGTACATAACCATCACCTCTAATAAAAATAATCAAAATATATAAAATGGTCCTTGACCTCAGCCAGGAAATAAATAACAAGAGTTTAATTACACCTTATCTGTTCCCATCCATCAAACCTATATACCTGCCCCGATGAGCTGTTTGGCTTAACATCAATTGGTTAGCTTTCACTCAGCGATACAAAGACATGCAGATTATGACACCAGGGGAGGCACTAGCAGAGCGCTGTTGTAAAAGAGAGTGTGTGTCCAGTCAATCTCCCAAGTATAAATAGAGCTTAAGTTGCCATTTTTTTATACCTTGATGTTCGCTGTCAGAGAGAGGAACTTATATGCACGGTTATAAAACGACTGAATTTAACAGTTAATCTAACAGTGTTTTCTTGTTATCTTGACTATACGTAGAGTCCTGCACTCAATCAACTATGATTTACAGTTAACATGCACGAAACCACAAAATTGGCTCACGTCACTGCAGTGGTCCAGGCTTTGCATTCAGCTGAGGCTGATGGGGTATGGCTGCACCCGGCTTGACTGACAGTTTATGCAGTTTCGGCCCCTCTCAAGTTTAACAAGTGATCCGCAGGAGTGTGAAGATTGGAATTGCCATTTGCACCCTGCTATAAACTGATTGTAAAATTACAGTTAAAGTAACTGGCGAAAAAGGTGCCAGTTTATAACAGCGTCTGTTATGTCAGTGCATCTGACATTTTTACGTTTCATCAAGCTCAACTTGCACCTCAGTCTCAAACATTTCCTCAGATGACTGGAGAAAGTGGTCTCCTGAATTTTGTGAAAGCTTGTGAGGATTGATACAACAGCGTAGACAATCACTGGGGGCTGACTATAATCTGCCTACTGAAGTACCCTTGTCTGAAATGGTATCGTGTTAAAGAGCCACAGTTCAAATTAGCCTTTGTCCAAAAACTTCCCAAGCTGCTCTTTCAATGACCTGCAGGAGCTGAACTGTAAACTGCTTTTCGCTCGGTGAAAAGGAATGAAAAAATTGTATCATGATGCAAAGCTTCTACTCAAGCGAAAGAGATATTTGATCGACTGTTTTCAAAACCTTTTAATCTTTAGACCTCAAGGGAAAACGTTGCTTCATAAATGACAATTTATACTGATGTCATGAAAGAACTGATTCTTTGAAATTAGTGTCACTCACCCACTGACTGTTGCTCTTTCATTTCTGTTGAAGTGACATCATTAAATAGCACTGATGGGGATAGCTTTAGAAAACAGCCCAGCAGCACAGACCTTGGAGCATTGTTTGATCCCTGACCTTCTACTGGGGCTAAACCAAACACTGCCTCGTGGTACATAAAGCTATGATCTCACCCCAGGCTACCCATCCCCTCCCTACAACCCACACCATCATGTGTGGGAGGCATTACAATGTAAACTGATAGAATTACTGCACCGCATATAAGTTCCTCCTTGCGGTTCACTTGCCTTGGCTTTGACATTGTGGAGGCTGGGTGTAGCAGTTAGTATCATCTTTAGGGTGGTAACTCTTGCGCCTGGCTGCATTGCATTTAGTTGGGGGGGGGTTATTGTACTCTCGTAGTTCAGCTGACAGTGGTATGTGCTACAACTCACCTTGACCTCTCCCTCTACACCAGAGGTGGGCAGCGAGGGCCGTATCTGTCCCTGGCTTTCACACCAACGTCTGGCCTTTAATTAGTTGATTGTCTCAATTAGCCAAACCATTTATGAAATCTGACGTTTCATGTGCATTTCTTTAAATTATCATGAAACTACAAAGACTAGTCTTGTCTCCCTTCATAAAACATTTTCCTTTGATTGTATCATTGCGAAAATCTATATTTGTGCAGGCAATTAATTAACTCAATTAGTCAGGGTAATTGATAGGAATACAAACCTGCATACACACCGGCCCTCCAGGACCGTGATTGCCCACCCCTGCTCTACACCCTCAGCCCTAAAAAGAGAAGTATGCTTAACAATCATAATCAAGTAGACTAAGATGATTTTGGATATGTGGTCAAGTGCATAAATACTCTGGTTGTCCAGTAACAGCCTTGTAAATACCAACATGCTGTCTCAAACCGCACTCGCACAACCCAATCACTGCCTGAGTGGGATGGGGCCTCTTTCGAGCTCAAGCACACCCGAAATGAATGGGACACCCCATGGTAGGATAATGGTTCTCAACGTCGGTCCTGGGGGCCCATGGCGTATGTTGGTCTTTGTCCCAACCACAAGAGCAATTGTAGGATTTTGACCAACTAATTGTTCAAATTTGACTTGCATACCTGGATGCAGCAGCAGCTGCTGTTGGCTGACAAAGGTTTACCAAAGTACAGTATTTCTGAGCCTAAGTCATGTTATCCACCACAGACCAAAGAACAGTATTTCTGACACCAAGTTGTGATACTGACAACAGTCACGTGATGCTCTTTAAGACAATCATATTCAAGTGATCATGTACATTCAGAAAAAAGAAATAAAAAGAAAAAATCAGAGGCTCTTTGCACACCTGGGTTCAACTGGATTCTTGCCATCTGTAGGAGGTGAAATGTGCAAAATTCTACCAATATCTCTTTGGACATTGTCATTCTCACAGTAATGGATTATAAAACTGCCATATCTTTTGGCAAACTGAGCTTTGACCCATCTTTGCTGTTGAGGGGACCATGCCATGTTTTGAGGCTTTAATATTATGACACCCGTTTAACATCAACTGTTTACATCACATTTTGCTACTTGTTGCATCGTCATGAAAGTGCCAGAGCACCATTTTATTGTATTTCATTTTTTTGCAGTTTGATGCAGTCATGAAAATTGAAATCAGCGTGTATTTTAAACAAACAATTAAATGCACAATATGAGGGTGAATGGCCTATTTACACAATTTCTTTATAATCTTATTTTGACAGGTTTTCCAGAATTGGGGCTTTAATTCAGTTGCTGTGCATGTCTTGCTATTCAGACAGTTATCCATTCATGGTGTAAAAAGTGGTTGCACAGCGCCATCTAGTAGAAATAAATTGTGACACTAAACTTACTATTTATGTGTTTGTTTTTCCAAAATGTTTCAAGAGCAAGACCTAGCTTACTGTAAGCTTACTTCATAGATGTAACAGTTCAGTTTGGTTATCTTGGTCCTCGACCAGATTCATGCCCTGTTTTCATCAGTCAGAGCTGTTGAATTCTCACTCATATTCAAGAAATGTAGCAACTAAACACATGAACATTAAATCGCAACTAACTTGATCTGAGTATTTATTTGAGGTGTCATAACCAAGCCGTTTATTTTGTTTTCTGCAGATTAAAAGATAGATTTAATTACATTTTGTATGGAACAATATAATGTACGCACGATGTAAGGAACAATGTGTTCTTTCCTTAATAAACAAGATGTATGGACTTGATCATTCTTAATATATTGACATGTATAATTGTGAAGGTCACATGCAGTTCGTTTTTCTTTTCAATTGTGACTTCATAAACAACATACTTTTTTTTAACCAGTGAATATATTCCTGTTTGATTGTTTCATTATGGCAAGGTGACAGTCAGCTCTACTTTCCCTTGAAGAGTAAGCGGTCCCAGTACAACCAGAATAGAAATGTCATCAATTGTTGGCATACAGAGATATAATGGAGAACCACAAGCACCAGTCCTGATTTACAATACAAATTCACCCTCGCGTGTTCTGTAAGTGTATACGCAGAAATTTGCGGAACTAAATTTTGCATTTACTACGGGTGAAATTATTAAAGTCCGTCATGCAGAAAACTGGTTTGCGCCTGATAATATCAATGAATGGTGAAAGAACGCGCCAAATATTTTTAGATGCCCAGTTTAATGATCCGAAGCAGTAAATTTACCCAAAACGTCGTCCCTGCTCATCTGCACTGGCCACCTACCTTGAAAGGGGAAATAATTCTCAAGCTTTATTGGCCAGAAAAAAAAATTTATCTTTGAGGTGATTGGACTATTTCTCTATGACCCTCCCATTTTCTCTGAAGCGACAATCGAGTTTGCGGAACATAAAGATTCAAGACAAACTACCGAGATGTACAGCGATATTTGAGAAATTATGGGGTTAGTTGGCAAGATAATAATTTAATGCATTTACCGTCAACCACATAAATAGTTTGGTAAGTACTTTGGTCGGTTGACCGATAAAATGTGCTTTGACTGCGATAGAAAGGCACGCTGTCAATGTGTTTACGCCCGCACTTTAACAGCATTACGTTACACTAGCTGGCTACGTTAGCTTAGCGAAAGCTTGCTAACTAACTAACCAGCAAGTCAGTTCGGATAGTTAAGTTACATTTCGGCGCAGACACTTATTGAGTGTGAAAGGTTAGGTTGCCAGCTTTCTTATAACACTAGTTTTTGCGACTGTGAATTGTTTTTTAAATTAAATGTAATGCTGGCCAAATGTTTAACAGTCAACCAAACACCACTGAACGGAAACCTCGCTGATTGCTCTATAGAACCAAACGTGGCGTCAGCCGTGTCTGATGTTTTTCTGGTGTTTTCTCTAAAGACTGTTTGCTAATCATCGCTGCTACATGTGACAGTTGGCGTAACTGTATCAGCCCCCAAGTAGCAGAGGTCTGTTCCGGTCATGTCGCTGTCATCATCACACATGTAACATGTTTACTACATCACAGCCACGATGGCTACAGTTGTAGCTGAGTTTCTGGTGACATCGTTGGCCGGTGTGCAGAGAACCTCTCTTCAGTCAGCTGAAGTGTGTGGTTTTAGGAACAGTTTACAGTGGTGGGTATTTTCACAAGTTTGCCGTGAGCGCGTCTTAAAATACCGAGAGTTGGGCTAATCTGCTGAAAACATTGTGCTGAAAAACTTCAACCATCTATACTTCATAATTTCTTATTGATGCATGCAAATCTGAAGAATAACTGGTGAGAATTTCATCACAATATATTAAGAAATAAAGGCATTATGAAGAAAAGTGTGGATGGTTGTAGTTTTTCAGCACAATGTTTTCAGCAGTTAGTCGTTAATAAGGCTAACTTGAGTCCCTGGCTTTACTGCAGTACTGTTGTTAGTTAAGTTAACTGGAGGGCACATCGGTCATTATACGGACAACTGAGAGAAGATCGGGCGCGGATATGGATGAATCTGCCGTTCGGTAACGTGAAGGCCTTTATTCCATCGGTTTTAACCTCTTCCCTCTCCGTGCATTAAGATTCAGTGTGAAGTGAGTCTGAAGCAGCAGGTTCGCTGAGAGCGGATCCGTTCAGACAGCTCGTTTGTTGGCTCGGGAGGAAGCTTCCTCATTAAAAGCTGCGACTTTAATTAGCTACATTCCATAGTGTCAGACGGTTCCTCCCAGAAGTTTGAGAATGAAGACCGTATTAACGCTTTTTTTTTTCTTTCTATTATTATGATTTTTTTTTTTCGCGCGTGCAGTCACCTCGATGCGGCGCGGGGAGCCGGTGCCTCGAGCCTTTCAGGCTCCTGTTGACGTGCACGCGAGCGCGGATGGACAGGTGTACCTTTTCCGGGGCGGGCACGAGGACTCCGGAGGGTCCTCCGATGAGGAGTTCAGCCTGACCGAACTGAGGCCCCGGAGCCGGGAGTCCGGCCCGCATGAGCGAGAGCGGACGGGCGACTTGTTGCTGCTGGAGCGAGATGTCGCCCGTGGGGACAACCTGAACAAATTGGCGCTTCAGTACGGTTGCAAGGTGAGTCTACTTTACTCGCTCACCCTAAAGCAGGGGTCATACAAGCATCAAACTAAAATAAGCACTGGAGCATACTTTATAAATTGCTTGGCAAAGTGCGCCTCATTTATACTGCTTTCAGTTTAGCTCTTTGGCATATTTTGACAATACTTTTTTCATTGGTTTGTTTCTCACTACTGCATATACTCATGTAAGCCTATGTAGGTCATTCCACATGAAATTAATAGCACTCCCCGGGTCATGGTCTCAGAATTGTCTCTGATTTGTATATTTATTTATTTGTTTATTTATTTATTTTCCCCTTTATGCCAGATGAAGAAAACTGTTTAATTCAGCTCAATATCTTGGTCCATTCACATTTTATGGGAGTTTGAAAAAATGGCTGTTTTGAGGACGGATTGCTTAATTTTTTTGAAGATGTTGTGAAATGGAAACAAATGGTTGCATTTAGGCTTTTTATGAGGTAAGGGCATCTAAAACGATCATCAAACTAGAAATGAACATCGGGGCCAGGTGGCTGAAGACCAAGATTTGAAAGACGTCACTTGATGCCCTTTTTTGGGGCCAGTTTTCTCTCTGTTTTCTCTCCAAGTCTTTTTTGCGGTAGGTCACCTTGAGGACTGTCTAAAAATATAAAAATACGTAGCATGTTACAGATCACCTTGGAATCACGGAAGGCCTGTTTTGCTGAATTACTTGTATAGTGCCCCCCTATTTGAAGATGAAGGCGTGTTTCGGTGTTCAAAAAATTGGTTATTGGTATAAACTATTGTCAAAACCGTTAAATGAAACCGTACATTGCGTAGTGATTCTGTATAGTTGATAGAATTAACACATTCCTTAAAGCTATATTCTGGTCTGCTTGCAAGTTGCGAAACGCGTACATATTTGATGGCTTTGTGGAAAATAAAAACTTGTTCGTCTCTCCTAATGCAGGTGGCTGACATCAAACGAGTGAACAATCTGATCCAGGAACAGGACCTGTATGCGCTCAAATCGATAAAAATCCCAGTACAAAAGCACAGCTTACTGACTGAGGCTGGCAGACTTGGCAACCCAGCGGAACCGGATCCGGGCCCCGCTTCTGGGGCTCCACCTTCTTCTACCCTACCTGTGACGCCAAATGGCTGTGTCAAGCCACACCTCCAGGGGTACACAGACTTCCTGAAAGGCGTGGACCAGGACATCGAGATGCTGATCCAGAGCACGGAGGCTCAGGATGAGGTTTTGTTGATAGGCCAGGAGAGCTCCCCGCAGGGGGCTGGAAGTGCACGGCCCAGCAGCTCTGGGGCTGATTGGGGCATCCAGTGGTGGAACGCTGTTGTGGTCATGCTGTTGATAGGGGTCATCATACCGCTCTTCTGCATCATCTACTACAAGAGGCAGGACAGTGGTGTATCGGCCACTGGGGAGAGTGCGGTCAGCATAGTTAACTCTACCTCACATGGCGTCCAGTCAAACCTCAGTGCCCTGACACATACGGGGAACCTGCCTCACATGCCGAAAAGGTCGCTATTGTAACTGGCTGGAGGACTACTATGGTGGAGAAGCTTGTGTTCCACAGTGGTACAATGTTTTTACTGAACCACTTTTTAAATCATTCTGTATGACTGCAAGCTTGATGAGATGAGGTCTCAGGAACAAGGTTTGGTCCTCTGGCTTCAGGACTGTGGCCCCGCCCCAACCAACCCCTGTGGCCCCGCCCTTCACGTCAACCTCATTTTAAGAGCTTATGTCATCGTGGGTGCAGTTTGCTTACCGCCCATTTGTCCTGCCTTCAAATAGGTGGGCGGTGAAGCATGCCCCGAAATCGAGGATAAGCTGGTGGACGCCATTGCTTCAGGGTCGTAACAACGTAAATGGCTCATGACCTGGGTGATTTCGGTGATTAAATCAAGTTATTACTTCACCCACATGCTGCATTACCAGCACACTGAGCGTTCGAATAGTGATCCCTTTTGAAAGGGAAAGGACGAGTGGTGTTAACATTACTTTGCACTCCTGAAATTAATTTATTAGTAATTAATTCAGTTCTATTTTTTTAGACTGAATGTTATACCAATTGTGCCAATTCTTAAACACAACTCTTTTTTTTTTTTTTTTTGCATTGACTGCTTATTGGAAGGCTTATGGGGATTTTATGATTTAATCTTGGAAGAAATAAGAAAGGAATTGCAGTGACATATTTGATGTAATTACTGACATGGTTTCAGTGATCTGTACTTGACCTTCCATGTTGGCGTACTCTTTGACAGGGTCATCCAGGAAGCAATTCTTGCAGATTCCTGAGGTGATATGAATTACCTAGATCACTTGGTGGTCAGAATGACATGAGGCATATCTGCTTTCAAAGTGCAGCATGTCCTCTTACTCCCTTACTGTGGCACTGTTTTCTGGTTTGGCAACTGCCAAGTAAATCAGTCTTTTTGTTTTAATAACCCGAGGTAAACCAGGAAGTAAGCCTGATTGGAACATTTTTGTGTAAGAGGGAATTTTTACAAGTGGAAAAATGAAATGGTTCTCTCTGAGAATGTGGCTACAAAATGGGAGGAGTGTTAAAATTGCGACATAGTAAATGATGTGACCATGTTTACGTGCGTATTTTTCTGATGGATCAGAGAACTCAAGGATTCTGGGTACAGCGATCTCCTGTCAGCCTAGATTCCCAGTATGCAAAATGTTAAAAAAAAACAAAAAAACGTATACCTCTGTTAGGCTAATTCACAAATTGAAAGAATGCAAATGCCTTATTCTAGTAATAACAATAAAATACTATAAATTATATTACATAAAACATATTTTATAATCCATTGCACAAGGTAATTAACCTTAATTTCCCTAAATTTTAAGGCAAAGAAACCAAAAAATACCAACAGATCACTCTGTTACCTGTTGGAATAAAACTGGTTATTCCACTTCATGGTGCTTGCAGGTGGCGATACTTTAATATACCCCTTTACAGAATAAGGATCCTTATTGTTGTATCTCCCAGAACACATTTTGGGGGTAATTATGGTTTTGGAAGATGTCCTCGTCAAAGTCAGAAGATGGCCTCCTGAGATTTTTGCATCATATAATTTATGGATTTATTTTAATCAATTTCTTTCTTTCTTTGGCGCATAGCTGGATGGGAACCTAAACCAGAACAAGTTTGAGAAACCGTGTGATTCAAGTCTTGTTTTGGGT
Organism: Gymnothorax reevesii; assembly: GCA_029721435.1. NCBI lineage: Eukaryota > Metazoa > Chordata > Actinopteri > Anguilliformes > Muraenidae > Gymnothorax > Gymnothorax reevesii. The sequence continues at coordinate 60,268,421 of CM056588.1, forward strand.
CTATGGAGGCTTAAATAGGCCCAAAAACACTCTAAATGTTAATTTCCCATTATAGTCAGCTCTTTTTGGTGATCCGTCTTAATCCTTGCTGTAAGAAAATGCCACAAACAAGGGATTTATCTTGACTTGTGAATCTGGCCCCTGGTTGGGCCCCTTTGGTAATTTTTGGGGGTGGTGGGGGGCGGGGGTTGCTGTAGGGGAGATGGGTGTGCATCGGGGGATACATTTGTGCTCTGACGGTCCCCTAGCTGAGAGCTTTAGTTTGGAGATCGTTATGCACATAAACATGGTCAATGTTCGTCTGCAGTTAATGAAAATGCCTTGTGTTGTGCTGTTTGGGTGTGTGCCCAGGTGAACCTGTGATAATCCGTCACAGTAATTGCTGAGTGCCATAAATACTTAGTGAAAGTTACACTGTCATCTTTCAACTGTGCCAACACCTGCGCCAAGTCATTTTATGACGTCCTCTCAGTTGATCTTAAAGAATAGTTTATTGATATTTTCTTATTAAAACTGAAAAGGGGGGAAAAACTAAACTTGGCAATGAATGCACTGATGAAGTGTTTTGATAAATAGGCAATTTCAGTGTGGTTAATTTAAATGATGTGCCCACAATTCTTTTTTTTTTTTGCTCCATCATTGATTATTATTATTTTTTTTTTTTTCATTTGCAGCCCAAGTACAGCTAACTTATGAAGGCACTGCCACTTTGTAGTACAAATGGGAAATGATTACCTTTCAGAATATTTCACACAGATTTTTGGTTTTCAGGTCAATAATTGTATTGTCTGCCGTAAAGTATGTAATCAAATTACTTGTTTAAATTTTTTTTTAAAATCTGCCATATTGCTCACTGATTTTTTTTTTATATTTGAATAACATGCAATAACATTTTCATGTATTTTTTTTCAAGCCATGACATGATAAATTTAAAAATTAATTGTAAATTAATTAGGTGCAGCAGGGTTTGGAATATGATGACTCAGAGTCTGAACTAAAGAATAAAATCCTCAGGTATCTGTAAATTGAAAACAGGTTTGTTTTCATTCCATTTAATTCGTTTGTGAAGTTAATGGCTATGCATGACTTGGAAGTCTTCTAATCTGATCTTGGGTAACACTAAATGTACCACTACCAGGATTCCATTGAGTATGAATGGAAAATTGAGTTCCATTGAGTAAAATTATTAATTTTTGCAGTTTATAAATGACAGAAGGGAAGTTAATTTAAAGATGCATTATTATGTCTTCATGTTTAACTGAAGTTAAAATAATTAATGGATGTGCTTCTGGTTTAACAAAGATTTTAAACATTTTAATATACGCATTGTGAAAGCAGGTAGGGTCTCTACATCAGTGGGAATATGGGGGAAATTAACAATTAATCCATCGGCGACTATAGTTGCGCAATGGTGTAAGATATCAAAACCAGATGCTGTTGAAAACCTATCATGTGGCAACTTGTTTAAAAGAGCTCCAGCAGGGGAGCTCTTGTCAACAAATAGACACATGATAGGTTTTCAACAGCTAAGGATAATTACATTCTTAATTCCTTAAATTTATTTGGCCCTCAAAGGGTAATACTGCAGATGTGAAAATCCATCAAAATGGCGGAGTATCGAGGGGGTGAAAATGGAATCTGAGTAGTCACAAGTATTAGTCCTGGTACTCCTGTCATCGCAGTGCAGGGGAGTGAATCACATTCATGTTGATTTTAACGGTTGTTTTACGTTTGGATCAGTTGCTATGGTTCTGGAATCTTTACTTTTTAAATTGCGTTGGTATGCTTTACATACACTGAAAACTGAATACTCTTGCTCAGGGGACTGGCGCTGCTGTAGGTATTAGTCTTTATACTGGCAAAGTTCTTTGTTTGATAGTCCCTTTGACATGCCCTCTGATTGGTTGATTCATCATTCTTTTAACAGGATTACCCCTATAAACCAGTCGTAAGTTGTTTGACAGACCTTGGATTTACATATATTTGCGTCACTGGGGTTTCCCATAATGGCGGTAGACAGGTATTTATGCGGCAGTGGTATTCTACCTTATCAGCTAGCGGCACGTATAGGTGGCAGTGGGATTTTGCCTCACGGCGAATTCTACACATATCTGCGTCTGTGGTATGGATAGTGTTAAACCGAAAGTTGATCCAGATCCCTGGTCTTGCAGACCATCCCAAATCTCTCATATCTGCAGTGCTGAGGGAGCTCTGAGGAGCCATGACGGAAGATGCTCGAGAGCAGCCGTCTCGAAGACGTTCTGTCGAAAAATATGACTTCAAACGGTAGTGATAGATGCTAGGTGAGGTCGGGTTGATTTTCACTTGCTGTTTTTGCCCTCAAAGAACCACATGATGTTTAAAATATTGACTTCTTATTGGTCATTTTGGATGTTGTGGTTCTTCAAGGGCAAAAACTGCTGGTGATGTCGTAATGCGACCTTATATATCGGCTGCAGATCCAGCTGTGCATCGTCATCAGAAACGAATGTCCTTTCACAAGATGCTTCAGAGGAAAGGACATCTCATTTCTCGAGAAACGTTTCCTCGTCTCGTCTGTCCTCTGGTTTCCTTGCGTCTCTCAACACATCCCTGGTGGGAGGGACTTACGCAAGGAGAAGATGCAGGTGAGAGAAATGAAGATGCACATTCTGAGTGGGAGAGAGACCTGCCTGCCTGCCTACCTACCTATGTTTGTTTGTTCTTTTGTTTGGCTGGTTGGTTGACTGTTGGAGTTTCCCCTCATTGGCCCTTGCTCTTTCAAAATGAGTTGCTCCGAACACTCGTCAATAATATCATCAGGAGGCTTTTACAGTGAGGTGCAGACAGTCGTCAAGTTGTGGATGAACATTAATTATCCAGGAATTCAAATTATAGAGCCCTGACACTAACCGCTGACTAACTGCATTACAGTTTTGCACATTGGCCTTACATGGTACAGCCATATACTGTTTTGAACCTAGTCTTGCTGCAAATGTATAGGCCTGTTATGAGCCTATGTGGCTGTCATTCGGTTTGATCAGAATACCAAAACATATTTTATTCCAGCTCGCTTGTTACTGGCATTTTGGTACATTTATGAACTCAGTCATTTTGTCATTATTCCTGTGTGCATATTATTGGAAAAGTATTTTTTTATCGGTGTGCAGGTGAATTCTTGTAAAAAGCAAAATTTTAAATGGCTTGCATTCCAAGGAGTGGATTTCCTTGGGCTCATTGTACCACTGGTTCACAGAAATCTGAATAATGCAGCTGTCCTACCTTGTTTCTAATCTCCAGTGTGTGGACATCTTCATTTGGGGCTTTTTTTAGAATGTCAGAATGATTGAAATGCATCAACATTTGAAAATGATGTCAAAACCAAAGTGTCTTTCCTACAATAGCCTTACTGAGCAGCCTTTGTTATGCTGTTTTTAGAATGAAATGTTTTTGAATTGACACCCGTGGGTTTTGGTCATTAGGTTTTACCCCTTTGCATAAATCAGTTTCATATGGTTTACCTCTGTGCCACTTTATTGCTGGAGTAGAGTATTCTCACGCTAGCGCACTTGGTCTGTCAGAATGTTCACCTGTGGATCTGTCTTGTTCAATCTCTCATTACACTGTACCCTGTTATTTTCTTGAAATGCTTTATATTAAAAAAAAACAAACAAAAAAAAAAAGAACAAATACTGCCACGTACTGAGTGATTTATTAATTACACTCCTCACTGTTGACTATTTGTTTTGCCACCATGGAAACGCTTCCTGGTTATAACCACAGAAGAAAGTGGTACTTACACTAATTGTCAAAAGTTTTTAGGATGCTTGTAATTGTCAAGCTGTTGGAGGTCGTGAACATAAATTTAAACACCTATTTCACAAAAAAAAGCTAAATATTTCGTCAGAAACGAAGTGGCCACCTTCTCTCATAATTATTGGACAGATTTGTGGCTTTTTTTCTTCAAGGAAATGGACATTCACCAGGTACAATATACTGTATTCTACGTGCTATACTATTATCATTATACACCATTATTAACCTTTTTCAGTAGTTTGTGATCTGTTAATCTGGATATGTTTGTCAACCAGCAATAGATAACTCGGAAGGCTCCTAACATCTTAATAATTTTACTAAATAATGGCATAGTAGATTAATTTAGCGGAAAATGGAAATTATCTACAGTAGTGTTATGGCAGCTTTTGCTGTACTTTGCATGAAGTGAATCTTTGAGCAAGTTCAGGAGGCAAACTCCAGTACTCCTGTCATTACAAAATGTGCACTGATTAAAGGGCATCTTAAGTCCATTCTCAGACGGGACGTTGAACGTCCAATGTTTACAAACAAATCACGCTTTTGTTGACATCTTGCATTGTCACATGAGCAATTTCATTCATATAAACCAATGTTTTGTGTCCATGCGTAGATAATCCTTCTATTTCGGTTTTCTTTTGCGCAGGTGAGGCTTGCTGATTGGCTTATGAGCAAAAACAATGGGAATCGACTGTAGATGCCCTTTAAGTCGGCCACCGTGTGCTCCATACCAACATGGTGGTCTATTCAGCCAGGAAAGTGTGCTAATTCCCCCTCAGCTCCCTCCTGCTGGTGCTTACAGCAACCTACACTGCAGCTGCAAATTACATACAGTCATGCCCAATATTATTCATACTCCTACCTATTTTTGGGTTTTTTGGAGATATTTTTTGACAAATCAAATTTATTCTTGCTCAAATGACACAGTAAGTTGACCTAAGGCTGTAAGAATTACAGTAAACAATTTTTCAAGAAATACTATTCTTTTTGGTATTTTATTTGACAGATTTACAAAAAATGCCATGTCCAGAATGATTCGTACCCTTTTCTCAGTAATTGATGGCAAAGACTTTATTCCTGATTACAGCCTCCAAACGCTGTCTGTGGTTGATCACAAGGTTTCTACACGTCTCTATGGGGATTTTGGCCCACTCCTCTTTGGCAAACTTCTCCAGGTTCTTAAAAGTTTAAGGGTTTCCTTGCCATGACCTTGGTCTTCAGTTCCCTCCACAGATTCTCGATAGAATTGAGGTCGGTGCTCTGGCTTAGCTCAAAAACGTTCACTTTGTTGTCCACTAACCATTTCTTGACTGATTTGGCCGTGTATTTAGGATCATTATCCTGTTGGAAGATCCATTCCTACCCAAGACTTATTCGCTGGATTGCTTGATGTTTTCACTGAGGATCTGGATATGCTTCCCAACCAACTCTGATCCTCTGAAGCCCTGCCATCCGTCAGCCCAGACTGACCCAGGGCCAGGTGTTGACAGAACACGCAGCAGGACAGGCATACAGGAACCCCATTTGCATAATTACTGCGCATTTTCAGACACCCAGATGTTCCAACGCATGCAAATAAAGACATGCTTACGCGTTCAGAGGCAATCACACCCATTCGTACCTACTCACAAGTGCTCAGATACAGGTATGTATATGTAAAGCTGTGCATGCATACACATATACACACACACACACACACGCACGCCTATGCTGCAATTTCTCCAGCTTTAAGTTAATCTCCCAGAATTCCCTGTGAAAAGGTTTGTTTCTCCTTTGCCAGTGACTAGCTATAAAAGATAATATCTTCAGCTGCAAAGTGGCCATCAATTGTGCCTCTGTACCTCCGTGATTATTGAATTTGACAACTATAAATTCTCACAGCTGCCATATTAGCCTAACTGAATTAGTCCTGATGCTTCTAAAGTACAAAAGGACATGAAATAAGATCATCCTGTAAATCACATTTTACTAGCGCGTGTAATTCCCCCATCGCTCGGCCTCCGTAACATGAAGTACCCCGCCGGCCATTATTGATTCCACTGGTTAGTGACATCATGCCTATCATTTCAGGGGAAATCAGAGGATAGTTCTCACTACAGAAACCAAAAACCAGTACTGAGCAGTTATTGTTATGCAGTTTCTCCCCTCAGCCTGCTATAAGATTAAAAAGATTAACAACAATGGTAGAAATGGCAAGTGATGCTTCAGAAATTTTAATGAATACATTTTATGTATTTATTGATTACTAATTTATTTATTGTGAGGCATTTTGGCTCTGGAATTGACTGGTCACCATCCATGGTGATGTTGCCTTGTCACTTCCAAAGCAACATGGGGACATAAATGTGAATTTATATATATATATGAATATGAATATGAAAATAAGTTTCATACAGTTTCAGACTTGATATCTTGCTTGACTTCGCTGAGTGCGGTGACAAACTTAATCCGCGCTTACATTTGGGGCGTATTTGCCAGTGGCTGACAAATAGACAGCCTCCTGAGAGCGAGGACAGACAGAAAATAAACAAAAGCTGCGATTCCTCCGGCACTGCAGCTTTAAGGAGAACCCCGCTCACTCCTGCCGCTGGCAGCCTACTTGGCCACATAAACGGCTCTAATCCTTTTTCCGAAGAGCCTTCACCACTTGTCTCTCCGGCGCATTCTCGGGTGACTCACGCCACGAGGCGCTGTCTTCCTGCCAAGTTCCCAGATGGAGTGGATGGTGGCCACCGGGGGGCAGCAACACACCTAAATTGGACAGTTTTCGCGAAACTTTTTATTTTGCTCTCACAAGTTTTTGGGGAAAACCCAACGGCTGATCCCACCAATGACGGACGTGTGCTTCGGGTAAGGCAAGGAGGTCGCTTGAAGGAACTAGATGAAACTGAATGTGTTTCTCCAAGCTTTGCCGATCTGCATTGTACAGAGCTAATTCTCAGTTTAAATGAATTCCACTCAACTCTAGTGTCTATAGCCAAGCTGCACTCTGCCATCTTTTGTCTCAAACAAGAAAAATGGTGCAGTTCTGTTTTCTGTGCTTCACAGAGAACACAGGTTGTAATGTGAGACTGAGAGGAGGAGGGACTTGAGAAAGCAGACAGGAGGTGGAATTTTCAGAGCGAAAACGAGGGGAACAGGCTTATCGAGGGCATGCGTTTCACATCTCTCAACCCCCCCCACTCCCGGCAAGCCCACTGCCCCAGGGGAGAGTGATATGTTCTGGGTAATTTGTAGTGAAATTTCCAGCCAGGTGGGTCTTGCAGGTGGGTTGGAGGCTGTGTTGTGAGGAGAAACATGTTAATTTGAGCTGATCCTCGTATATTACAAGACAGTTAAAGTGAAGGCCTACAAACCAAATTATGGAGCTACGCCAAGGAAACCAGAAGAAACTTTCTGTGTGCGCCGTGGCCAATGGTTTTAGCCTGTTCTTTTATTAAGAGTTTAAATGGCCATGTGAACTTGTGGGTATGTTGAACACTCCTTTTTCAACTATGGCTAGTCACAATCTGTTGTCTTTGATATTTAAAAGACCTATTAGAATGTTTACTTACATGTTCGTCTTCGAGAATTGCACAATTTTTGCAGTCCGTGCCAGAAGTGATATCAAATTCATCTGGCTAGTATTGATAGCGGAGTCAAATCTCTCCTACGTCAATGGAAATAAAGGCAACATTATTTAAATGGGCTGTCTGCATTGCCGGGAGGTGTTTGGTTATTTTTGGAGAGAAAAAAAAATTATATCACGACAATCTGTGCAAGTGTGCGATGTTTGTCTCCTAATGGTCGAGGTGCACTGCACACTTGGTCTGAGGATCCACTGTTTACGTTAACTTTCGGCAGAGCTAATTTGTCATGAAAATAAACAGGATTCTTATTTTTGTACAATTAGACGGCAGGCTTTTTGCACGATCGCAGGCAGTCCAGATTATTTTCAGCCCCGATGTAGTCTTTGAGAATGCTCCCAACAGCTGGGGCTGACTGCGTGATTATTTGTGAAAGGATTCCTTATTACTCAGTCACTGGTTTCTTCCAGGAACATGGGAGAAGAGGCACAAACAGTCCCCCGACGCTGACCTCTCCTCTGAGGTCCTCCAGCTGTGGCCTGACTGCCAATTTTATGGGTCAACATCAAACAACGAGGAGACATCTTTGAATGACCAGCAGGAATCTGACATTTGTCACATACCCTATAGATAATATGACACCATGCTGACTGAGGTCAAGTCTGTCTGTCTAATGTCATGATTTCTGTTTTTTTTTTTTTTTTTTTTTGTCAAACTAAAGACAACAAGAGTTTAATTCAAAGACAGACCACAAGATGAAAGACGTAAGATATTAAGATAAAGATGAAAAGATTTTAATTGAGACAAAATGGTGTTTTGGGCAAGTCTTATTCTCATATCAGCAAAATTCTTAGAGCATTGAGTCAAATTCATGACATGAAGGTGGTTGGCTGGTTTTATTCGAAAGACTGTCTTTGCTCAAAGACTCTTGCATTTAGGACTTGGACAATGTGAGTGAGGTATGCTGAAAAAAAAATTCTCGAAATTTAAACACTGAATATAAACAGAAAAACCCAAAGCTCCATATGCAGACAGAGGGAAAAGGACTGTGCTCGCACCCAAGTTGAGTAGGCATTAAAACTGAATATTATCAAACCACTTTCAGAAGAAGGTTGGCCCAAGTTCTTTGGAACTCCCAATCAGTAAGAACTCATAATGACATGTTCTTTATACAGCATGTCCGCTGTAGAGTCCATGGGTGAAGAATACCACCTGATCTGTGAAGTGTGCTCATGTGTGACCGTGCATGGGTTGGTACCCGTAGACCTAGCACATTGTCGTTATTGATGATGTTACCCCTGACAAAAGGTGCAAATGAATTCTCTATAGTAAAAGGCCAAGTTATGAGCTCAGATTCACCCAAATGCTTAAAATTAATTTGACGGCACTTCCCAGAGTAGATGGACAATGACAAGCATTCTGCCAAAGTAATCATAGACTTTTTTTAATATATAGATGTGAAAAACTTTACCATGGCCAGTTCATTCATTCAGCCTGAATCTAATGCTGTATGCATTTTGTTTGCTGAAGAAAAAAATGCCCGAAGAACAAATAAAATCTGATGGACGGCTGCAGTGAGGGCCCAGCAGACCCGTCACCCGCAAAGGAACCCAAAATCTGGTGCTGTCCATGGGCTCCAGACTTCAGGCTGTAATTAACAGCAAAAGATTTAATACAAGTATTCAAAATGGTAATTTAATTTACAATCTAGCTTGTTCAAAAACTATATATGATTTTTTTTTGGATGGGGGATGGCTTTCTAGGAAATGGTGGTTATGTCTGCATGGTTGATACCAAATTAAAACTCAGAGTCTGGCTAAATTTCAGTACAAAAAAATGTAAGGCCACACCTCCGGCCTTCAAACTCACCAGTCTATTAAGACCTGGACCGCATTCTCAGCCCCGCAATCATGGCATGCAGCTGTTGTGCATTTCCACTGTGTGGGAGTGTTGTACTATTAAAGACAAGCTTCACACACAGTCTTTGTGAAGTCTCGTAAGCCACATGCCTGTGTATAACCTCCACTCTTTTTCCTCATTTTTTGAAGTATTTCTTCTTTTTTCTTTTATAAATTTGGCATCTCCAATCCCACCTGAATATGGAATGCCCAATCCGAGAACTATGTACAAGACTTGCTCATATGCAACCCCCTGTTGCCAGCTCAGGAGGGAAAGACCGTTTGTGGCTCTTCTCTTTGCATCTTTACACTTATTGGTTGAAACAATCGCAAGTTCAGAATGAGGGCGGAGGATACCCGAACATGAGCAAGCTCAGAATCTCACAGACGAGCGCCGGCTGGCCAACGGGAGGCGCTTGAGCAAAGAACAAGGCAATCATTTTTAATTTCCCTTCCCAATTTGTATCCCCACAGTGCTTTAGCCAATCGTGTGCTGTTCTGAAAAAGCTTCCGACTGCTGTTGGTTGGTGCGACCGGGGATGGAACCCGGGCCATAGTAGTCAATACTGCTCCGCAAATGCGGCGCCTTAACCGAGTGAGCCAACTCGGCAGCGTAACCTTTAGTCTTGTGTAGACTTATCTCCCGCATTTTTACGTGTATAAACTCCAACTCTTTAACTTAGTGCTGTTTACTGTGAATGTCATTCCTGTTATTAGCAGGAACCTTCTTTCCATTTTCTTTTCTATTTGTAATACCTTCTTACTGTAGCTAAAGCCCAGGGTCTATAATACTAACAGTGTCATTCAGGAACCCTGATCCCTTATTTATATTGTATTGCTTTGCATGTGCCTTTTTCTGTGCCGAATGCATCTCAAATACATCCAAGTCCATCCTTGCACCCGAGTCCAGCCCTTAACTTCCTGTCCTCCGTGCTCATCACCAGGGTGCGAAGCACAACCCTTCCGAAAAATCTGCTCCAAAGGGTTCGATTCTTCTTCTGCTCCCTGTAACAGAGGACTGGGTGCTGAATGTTGGCCAAATAAACAAGTTTATTTAAAAAAGAGCCCAAAGGGACCTTGGTTCCCTAGTTGTCCGTGTTGAATTTTTAAAATTTATTTATTTTTGTATTCCCAGCAAGGTCTTTCCATTGTCACTCTGGAAAGTCTTTTAAGATGACCAATCTCAGCCCAGGGCCTCGGAAGAACTGCAGATGCTTGCAGTGCTGCACATTTTCAGCAAACCTTGAAACGTGTCATTGCTTCCTCCAGCCCAGAGAGACTTTGGTCCAGCGTCGCCCACAGCTGCAAGGACCAAAAAAAGGATGATCTCTCACCTGGCCTCCCCACAGAAAACAGCTCTAGATTTAAAGGCCAAACAAATGGTCAGAGTAAAAACTGAGTGACCTCATCTTTTTCAAACAAATGAAAGCAAGAGGTACAAGTTTGGATTGTGATGCAGGAAAAACAGTTTTTTTTTTTTTGGATTCTTCGCTGTTCTTCACTTCCGGACTGGTCATTTTGAGTCGCTATCATTTATGTGAGTGTGCGATTAGCAGTTTCATTCCAAAAGTTTCCTGTTTTTTTTCTATAAAAGGCTTTTGGTACAGTTTCAGCAAATAACTCCTCATTGTTAACAGTCAAATTGTTGTCCAATACCCCTCCATATATAGAGTATGTATTTGAGATATGTAGAGTATGGAAGATACAGTATAATTTCTTCGCATAGATGTAGATATGATTTTTTTTTTTTTTTGGGCTACATGTTGGAAAGTTAATACTTTAGCTCTCATTATTTTGCAAAAATCTTTTTTTTTTCCTCTGAGAAGTGGTCAGTCACACCTTACTGTTTGACTTACTTTCCTAGTCCATGAGTGCAGAGGGCGAGCTCAATTGGACCCCGATTACAGCAGCATGATAATGCCTCTGTTGGCCGCCTCTTATTTAATGGAAAAATTAGACAGCTGTCTGTGCGCAGCCTCATAAGTTCGGCGCATGTTTCTGCGAAAGATCAGCGGGGACGCGGACGCAGCTGGCCTGGGAATGCAGAGGGCCGTCAGTTCAGCCACGGCCTCTGCGTGGGCCGGTATTTTTAAATCAACACCCCCTCCTCCCCCAACCACCCCAACACTGCTACCGCGGCACGAAGCCAATAGCGCAGCACCTGTTTTACATTTCACAAGGGGGGTTGTGAGAGCCAAGGGCTGGGCGAGGACTGAGCGTGCTCAGACACAAAGAAGGAAGCACCAAACAAAAGGCCTTGTATTTTCTGCATCACACTTATTTCACCAAACAGAATCCGCTGTTTAGCTGGCTTTGTGAAATGATGGCCGAATACGCTGGAGCAGGGGATTGTACACCAGGTCTAAGGTCCACCGTGGGTCTGTTTACTCCGATTAGAGCCCTAGATTTGAGTAATGGGTGCACCTTGCACATTTTAATTGCACACCTTTACTGTATGTTCTCATTATTAACCCTACAGTAGCAGAAAAAGAGTTGTTCGGCTTGTCTCTATAAAGGATTGTCTCCTTTCGAATTCTTTATGGAACCCTCTGTTGTATACTGCTCAAAAAATAAAGGGAACATTTATGCATTAGGTGTGAAAAGTGTCAAAACGCTCAGATTAGACCCTTCAACTGTAAAGGTTTCCTCTATGGAACCAGAAGGTTCCTTTTGCGACAGTTTTTCCAAGGGAGCTGGGAAAAAAGCCAGAATGCTAGCAGAATTTAAGATACAGGGGGCAATCAATTCCGCTGTGCATAAATTACTGTGACATATGACCTGCAGGCTACTTTTCTCAGACCAGACCAGGATTTCAGGATTAGACTGTAATGGATTCTGCACTAATCTGTTGATTTTCTTTTCAAGATCTCGTTCTAAAGAGGTATACCTTTCCTTGAGTGAGGCTAGTGTCGATTGGACACCACGCCCCTGAATGGCCGAAGGACTCTCAGTGCAGGTTGTGTACTCCTTATCATATGAATGATTTCTCAGACACTGTAGGAAGTGGTTGGACATCCACAGGTGTTCAGAAAGATGTGTAAACCAGGAGTACAGAGGCTGCATCTGATTGGTACAGATGGTTTCAAACACTGAGCCAATTAGGAAGTCCAAAATTTTGTGTATAAAGGAAAGGTATCCCATGATATGGCCCAGTGATTGGGGAGAATGAATTTTTTTGTTTCTGTCTGTTAGTAGAATGATCACATTTCTACCATGTCATCACATTTAAACCAATGAAATGCTTTACTCTGGAGAAGCCGAGTCTTGAGGTTGGAAAACATCAAAGCCAGAACTGGTTGCAGTAGCTCAGTGCAGCTCAGGTGGGCTAACATTAGCATATGTTGGGTTAACACTTTCTGTGGCAGCCAATCCATTTCTACCTTTTCGCGCTGAGTCATATGAGGATCAATGACTTATAAAATGTATTTTTGTCAGTACATCTGGGAGATACCAATGTTTTTTTTAAATTTGTTGATTTAGGGTGTTTTTCATTTTTTTTACATTTTATTTATATTTTGGAAACCAGAATTCTTCCTGGCAAGTTGACGCAATGAGCACGGAAAACGGCACAGGGGAAATGTAAAATATGTGTCAGGCGGGATTAACATTTACAACCCCCTGGCTGTTTTTATTTGTGCAGCTGTGTCCAGATTGGGTCATGTGGGCCGTGAAGTGAGTTGATTTGGAGGAGCTGCTCGTCACTCAGGGAAGGAGGCCAAAGGGAGCACTCTCATAAACATTCTGTGGTGTGGTTACCGTCGGGCGTTGTGGGAGATTCACTGACTTTGTAAAGGTCAAAGGTTGCAGCCTCTGTTCCCAAGGTGGGGTTCCCTTGCCGTGCTCAGGATAGTGTGTAAAAATGCTAACTATTTAAATTGCCGCTGTTTAGGGGAGTCTGGCTGAGCAAGAAAATTGCATAAAGAGAGCTCAGTGCAGTGACATTGCCGAACTGTGAGACTCCTGTGCTGCAGATACTGATCCTTTGGCTTCGTTCTGACTGAAAAATGTGTTCTTTCTGCTTGAGAAGTGTCCCAGGTTTATATATGAAGCACACGGGCTATTCCTGGTCCTGGAGCACTGTTGAATTTCTCTCCTGTGGCCTTCCTGAGAGGAAAAGACTAAGTGTAACGAGGTATTATAAAGTCTTATTTTTCCCCTTGAGAGGAAAGTACCAGGTCATTCAAAAGTTTCCCAATCATATCATTGGTTGCACAGCCGATTAATCATTACAAGCCTTTTCAAAATATAATCCTTTGTGACATCATATGGAGAAGTGACCCCAACTGAGGCAAAGAGGACTCATCAACTTCAGCCAACCAGTTTATCAGTCCCTTCATTGTTCTGGGTGGTCCCTCTCCCTTGTGACGTCACAAAGGATAGATTTTAGAAGGGCCTGTAATGGCTAATTACCTGTGCACCTGGTGACATGATAGTGGACCTTTAAATTACTGTGTGCTTGATAAGATACATGGCAGTGCTTGTGATGATGCAAGATTTCTCAGTTAATTTACAATGTCTGTTTAATATAACAAAAAGTAATAGATGTAAGAATGAGATTACAGTACTTTGATTAAAAAAAAAGAATTTATTGGGTTCTGCAGAGGAGACACTTGGGTTAACAACAGCAGTTCTCCTTATCTTCCCTACAAATCTTATTATTTATTTATTTATTTATTAACAAAAAAATTGTTTTTTCAAACCAGGTGCAGTCTGTTCATTTCTCGCTGAGACGTCGAGACAAAATTTCAACCATCATTCCTGGCAGATAATTCTTGGTTTCCTTTGGCCAATTAAAACCAGATGAGCGCAGTGAATTCTGGGTAATCTTCTCCTTTGTGCTCGAGTGCTTCGTTTCTTGGCGTTTACCTACTCCAGCCAGGACCCAGCTGTGAGTGCGGAGAGCTCTGTCTTTAGCCCCGGAGATTAAGAGTGAGAGTTAAGTTCTTGTTTAACTTGCAAATTCATCGAGAGGTCGGGGGCTATTTATGGTATAATTCCACATCATTACCGTATCAGGATTTAAAGTCACCTTGTGAGTGCCAGGTGAATTTGTGTGACCAGGTGGTCTCATGGTAATTTTTATACACGCTTATGCACGCGTGTGATTGATTACATCCCAACTATTAAAGTTACAGGTGCTGCTCAATGTTTTCTGAGACATTTGGGAGACTTATTCCAGGATGAAAACCAGTTTTAACCCTAGTCCTGCCGGTCGCCGATATATAGAGGACCCACACTTGTGCCCCTTTGTGTAGGTAGGCAACATATCATTCCCCAGTAGCTATTTCCCTATATGCCGGTCCTCGATAAGGCACACAGGGGGGCAGGACTTGGGTTATATACCAAACAGCTTTGCATCTAACATTTAATTTCACACACACCTGAATTTGATGAGGGTCGTCAGCTCTGAATGGATTTCACGATAGTTATTCAACCCAGTTAAATTGAGTACTGGCCTGAAAGTGTGCACTGCATGCACCTTTCACAGATTCTATTTGTTAAAATACACCAGGGACTTTATGCTGGTTTTAAAAAATGGCCTTGTGTTTGCTCTCAGAAGATGAAATCATTGAAACAGACAAAGAAAGCATGGTGAGAGAGAATGAAAGGGAATCCCTTTCATTAAGGGAATGAATTTGCTCCCTTAAGTAACAAACACTGAGGCTTCCCTGATCTGACTGGAAAGCCCTCGCAGCAATTTGTTCTGAAGGTGTCACTGTTGATGAGAAACAGTGTTTTATTTTCATTTTTTTTCGGGATGGTGCGTGTGCTGAGCGTGGGGGGTGAAGGGTCGGGGGTGTTCTGCCGATCCGCTGAGGTTCATGGAAAACGTCTCGCTGCTCGCCACGCAGGGAAGCACCACGTTTCCTGCCTCTCCAGATGCAGTCCTGCGCAGCTGTGCAGCAAATGTTATCGCTGCCACACGCGAGGACGCCCTGTGCTCATGTGTGCGCACTCGTGTGTGTGTATGTGTGAGAAAGAGAAAAGGAATTCCTACTTTAGGAATCCTTAACCGTTTAGCTGCATGCTCAACCTTTTCGTAGAGCATATTCTAAGTCATTGAAACTAAAAGATAGGTGAAAGATGTGTTGTACTTCATACTTAACGTCAATTGACTGTTAGAGATAGCTTAATCAAATTAAGTTCAGCACGTTTCAGTGAGATACAGCGGCTCAAAATGTTCTCCGCCAGAAGGTTGTGGCAGATCAAGTGTAAAACAAACCAGGTCTTTTACAAGCAAGAAATTCTGTTTACCGTATACACAAATGAAAAACCCCTTCCCCTTCCACCTGCATTGTGTTCCCATGCATAAAGATCCCCACACAACATCAAACACCCACAGCCCATTAAACACCCAATAAATGTGTAGCCCTGGGTAAATTTTTTTATGCAGATTTCCCCAAGCAACCAGCCGACCCCAATCACATACACTTAAAAATGGGTCATTCCCCAACCCTGAGCAGGTAAACAACACCATATACACCAGGCACGGAAATACATCAAGACCATTGAAAAGCTATCGTAAAATGGAGCATAATTGTGTGAGAGACACAGAGAGATTTTCAGACTGTAAATCTCCAGTACACACACGAAAATAACGGAAGGGAAGACGGTGATAAATTCACTAAACGATAACAAGCATCGGCTTCTGTCATGCTGTCGGTCATTTGTTTGAGTGAAGTTACTTGTTTGTCAGCCCCTGAGTGACGGCTCAGCGCGGGAGCCTCTGGCAGTAAATGGAGTATTTGAATAATTCAGAGGCGTAGAATCACGTGGCAGTTTACAACTGACTCCAGTACAGTGAAAAAGAGCCTCATAACAAACATAATGGCCAATCATCTACAGAACAGGTACTGCTGAAAACAAACAAATTACCTCTACAACTGCCTGGTATGAGAAGCTTATTCCTGTTTTTTATTTACTTTAGGCATGTACTATACGCACGGCATATTATTTTAATCATTTGTTAATCTAAACAGATGCAGGTAAGTATTTGGACAGTTGCAAAATTCTCATCATTTTGGCTTTGAACACCACCACGATGAATAGAAAATGAATCCACCGAGATGTACTCGAGGAGATGAACATGTTCTTAGTCATTTAGCCACCAGACCCTCTGTACTACACGACACCTGATTTCTTAATTGCACGCCTTTCAATTTGTAGCTCATTTGTAAGTACTTCAGTTTATCCTGTTTGTCCTAGCTGAAACTGTACAGCAGTGCAGCGAGGGCCGGGGCTCCCATCTGGTGGGGGGCGAACAGGCTGTTTTCTGCAGAGTGTGGATCTGTGTGCTCGGTGGGTGCAGAGATCGGCGCTGCATCGCATCACCACTGAAAGGCGTCTCTGTGGGCCTTTCGCCCTCTCGTTCAGAAGGAGTCAGACCTGTCTCCCACTACAGAGTTAACTCCTCTGTTTCAGTTTTTCCCCTAAATTCTTATACGGCAGCTCACAGCCTGGGGGATGTCAGGCCTGTGTTGCTGTCACCTCATAAAAAACGAGAGAAATAAGAGTTTCTTTCCTCCTTTGATGCGTTCAATGTGTTCCTGCCCGAAAATTTATGCAATGAAACATCTGTAGTTTCCGGGCTGTTTTGTCTTGTTTGTGCTGTTGTGGAATAGCGCACATCCTGCAACGATTTCCCGGTTTATGGGGTGATGTGTCGGCCCCTCCCTCCACGCTGGTTATGACTGTACCGCAGCGAGGGTGAAGTGCTGCTCGGCGCTGATGGATTATCAGGCGAGTGATGGCGGCGGAGGAGACAATGCGCTCTGTTTACGGCGCAAATCTCTCCCTCCCTACATCCCTCCGTCTCTCCCCTTCCCTTACTCTCTCAGGCTCTCTCCACCTCTCCCTCCCTCTCTCTCTCTTCACCCATCCATCCTTCTCCAGCTCTCGTTCTCAGGAGGAATGCGACTGAGGATGAATGGATGAACAGATTCGCCTGTGTCTGCGAATCGCCGTGTCGCTGAAGCTGTCCCTCTGTTAAAGGCTAACGTCCCAGTGCAACACTCAGACCTTCAGTGAGAACTCACACCACATTCCTGTCAGAACAAAGAGACAGTCTATGACAGCAGATGAGTAGACCGTGTGGTCAGTGGGCAATCAAAGGGATATGTTAGGGTTAAAGAAAGCTTAATTAAAAAGGGGACTATATTCTGCGAGGAACATGAATAATTAATGAGTCAATAAAATGCCAAATAGGATAGTGTGAAATCGGAAGCAAAGGACAGGAAGAGAGTTAAGAAATGAGGTAGCAGTATGGGAGGAGGAAGGGGAGTTAGCGGTTTACAGAAAGAGTGAAAAAATTGTTGCAAATGAGAGATGAGTTTCTCAACAGAGGCAAATAGAGAGATAGACGGAGAACGGACAGCTGTCACCGAGAGAGATATGTCTATCTATGTGTGTCCGCATGTTTAGTTCCGTCTGTGTGTGTGTGTGTGTGTGTCAGAGAGAGAGAGAGATAGAGAGAGCTGACGGGGGCTGCCAGTAATGAGTGACAGCTGAACTCAGGCGAGATCACGTCACTCCCGTGATAGTCCCCACTGCCTCGTAACCCGACCCCTAGGCCTTAGGAGAGGAAGTGGAGCTGAAATCAGATTCTACTTCAAAAATATCAGTAATGGAGTTGTTTGTGTGTGTGTGTGCCTGCGCACATATGTAGAAGTGCATGCCCGCGAGAGTATTTGTGCGTGGATGGCTTCCTCGGTCCTTTGATACCTTCTCAGATGCTGCGCTTGAAACCTCAGCTCAAGGTAGCCTCTGGGATCCACCTGATAAGGCTCATTATTCTTTATGGATGTACCAAGGTTAGACAATCTGCTGTAATAGAACAATAGAGGGAAACGTGTTTTTAGTTTTTGGTCTCGAAAGCCACTGCAGCTTAATCAGCTGTGAAGCACCACTTTCTCATGACTCCCGGGAGTGAATCCGCATCGATCTTCGAAGCAACGCTGTGTTCACCATTTCTTACCTCTTATCAACTGCAGTTTTTATCCCTGTTTTTGTTTTCTGAATTTGGACAGCCATTTTTTCCCTTAATGGCTTCATTTTTTAGCTCTAAATCTTGATTCATTGCTCTGGCACCCGTACAGCTTTGGCTCTATGACGCTCGCTCTGAAGCGCCGGGGCACAGCGATGGTTTTAAACTGTAGTCTTTGCCATGGAGAGAGTGTTAGCGCCGATCAGAGTAAAGATTTATCTCCCATCGATTGTCGCTGCAAGTCTTTGGGCATCTGCCACAACATCAGTCAGTGCGGATCCGTGCCTCGCCGACAGGCCTGAGTGTGGAGATATAACTTGTATTATGGGCTGTTTGATGGGCGAAGACACTCCACTTAGCACCTCTGAAATTCAGCTGGTGTATGAGCACATCTACAGGGAAATATATCTATTCATACAATCATCTAATCTAATCTCTCTCCCTCGGTTTCATGACAGCTTTGAATAGAGCCAGTGGAACCGTTTAAACTTTAAAATATTTTCCTCTGTCCTAAAGTATAATAGTAAGACTATACAGGCTTTATAGTGTAACCTAAGCTTGCGTAGCCTCCGGACAATAACAAATTTATTTTAACAGATGTTTTAAATGCGAGCATGGCATTTTTTCGCATGTGTCTTATTGCGGGAAGCTGATGTCACTCTCAACTCTTCCGAAATAAAAACTGGCACTTAAATCAGCAGCTTTGTTATCCTTAGGATTGTGTCAAATTATGTTATTCTTTCTCTCTCAAGACACACCTAAGTTTAAGTCGAGTGATTCAGATGGATCAGGTCTGCTGGTGTGTGTGTGTGTGTGTGTGTTTGTGCGTGCGTGTGCGTGAGTGTGTGTGTGTGTGTGGCCACGAGGTGGTCTGTAGTGTTGCTGCATTTTCACAGCTGCGGTTGTTTACATTCCCGGCTTTGAGTTCAGTCGAAAAAGAAATATTTACCCCACGAATGGGGTTGCTGGGGTTCTGTTGAAAACTTCGCCTTTGTTGGATGGTTTGAATTGACGTGACAGACGGAATGGAGGGCCAGTGTTCCTTCTGCAAGGGCTAATCACTGAGCTGTCAAAGGAGGAAACAGGCTTTCTTTCACTCTTTCTCTCTCTCACACACACACACACACACATGCGCACACGTGCGTACACACACACACACACACACACACACAGGGCTACACAGCTGTCCTTATTTGGACGTTGAATTCGCTTCCATTCATTGCTGGCAGTCTAACCCTAATCATGACCAAATCATGCCTAACCCTATCCTTAACTTAATCCCAATTCACACCTGACCTCAACCTTTAACTTCAACCACTAAAAAGCATTTTTT